>CM044962.1:2372743-2752752 GCA_024516035.1 Bactericera cockerelli | reverse complement strand
TTTCATTTTATATTATGTATGACTTTGTACCACATCAAAAGATATTTTGTACAATTAAATAAATTACAAATTCGGCCCTAGTTGTATTTTAGGGGGGCAGATGTACATATTTTAGGGGGGTTAATATGTAGTTATGTACAATGTACATACGTAGCTAATGTAGAAACTTTCATCTATTTAAAGAAAAAGTAGAATAGAAAAGTCCCCAATATGAAATAAATCATCAGTTTTATACCTACAAATTTCTTTTCAGTTTTTTAAGAATCTACAGAATCAAGCGAGAATATTATTTTTTGAGTAAGGCCTCTCAGGACGTTACAGAAATTTCAACCTGTCACATTTTAAACTCATACATAATGTAATATACTTAAACCGACCTCAGTAGCTTGAACAATAAGGCGATGGACTTGTAACCTGGAGGTCGGTGGTTCAAGTCATGGTTTCATCGTGGATTTAGTAAAGCGAGTTTGAGTAGTTGTGATATCACGTAAGTGATTAACACAAATATGATAACTTAACTTAATATACTTAAAATTAAGTACATAGGTACATAATATATCTCCCTTGCCTTTATCCCATATTGGCTTATGTTGCTATTGGGGTCGGCATTGTGCAACCTCATGGTTGAGGTGGGTAGGGTGGAGCACGTTTTTTATGGCTGGATGCCCTTCCTAACGCCAACGATTCTATTTGATTTTAACGTCCTGATCTGGACGGGGGTGTCACCCTCCATTCGCTGGGAATGAAATGGCCAAACTTATTTTTTATTATTATAATTATTATACCTATAAAATGATGAGAAACCAAACAAAATGTTCAAATTTTAACCAACCCAGCTGGAAGCTTAGTTTCTTACCGTTAACTCATCTTCGCACAGGTCAACAAACCGACAGGTCAACAAAAGACCTGTTGTACCAGTTTATCAGCGCCATAAAATTCTTGAATCAGGCGGCAGCTATTTCTAGATGACATTTCATAAGCCTGTCTTGTCCATGTCCATATACTAATGCGGAACGACGATTTTACTGTTGCTCCTGTGTATTGGACATGTTAAATAAAATCTCCTGTATTATAATAAAGCTTTTATTTGGGTTTAACGTCGCTTTCAACTGCATGGTTATATGATGATGGGGGTGTTGCCCTCCATTCGCAGGGAACTTACAAACCTGCTACCCATATTATCTCACCAAGCCTGGGTTTGGCCGAAATGATAGCATCACAAAGTCTTCTTCTCGCTGGACGTTGCTTGACTTTGGTGATCCTACGAGAACCGGCGGATTCAACGCGCCATCGACGCTGGCTATAATAAGAGCAAAGAAGATATTTTATTTTGTCAAAGCAATCGTAATACTCAGTATTGTAGTGTTACGTCATGGTTGTTCGAATTTTTTTTTAGCCTTATTTTAATTGTTTTACATAAGAGTAGAGTAACCAACAGTCCTATAATAAATATGTATGTACAATATGTACATTTGCACATGGTACAGATATGTACACAGATACCTACAAGAAAGGTGGACATTTTATGTCTCAACCGGTTTAGCTGTGAATATCACCGGACGACATTCTGGACTGCTTTCTTTAGGAAGAAACCGGTGAGCTATCAAACTCAGGTGAGTTCCAGAGCAGGGCCATGAGGTACGGGTTTTCAGAGGGTGGTTGGTTGATAGAGAAGATGAGCTTTCTTTTCATAAAAAAATAGATTATGAGATTAGGTTTTTTACATTTCTGGACGAATTATAGCCCCAGGATACCAAATAAGTTGTTTTCGGCCATTGATCCGTGCGTCTGTCTGTCCGTCCCTCCGTCTGTTTGTCTGTCTGTGAACACGATAAATCGAGAAAGGTAAGAGCTAGAGACTTGAAATTTAGTATGGAAGTTGATTCTATACACCACACGAACCACGAAACTTTTGATTCAAATCGACCGCATTGGTTAGAGATACAAAAAAAGTTAGAGAACATTATCTTAGAATATGAGGTGTTTGTTCTGATCATTTTTTTGATATCTTGAACTTTTTGGAACCCGGAAGCATTTTTTTTTTGGAGACTAACTTTTTGATCATTATTCTTGAATGGGGTTTGTGACATATCATATCCAATGATTTTGAAGTGCTGATCACGAATTTGACATTGATTTTTAGTTAACTGTTACTGTTGAGTCACCAGAGACGGAATTAGTGATAGGGAAAATCGTGTGGTGTCACACCAGATTTTTTATATACAATTTTTTATCAGATGTATTGTACAACAAGGTTTACAACAACCGGTTTAGGTATATTGTTTTGCTAGTTCCTTCTAAAACGTATGTTCATCATGGACTGACCATGTAAATTTTTTACGTATTCATAATTCTAGAACGCTAAAGCATGGGTAAAATTATTAATTTTAATAATATTAGCATAATATAATCATAAGATAAATATTATCATAAAAGTGCGTGAATTTACTGTAAACGCCTTCTCTTATCTTAAAAAATAATCCGCTCAAGCGGGCTCGAACAAGACTCAGCAAAGTTCATGTGGTATTTTTTTGTTTGTTTTGTTTTTTGTTGTTGGTTTTTTTTAATATGAATGTTTCACAGCCTTTTTTATTAATCATAAGATAATATATAATAAGAATTAATTTTGACACAATGTAGACTACCTAGTTTAATAGACAAATGTAGGTAATCAATCCATATGTAAACCATTTAGGTTTACATGTGGATTAATAAGTCCTATTTAAGCCGTTTAAAACAGTTGAATTAAGATGACAGTTTCAATCGGATATTTTTCATAATGACTAATTATAAATTCTTCGTGTTGAATGTTACGAAAACAGATTTTGGGCAGGTATTTCATAAACAAAACTTCTATAATTTGAAATATTTAGACCCAATGATCTCCAAGTTAGCACGTGTTGAACGATGAGATATTCTCTATTCTAAATAAATATCGGGTACATTCAAGATGCAACCATTTAAAAACGAACCTGTCCATTTAAATATAAAAACATAAATAGGTATTTTATACATATATTTACAAATTTAGTCTGGCTGGAGGACTATAAACAGAGAGTAGACCAGCATTGGGTTGGTTCTGGGGGCCTTGTTAATTATTAGCCTCCTTGTAAAGACAGTGGTAGAAGTGCTCCACTGTCTGGCTACCATCATTCACTATGACGCCACCCTGTTTACCGTCCCCCAGCCAGACTCTTCCAAATTAAAAAAAAAAAAATTCTTCCGTTGAACAGGATCGAAACCTCAACCACCTGATTGAGAGACCGTGTGAGCCACTGGCGGGCGGTTGAAGGTCACCCTTTGCCCTATTGACAGAATCACGCGTCTCACTTACCTACAAAGGTAAGTAGATGCGGCTGGTTGAGCAATGAATCCATGTGGTTAAGCTCAGGTGACTGTGGTCATCAATATTACTCAAGCGACATAGGCGTTAACATCTGATAGGCAGCGCATGTGCGTATTAAATTTCCTAAGCTATAGGTTTTCTTTCTGTAATATAGAAACATCTTCACTGGAAACTAATAATAATAATAATAAAAAAATAACGTGTTTTTTGTATTATTTATTCACAATTTTAGTGGGTAGCGCAGAATTATAGGACGATTCCGTATTTTTAATATTCCAAAATCTTTTTTTCGCCTATAATTCCGCCACTGCTAACATTAAAGCAGCTACTCATTTTTCCTCACGAGGAATGAGTGGACCCCGAGGTATAAACATGGTTAATACAACACCAGCGAACGCCACTTCGTGAATATACAGGGTGTCCAAAATAATCCATGATATTTTTCGAAAAACGAAAAAAAATCAATGTTTCTCATGTCTTTCTGTAATTAACTAGTACCTATAAATACTTAGTTGTCTCTTTATTTGTAAAGGGCTTTCTTCACACCTCGGCCGAGGTGTTTGATACCCAACAATTTGTATCTACATTGAAAACTGAGTTACTACTTTGTTCGTATCTCCGTTAGACGGCATTTTTCGAAAAATTAGCCGAGAATATCTTCGTCCTAAAGTGTCCCTTAGAATTTATTCCTAAATTTTCAACAGCAAAAAAATCTGGGACACCTTGTATACCTATATATCGTCGGGTAGAAGGTAAAACTGACCAAGTGACAGTTGGTCATTTCTCGATTTTTCGTTACTCTAGTCGGAAATTAACCTAACTATTAGCTAAAAATAAAAAGTTTGGTAGTATTAAAATATATGCTCGGGAAAAAGCGAAAACAATTTTTACCTGAAAGACTGGTGGAGATTTCAATGACCAAATGGAGATGGTCCAAATGCAGATGGTCAGTTTTACATGCCAGCCGACGATATTGTTGATGAGATTTGGAGAAATCTCGAAATTTGAATCTTACGTAAACGCAAGAGATATACTTAAATCTAGATCTTACGTAATTGAATGGAACAATTTCGAAACAAGACGCCGCGCGCCGCTTGTTTACAAACCACGTGCACTGGTGGTCAAGTGGTTAACGCGCTAGTCTGGTAATCCAGGTAGCGTAGGGATCCATTGGTTCGAATCCCACCAAGTGCATACATTTTTCTTCATTCATTTGAGTTTGTGACCACATAATAATAAGACTCTAAGGGTTAGGAGGTAGAAAATGCTTTGAGCATTAACCTCGCCTGGTGGTTACCTTCCACTAAAAAGTGTTATTTTTATTAGTTAATACAACACCAGAGATCGGCACTGCGTGAATGTAGATTGCGTAGTAAATGAGATTTGGAGAAATCTGAAGCTTACGTAAATATAGATATCACGTAATTGAATGGAACCATCTCGAAACGTACAGTTGACGTAATTGAAATGGTGTGCACACTAAAGGCTCGTTAAAAAGTTACGATCTCAATCGGTTTTAATCAGTTGTATACCTCACGCATTAAAAGTAATACCTCTAAATTGTTGAGTATAAACCTCTGTTGTAAAATGAACATCTATAAAAAAAAAAAAAAAAAAAAAAAAAAAAAAAATACCTAAATTACCTACTTATTGATTTCATGCTTAGAGCCCATTACATGTTCTGAGAGTACTTACTCAAAATTATGTGAAACAGAGTGAAATGTCAGGTCCGCATGATGCTGTTATTCACCTGTTTTAGTAATGCCATGAGAAAGAAGTTTAATATATTGTGCTCATGGTAAATTAGTATTACTGTTCAATTAGTATTAGTTTTATTGGTTGGTTTTAAAGTTTTCTATGTGTATGTAAGAAACAAGGTAGTCTGTACCTAATTACTTAGGTGTAGAGTGCGTGAGAGGCGACGCAACCAGTTCCATCGAATAATTGTTCAAGAGATATACGTACAAGAAAAGCAACTACTTTTTTTAAAAATTGTCATTTTTTAATTCCTAGAAGAAGTCACTGTGGCCGAGTGAGTTAGCGCGCTAGGCATTGCACACACGTTCCCCCGAGGAGCACGATTTTTTCTGCTCTGTTCTTGGGTGTTCGGGGTCCACTGGCGGAACTGTAGGCAAAACTAAGATATTGCGATATTAAAGATACGGAAACGTCCTATAATTCTGCGCTACCCACTATAATTTTGATATAATAACACAAAAAAAAACATATTTATTGAATTATTATTTTTATACAAGAAAATCAATTATTTTTTCTAAAATATGTCATTTTTTATTCCGGCTTAGGAGCTCTAACAATGACTTTATTGTTAAAGTCATTGTTTTAAAGACTTTATAACAATGACGGCTTAGGAGCTCATTTATTTTGTTTGGTTTTCTTATCTTTATTTTTCAAATGTAGTTGTGCCCCGGAACCGCTTTCTTATTTTGATTTGTTATGACGTTGTAGCTATACATTATGGGTTATCAATTCCCATAACAATTTCGATATCTACAATTTAACACCAAAGTTCGCCAGCCGCCAACAGGAATTCCGCCACTGTCGTACGTTAAACCAATTGACCACATATATATTAGTCAATACGGTCCTATTCATACATGATGTTCTCACATTGGGCAACTTCACACAGCGATCACGCAAGTAGATCAACAAAACCCTTTCTTGCGAAGTAACACGCAAACTTTTGTCCGTTCTCCGTGCATTGGTGGTCAAGTGGTTAATGCAAACTCTGAAACAAACCATATTCTCGAACACTAGGATGGTTGAGGGTTAAAGTCCAGATGTCTATTATCAGAGCTGTGTTGTCAATAAGAATGAGGGGGATGAGGAAGAAAGTGCGGGGTGTTGAATGTGAAGATGGGGCGGGAATGTTGATATTTGAAAGTTGTTTAAAAATTAAAAAAATAAATAAAAATAAAATATTCACTTACCTACCTACATATTAAAAAAAAAGAAAAAAAAAAATATAGAACGAAAGATTTGCAACATCTTGCAAAGAAAATGCGAATATGCCGTGCATCTCAGTCATGCAAGTAATTGTGAGACATTTCTTTGTCTCAAACAGAATCAGAATGGGAAAACTGCAAATCAAAATACCAGATGCACTTATGCAGCTATGCAGTGAGATACCTGTTAATTATGTTTCGCGACAAGCATGCTGCGATTGCAAAATAATAAATATCGCCCTATTACTTTTTTTTTATAACACTCGATTAGAACTATTGAGTGTCGATGGCGCGTTGACTGCACCGGTTTTCGTATGGGATCACCGAAGATAAGCTACGTCCACAGCGAGGTGAAGACTTCGTTAGGCTGGCATTTTGGCCCAAACTAGGCTGGGTGAGGTTAATGTGTGTATCAGGTTTTTGAGTTTCCTGCGAATGAAGGGTAAACACCCCCGTCGTCATATGAGCAGTTGCAGTTGAAAACGACGTTTTTTAAAAAAAAAAAAAAAACAACTACACTGCCAATCATAAACACAATACTTCCTCGTGATTGTTTCACCTTGTACACACGTGGCAATTTTGAGATTTTCTATATACTAAATCACTTGTACCTCCAACACTGCTAAACCGATTTTCTTGAAATTTGTTTAAAAGGGTAGAATACTCTCAAACCGGCTACCCACATTAGCCTCACCCAGCCTGGGTTGGGCCGGAATGCCAGCATCACGAAGTCTTCACCTCTCTGGACGTCACTTAACTTCAGCTCGTAAAAGTCGTAATGCTACTTTGGAACAGCATAACAAGAGCGTAACAAAAATAAAACTAACATAAATATCAAAATTCATGACAGTCCGCCAGTTGCTTTATTTGAAACCAATAAACTTAAAAGCAGTGCTACCTATACCCAGCGAGCGAGCGATACCCAGCATTAAAGATATAAACAGTGCCCCGAGCATAGCACAGACCACTTTATCCAATATTGTATCCGAAGTTCTTAGATAATACTCTCAGCACCAAATAGGTAATTCATAGCACTAATTATTTCAGATTCATACAGTAGACTGGGGGTATTGGGTCTTTTAGGATAAACTAACCGACCTCAGTAGCTTGATCGAAAAGGCGGCGGACTTGTAACCTGGAGGTCGGTGGTTTCAAGTCCCGGTTTCAGCGTAGATTTAGTAAAGCGAGTTTGAGTAGTTGTAACCTCGAGTTCTTGTAATAATAAAACTCTCTAGTGGAAGGTAACCACCAGGCGAGGTTAATGCTCAAAGCATTTTCTACCACCTAACCCTCAGGGTCTTATTATTATGTGGTCACAAACTCGAATTAATGAGGAAAATTTCATGCACTGGGTGTGATTCGAACCAACGGATCCTTTCGCTACCTGGATTACCAGACTAGCGCGTTAACTACTTGAGTACCAGTGCACTGAAATTGTGATATGATGAACTGAACCAAAATTGTGATAGATTTTTCTTTTCTTGTTGATACAGCCCTGTTCTACCCTATCATAGTTTAATGGAATACCCAACATCAAATCTTGAGTAGATATTCAATTAAAAAAATTCCAGATCAATCTTTCAAAATTAATGTGTCGAACATTCAAATTTCAAAACACTTGAGCTGTGTTTTCGAAGGTCTTAGTAGTTAAAATACGCTTTCAAAAACAATTATGGACAACACACTTCCTCGTGTGAAAATTGTCGTGTTCATTTTTACGAAAACATCTCCATTATCGGAGAGCTCAAACGATTTATTTGCACCCTAGGTACGAGTATATAAAACATCTAAAATGAAGCAGAAAAATAATCTGCAGTCGAACCTGCATATAAGAGAAACATAAAAAGCGCGCGATTAGCTCAATGGTTAAGCACTCGCTTGCCATTTGGAAGGTGTCGGGTTTGATCCCCCGTGCCGACAAAAATTTGTATTCTTAAATTGGTTACAATTGTTTGTAAGGGATACCTTCCGGTGCGCTCGTGTTAACCCCGCACCTGAATGAGAAGTATTGTGTCACTTCTCGCCCATCTGAGGAGGCATACTACGGGATGGGCAAGTTAAACACAGACCACAAGTGTTTACAGTAGCTGCTGTTAGTTTCATGCCTACACCCGAAATTTCGCTATACTTGTATAAGATTAAAAGGAAATTTACTCATCATCATTACAACTATTATTATGGAACTCTTTATTAGGTATAGACAAAGCACAATAAATACAGTACAATACAATGACATTTTAAAGAAAAAATATTTACAGGGTGTTCAAAAGTATTCAAGTGACCCAGCGCGATTACTCGACAAAAAATACAAAAAATACGTTGGAAATAAAAAATCTATTCCGATATCATTTCCACCCAACTTTTTTTAAAGCCTAACCAAAAATAGAGTAAAAACAAAAAATGAGATAGAAAAAAATGACTCAGAGCCCGAATGTTGAAACAAAGCTAGATTTAATCTAAAATCATAGCTCTAATTACTGATTTGAATTCAAGGATAGGTCATAATTAAGATGCCCTGACCTTGCCACTGAACATCTGAAATCTGCACTAGCCAGCCGTGGCCGAAGCGTGTGATACTGAACTTATAATTACCACTTAATTAGATACCAGAAGCTATTAAACTGCCAATTAAATAAACCACCTATTTAGTGAGTCATGAGATAGGTACAGATTGTGGTTAATGGCTGATAACAATGTTGTTTCTTTGTCTCAATATGTCACAACTAAGCGCGTCTTGTGATTATGTAACTACTAGAAGTGCTTAAGGTTGGGTGGAAGAGATTCCCTTAGGCAATAACCCCGACAGTAAAATTATCACCAGCCCCATTATCACACCGACCTCTATAAGATCTATTGTTACTAAAAGCACAATATTGGGTGGAAGAGTTGCTTAGGCAATAACCCCGCCCTTTAGTTAGTGTGTATAAATTTAATACAATTTTTCTTCTTTTTATTGTTTATGTTGCATTCTTGTCCATTTCTTTTTATTATATTCGTATAATAAATAATAATTATTAAGTATAGGTATTTACTAGATAATTATGTAAATATCACTATTGTATTAATCAAGATTTGTTCCTAAAACTTCGGCATTAAACTTGTAGCTAATGAACCACACACATACCTAACAGGCAACACAACACCTCCCCTGAAGATTGTCCCTCGCAAACCAGAGGGGCAATACAATCTGAATGTTAGGAACCCTCCCAGTTCTATGCTTTAAACCTCACCCAGCCTGGGTAGGGCCGGAAATGCCAGACTCACGTGTTTGGAGGGAGAAGAATTTTCTTCAAAAAGTCTACCCCAAACAAGAATCAAACTCGGGATCGCCAGATTACGGGCAGTTGTCCAGTTGTATGAATAAAGACGATTGATAATATTAAACCAAAAACTTTGTTCCGTCTGGTTAATGAACCTGGACCTCCTGTGTACAAACCCAGCGTGGTGCCGTGACTTGACATTTAGCACAAACATGATTGTTGTGTCTTGGCACAAAAAAAGTCATAAAAAATCAAAATATTTATTTTATTTAAGAAATATTTTCCTCCTTGTCTGTTGAAAGTTTCGGTTCGCGCCGACAGAGATTTTCCTTATTGCAGACATTCTTTGCTTGGGACATTACCACATGTCAGGGGTATTCACCAAGTTTATGACGTACACTTGTTGTGTTAGAGGACTTTAGAGTCTAAATAGTTGTCTTTAGACCATTATTTAAACTTTGTTTGTAATTCCAAACTCTGTGAGCAGTAGACACATCTTCTCGTGAATTTTTCTCAGTCTTGGGTCGGGTCCAATGTTCTGTCAGACCAGTTCAAAATATCTTAGTTCAGACTATGATATCTAGGTAATAAAATTTGTTCTTAAGTCGGATCTGGATATAGGAGAAGGAGAATTGTAGCCCGTTCAAGAAATACTCTAATGCATAGCATAAAGCATACCTAATGCAAAGAATCAGTTTGGCTGTTCAGGTCGGAAATGCGGCAAGTGTGTTGGGAACAATGAAGAAGACAGCAGATATGCGGGAGGTGTTTTATGAGTTAATGAATTTGTATTAATTAAAGTTATTTCATTTTCTAAAATCGCCTTATTTATACTGCCCGATTAGTACTATTAAAGTCCCAAAATAAAGCAGCAAGACGTATTATTATAAATAAATATATTTAAATAAATAAACCTTTATTTGGAATAAATTTGATAAAAAATTACAATTAAAAATTAAATTAACAATAATTAATAGTATTCTAATTCAGCGAGTTGCTGAGACGTATTTAATTATTATGTGGTAAAAATCTCAAATGGGAGGATAACTTGGCATGTCCCGGCTGGGTTTCGAACCCACGAACTCTGGAATCTCTGGATTTACAGAGTGCCGCCTTTACCACTGATCTACCGGGACGGACTAAAATTCCCGAACTCTCTGTTTCAACCGTCACACAACGCACTCTGATTGGTTAACTTGAACGCGATAGTTGAAAGGGAGATTTAGAGATTATGAGAGTGGAGAGTGTTTCTGGAACATGCCACTGGATATATTATAAGAAAACATATCCAGGTTGAATTTACCTTTCTATAAGGTAAAATAATCTCTATATTAGAGAAACCTGGATATAAGAGAAAAATTCCAGTCTCTTGAGTTCTCTCATATCCAATTCCGACTGTATTTTAAAATGAATTTATAATTAATTTGAGATCGTTCGATTTTGAAAAAAAAGGAAGCAAAAAGTGTGCCACAGATGTTGCTAAGAATAAATGAATTTAGTTTAGAGTTGATTTACTGATTTCAACTTTGAACCCTACGGGTTTTTGTTTCTTAAGAATCTTGAGTTTTTTTGAATGAATAATTATTTAGAGAGAAGCCTGCCACATTCAGAGTCCTTGCCTCCTAAATCTTGAGTTTTGTTTGAATAGTAGGTCAGTTTCCTGGTCTCATTTCTTGTATAACTATATTCTAATTTATACCAGCCTCCGTGGCGTAACGGTTGTGACCATTGCCCCAAGTCCAGAGATCCCGAGTTCGATTCCCGGTTGGGGCAGACTTTTCGAAGAAAATTCTGTTCCCTCCAAACACGTGAGCCTGGTATTTCCTGCCCTACCCAGGCTGGGGGACGTTAATGTGCGTAGCTGGTACGATTCCCAGCAAATGGAGGGTAAACCGCCGCGCCGTCCTCACTACTGTCAAATCAGTTCGTTAAAATCAAACAGAACGAACTGGTCACAATAGATCTAAATAGAGGTCGGTGTGACAATTGGGGCTTCTCTTGTGGAAATACAACCTGTCTGTAAAAATAATATTCTAATTATGCAACAGATGAGATTATACCAAATTCTAATTATACTCATTTCTGATACTTTGGACCGCTTCCTCGCGTTTTATTATACAACATCTTTTTCTTCTTTCACTTTGCGCTTCCCATGTCTACTTGGGGTTGGCATTGCTCAACCTCTTCGATATGGTTGCGGTTGTTTGGTTCTAGCACTCCTACTTCCAAATATTACTGCTGGATTCCTTATTTTAATTTGGGTTTAACGTCGCTTTCAACTGCATGGTCATATCACGACGGGGGTGTTACCCTCCATTCGCTGGAAACTAACAAACCTGCTACCCACATTAAACTCAACATGCTTGAGTTGGGCCAGACTGTCAGCATCACGAGGTCTTCACCTCGTTGGACGCTGCCCAACTTCGGTGATCCTTCGAGAACCGGTGAATTCAACGCGCCATCTGGATTCCTTTCCTAGCGTCAGAAAAGATCTTATTCAGGTCGCGCTGACAAAGAGCTTTCGTAGTCCTACTTATACTGGAACAACAACCCTGATAAGTTCGCCAACGATTTCTATTATATTCTTTGGTCTGACAGAGATGCTACCGTTTCTAAAGTTATCATAATTGTGTTAATCACTTTCGTGAGGTCACAACTACTCAAACTCACTTTACTAAATTTTTGCTGAAATAGGGACTTGAACCACCGACCTCCAGGTTACAAGTCCGTCGCCTTATCGATTGAGCTACTGAGGTCGATTTTCTACTGCGTATCTGTTACTGATGATCTACACCTGCAGGTGTGTAGTTTTTGTTCGGTCAAAAAAGAAGGAAAATCTTTTTCACAAATATCAACAGGTAAATGGTGCCTTTGATGATGTAATGGAATGTGATATTCTCACATTATTGTCATAAACAGTGAGCCAAGTCATACTTTCTCACAGTGAGCACTTGGATGTTATTTGGCTGAGACATCCCAACATACACCATACACGGTTCACGTCATACTAAGAGATCTCATAAGTCACGTCCAAGTGTCACGTAGTCATCTCGTATGAGTTACGAAAATCTAGCACGTGACGAATATTTCATGCGGACATTTCGTTGGATCTGTTCAGGAGTTTTCCGACGGGCTTATGAAGTAGCCAAGCCATGTAGCCAAGTGTAACGAACACTCTATCATAGCTTTTTATTGCTGATTTGAATTCAACGATAGGTCACTAACCGCGGTTGTCATAAACTGGTTGGAATCCCACAAGAGAAGATCCATTTTTTTGTTTGAAGATTTAATATTCATGTTTTATTTTTTTAAATTAAAAAAAAACTTCTCCCAGGGACCGTTTTTCTGGAAGGGAATCGAGGATGCAAGAAGCATTTCTTAAATTATCACAGTATCACAAATATTTATTAGGACAGCCGACCCTAGCAGCTTAATCTATGAGGCGGCGGACTTGTAACCTGGAGGTCGGTGGTTCAAGTCCCGGTTTCAGCGTAAATTTAGTAAAGAGATTTTGAGTAGTTATGATATGTATCACGAAAGCGATTAACACAAATATTTTAACTTTATTTATTAAGGAAAGTTTGACTTAACGTGTTATCATTATCATCATTGAGATTAGCATAAATATGACAACTTTCTTATTTAAATTCCATCGTTCTAATTTTTAAAAAAAATGTTGCATTCAATTTGTTTCAGATGTAACTTTCAACCAAACATCCCTGCTCGCAAGGTCAATTAAATGTCTTGAGGAGATCCTGTGCAAACATCACATCCACCAGAAATAATCATGGTCCCAAAACGCTCCCTTGGGGCAACCCCAATTTCCCCCTCATTTCTAGTCTTCCTCGCCCTCTCCAGTCTAGTCATTGGGGCGCACTCTGCCTCATTCCTGCAGAACTACTTGCTCAGCATCTTTCGGGTACACTCGTTGCCCTTTCGGGAGGACTCGCGATTCGGCAACAAACCGATCCTAAAGGAGTACGATTTCATCGTTGTGGGATCTGGACCGGGTGAGTGTCGATATCTGGTTAATTTTAATTAAATAGGGGGTACATGTAAGAAAAGCAACCATAATTTTTGAGAAAAAAAATTGACCCTCTTAAAAAGTTAAACAAAGGCCAAAATTATGAAACAGGAATAGATTAACGATCATACACTATGCCTTAACACGCCCCCCTGGTAAGAATTTCAACCAATCACAACGTATTTATATCAGCTGGTGATAGTGGCTTGGATTAGCAAATCCTAGGTAATATTTAATCCTTCCCCAGGTTTCCCCACGCTGGACCAGTGCCAGATTAAGGCTGCGCGGGGCCCTTGGCAATTTCAAGGCGCGGGGCCCCAAAATTGTACTGAGATTATGATAAAATACTATTTTTAGAACCTTGAAATCGAAGCCAAGTTTCCTGAGCACCAATCCATAATAGTAAAACGACGTTTATAACACCGAAGGCAACATTTTTTCCGAATAATAGTAGGAATATCTATATAAGAATATGTGTAGAAAAATGTCATTAGGTAAGATGTGTAGAAAGTAGATCATTTATAGTATTGAATGCTACTTTTTTTTTTATTGAACGCTAGTATTGAATGCTACTTTTTTAAAAGGTAACTTTCCAAATTAATTCCAAACAATCAAAAGACACTTCGAAAATGCCCAAAGATTTTTTTTCTTGCATGTCTTGAAAATCAATCCAAAACATCATGATAAGTAAATTTGACGGCGCCGCAGGCGAAATTTTTGCAAAGTTATGGGGTAAAGTACTCGAAAAATAATTACAAAAAGATATCTTGAAAAATTAATTAAAAGCGCCGTAGGCGACTATAATGAAGATCATTGGTTAAGATGTCGATAAAGCCGATCACTGAGCACTCAGATGGCACTGAGTTTGATGGCAGATATTAACTAAGGCGATAATCACATCCTTTGCCAATATTATTCTTTTCAAATACGAGTAATTATATTATATTATATAAAGAACCGCAGGCAAAAGGTATAGAGATCTACCTATTTTCATATATGTGGTCGATTTTAAGGGGGGCCCCCGTGGTTTTTCTTTTAATATTTTGCTCAAATGGCTGTGATTTAATTTAATATTAAAATCCAGAAAAACCGAGTTAAAGGTCATTCAAAAACACTTATAATTTATGTAAGCTGCCCGAAACGCGGGGTCCCCAAAATCGCGGGGAACTTGGCATCTACCAAATCTGACATATTGGTAGGTAATCGGCTAATGTCTATGTGGTTCATCGTTGTTTATTCAAGGAATAGATAATAATAGGGAGCCCCGCGCTTTTCTTTTCATTTATGTACTTTGCTGTGAGTGTGTGATTTCACTTTTATTTCTTCTTCTTCTTACTCATTATCCAAAAGTACCTAGTGTAAGCTTTTAAAAAACCTATAATGCCTAGTGTAAGCTTTTTAAAAAACTCATAATATCTAGTGTAAGCTGCTCAAGCGCGGGGCCCTTGGCATCTGCCAAATCCGCCATATGGGTAATCCGGCACTGCGCTGGACGTTGGTTAACTCAAGTGATCTGACTAGAACTGGTGTGTTTCTACTCAAATTACCTTCACTCAGCCTGAGTGAGGCTGGGAACAGCATCAATCTAACCTCGCTACACGTTGCTCAACTTTAGTGACAGATTGAGAACTAGTCTATCGCACGTGCCATCAACACCAGACAGGTCTTCGCAACTCGTGTTGTCTCAACACTTTCTGTTCTAGAAATATACTCGTACTTCTGTGTATGAATTTCCCAAACACATGTGTCTGTTTCGAAAGGATTGCATAAAAAAATACATAATTATATATTATACACCAGACACACACAAATTTGAGTTTTATATATAGAGATATAGTTTCAACCTCCACGTGATTAAATATATTATTTTCTCACCTGGGTATGTACTGTACCTCAATATGTATAATACATAGGTAGGTATGTAATACATAAGTTCAGTAAGCACATGCAATGTTTCCAATTGTTTTGCGAATACATCACATTCAAGTAATAGATCACTTGCAACTATTTTATTTCCGAGAAATTTCTAATATTAGAAATAAGAAGAATTGTGTCCCTTTTTTGTAAAAACAAATACTTTTTTGCTCCGATTTCAATTTTCTAAAAAAAAAAAAAAAATACAAATTGATAGAAGGTTCTTCATACAGAGTTGGCTCGATATTTTTACATCCTGTATACGAGAATACCATAATTACCAAGTCTCATTAACTATTTTTTATTCGTATAAAAATATCTTACAATCTATCTTTAAAAACATGCACAGGGTGTCCCATTATAGACCAGACACTCAAATATCTCGAGAACTAATGAAGATAGAAAGTTCGTGTTTTCGGTGGTTTTCCTAACTTTTTAGGGAACATTTGACGATATCCTGCACAAATCTGCCATTTAATATCCTTTATAGACAGCGATTTTAAAAATGTAAAAAAAATCGAGTTGATTCATTAAAATTTTTGTTGACCTTCTTATCCTTGATAAACCTTGGCAGTCCCCCAAAAAGTTAGGAAAACCACCGAAAACACAAACTTTCCATCTTCATTAGTTCTCGAGATATTTGAGTGTCTGGTCTATAATGGGACACCCTGTACATCTTTATTTTGAAAATTCTCCATGAAATATTTTCCTTTTTTTTAAATCATTATATGTAAAGTATTTTCTCCGTGAACCTCTTTTTTTTTCTCGGAATTTTCAAGGTCAAGTGTGACGTCAAATCTTTAAGCTCTCGTCATGCTGAATGTGAAATAAAGATAAAATCACATTTCTCTTTTAAAGAAATTTCGACTTCTCATTACAAGCACTGTATTTTAAGACTAATGTTTCAATTAAAGAGAGAGACGATAAAATAAATATATTTCAAGAGACTGCTCTCATAATAGAGAGTTGCCAAGAGACAGTGATTTATTTTTTCATGACGAGATCTTTATTTCATACGTCATACTTTTTACTTTGAGTTGAAAAAAATAGGCCTTAAAAATTCAGAGCAAAAAAGTTCCACTTATAATGTGATGTCTGAAAATGTGAATATGAATTTAACTTTGAAATATCATAAAAATGTGAAAATGAAATAACATTAAGATGGATCGATTTAAAATTCTTAAGTTGACCTTGAAATAAACTTACAACCTTGATATATTTTGAAAGGTCGTCATAAGATGTCCTCTAAAATTTAGGGAAACACGATTTTTATAATTACGGGGATACGGGGGACACTCTGTATGTAAAACGTGTGTATTAGTATAATAATAATAGTATAATAGTATTAGTGTGTAGGTACTGGAAGGGAGAGAGTACGCCCGAGTTAAGATACTGAATGCAATGTGTCTAATGATAGGAATTGATAAAATGCATATCAAATGCAAATCGGTTTCGTTATGATCAGTAATGGCGTCCTTAGCTATTCTAATGTTGCTTTGAAAGGGCACAGTTACATCATCATACTACGTTTCTCAAAGTTTTAAAGAAAAAATAGACTGGGGTGAACATCACACGACTTTCTAGTACAATTTATCAGAAATTTCTATAAAAAAATCAAATACCCGTGATATTAGGGAAATCTTATTAAATAAAATTGAACTAGATAGTTACAATATGTTATGTCTCATGTAAATGTACAAAATTTCCTTGTCAATACATTTATAACTGTGAAGTTCATAAAAAATACTTAACCTGTAGCCCGTTCAGGAAACACTCTCCACTCTCAAAATCCCCGAATCTCCGTTTCAACCGTCACACAACGCACTCTGATTGGTTATTGCGTTCAAATGAACCAATCAGAGTACGTTGTGTGACGACTGAAAGGGAGATTTTTAGATAATGAGAGTGAACAGTGTTTCTGGAACGGGCTCCTGTTCTCATTCATCAAATCTATGATGCCCCTGATCTCCTCAGTGAAATTCAAATGAAAATTCCTTCAAGAAAAACAAGAAATCAAGTCACCCTTAATTTAAGAAAATGTAGCTCAAATATCACTGAATATGCAACAGTACATAGATGTGAAAAGTTGTGGAACCTGACCGGTGGTATTGGATATATTTTGCAATAATTCTAATAAAATACTACAATTATTAGAATCAGGCAATTTACCTTTTACCATTTAGTTTATTTAGCTTTCAGCTTGTAAATTAGCATATTTTTAGTTTTGTATTAGTTGTAAGTTTAATAATGTAATTTCGCGTTTTATAAAATGGACACGCAAGTTCGTAAATTATATATCAAAAAAAAGTATTCTTATTTTTCCAGCCGGCAGTGTGGTGACCAACCGTCTGACGGAGAATCCTGACTGGAACGTTCTCCTCCTGGAGGCGGGGGATGAGGAGACTGCCCTGACAGACATCGCGGAGACTGCGCACTACCTCCAGTTCACTAACTACAACTGGAACTTCTCCACAGAGTATCAGGAGGGGGCGTGTCTAGGTAATAAGTTCACTGCCTCCAGTTCACTAACTACAACTGGAACTTCTCCACAGAGTATCAGGAGGGGGCGTGTCTAGGTAATAAGTTCACTGCCTCCAGTTCACTAACTACAACTGGAACTTCTCCACAGAGTATCAGGAGGGGGCGTGTCTAGGTAATACATTAATAAGTTCACTGCCTACAGTTCACTAACTACAACTGGAACTTCTCCACAGAGTATCAGGAGGGGGCGTGTCTAGGTAATACATTAATAAGTTCACTGCCTACAGTTCACTAACTACAACTGGAACTTCTCCACAGAGTATCAGGAGGGGGCGTGTCTAGGTAACACATTAATAAGTTCACTACCTCCAGTTCACTAACTATAACTGGAACTTCTCCACAGAGTATCAGGAGGGGGCGTGTCTAGGTAATACATTAATAAGTTCACTGCCTACAGTTCACTAACTATAACTGGAACTTCTCCACAGAGTATCAGGAGGGGGCGTGTCTAGGTAATATAAAAAGTTCACTGCCTACAGTTCATTAACTACAACTGGAACTTCGCCACAGAGTATCAGCGTGTCTAGGTAATACATTAATAAGTTCACTACCTCCAGTTCACTAACTACAACTGGAACTTCTCCACAGAGCATCAGGAGGGGGCGTGTCTAGGTAATATAAAAAGTTCACTGCCTACAGTTCACTAACTATAACTGGAAATTCTCCACAGAGTATGAGGAGGGGGCGTGTCTAGGTAATACATTAATAAGTTCACTACCTACAGTTCACTAACTATAACTGGAACTTCTCTAGAGAGTGTCAGCGGGGGACATGTCCAATCTTGAGGAAGTATTCTGTCCAGAATTGACAATGTATTTCATTTTTTATTTTCAATATGAGTGTTTCACGGCTTTTTTTATTTCGTAGCCATGAAACAGGAGCTACTGTAAACGCTTGTGTTCTGTATTGTAGCCTGCCCATCCCGTGGTATGCCTTCCCTCTGATGGGCGAGAAGTGACACAATACTTCCCAATTAGTTGCTCGGTCAACACGAGCGCACCCGAAGGTATCCCTTACAATTTTTTGTCGACACGGGGGATCGAACCCGGGACCTCCAGGTTACAAGTCCGCCGCCTTATCGATCAAGCTACCGAGGTCTGTTAATGAGTTCTCTAAATAATACACTATGAAAGTTCACTAACTGTGACTGGAAACTCTCCAGTAATATCATTGTACTGATGTGTACTTATGTTTTATTTTACACTGGGCTTGACACGTAAATATACAATTACAAATTACAAAATATAACAAGGATCTTACAAATCTTACGAGCTAATGATAATAATTTATAATAGTAACACTGTTTAGTGGAAGGTAACCTCCAGGCGAGGTTAATGCTTAAAGCATTTTCTACCACCTTACCCACAGAGTCTTATTGATATGTGGTCACAAACTCAAATTAATGAGGAAAAATTCATGCACTGGGTGGGATTCGAACCTACGGATCCCTACGATACCTGGATTACCAGACTAGCGCGTTAACCACTTGACTACCAGTGCACAGTACATACATATGTACCTATATGACCACTTCATTGACTTCATTGATGAAAATCTTGAAGGTTGACACGAGTAGTGAGTTGTGGAACTCATTCATAAAACTCTGGCCTGGTGATCTGCAGTATTGTTTCAGAGGTCATGGCACTACCAGGCCATTGTTCCACGGAGGAAAACCAGTCTCCTGTCTGTCTGGTCTTGGCTGCCGGTCTGGTTTATTACTCCTGGTCAATCTGGTTTTCTTTCACATATTGGTTTATGTACTGTTATATCAGTATATTATTAGTTTATGTACTGTTAAGTACATTTTTAGTTTATGTACTGTTATAACAGTATATTATTAGTTTATGACCGACCTCAGTAGCTTGATCGATAAGGCGGCGGACTTGTAACCTGGAGTTCGGTAGTTCAAGTCCCGGGATTCAGCGTAGATTTAGTATGGCGAGTTTGAGTAGTTGTGATATCACGAAAGTGATTAACACAAATAAGATAACTCAACTCATTATTATTAGTTTATGTCCTGTTAGAACAGTACATAAACTAGAGTACAGTATACTTCGTTGACTGCTAACCTTGTATTTTGAAATGTTAATTAAGTACCTACTTCATGCATGTGCATTGTGCAACTCTGTTAAGAAGTAGTTATCACTTTTGTGATGTCAGAACCACTCAAACTCGCGTTACTAAATTTACGTTGAAACAGGGACTTGAACCATCGACCTCCAGGTTACAAGTCCGCCGCTTTTTCGATCAAGCTAATGAGGTCGGTCTGTTAGGAAGTAATATAAATTGGCAAATGCCAATTACGAGTCAAAGAATCTACTTACGAGTCAAAGAATCTACTGAAATCGGGACTACATTTTCAGGAGGCAATGATTTTAACAAGGTTTGGATTCTTCGGGCTAGGTAGGTACGCCATTATTTTCTTGACTTCACTTTTCATCAGGAAGAGTGGGGTGGGAGTACTGGAAAGGCTCGCGTCCAGGAGATGCTAGATAGCTACTCATCCTTCACCACATTTCCTCCAGAAGCAAATGTCGCCATCTGGAATGATGTTTTTGGCTGTTGGGGTCCTTTGTGTAACTTTCTTTATCATACATTCCTTTTTTGCTGTGAATTTTGATTTTGAGGGATAGGCTGATATAGTTTCTAATGATTTTTATGCTCTATTTTTTTGTTTTTTCTTAACATTTTAATTTCTTTTCATCTTTTTTTATCAATTATTTTTCAGTATCTGGGATGATTTATTTAGTTAGTAAATGCCCAAAAAGAGTCAAAGAATCTGCCGGCATTGGGACTACAGCTTTCAGGAGGCATTGTTTTTAGCAAAGAGTGCATTCTTCGGGCTAGGTCGATAGGTACACTATTTTTACTTTCCTTATCCTATAATAAGGAAAGTATTGTATTCGTCGAAAATTTGACCTACCCAGCTTTTCACATTTCTGGACGAATCATAGCCTCAGGATACCAAAAAAGTTGCTTTCAGCCATTGGTCCGTGCGTCTGTCTGTGTGTGTGTCTGTGTGTGTGTCTGTGTGTGTGTCTGTGTGTCTGTGTGTGTGTGAACAGGATATCTGAAGAACGGTAAGAGCTAGAGACTTGAAATTTGGTATGGAAACTAATTTTATACACCAGACGAACCACGAAACTTTTGGTTGAAATCGGCCGCATTCTACGGCCGCAGAGCCGCACATATTAGCCGCAAGCGCCGCTTCTTTGAATTGGTTACAGATACAAAAAAAGTTGGAGAACAACATTTTCTTATATGAAAAAAATAATAGGGGTCTATTCTCATCTTTTTTTTGATATCTTGAACTTTTTGGACCTCGGCCTCAATTTACCGGTATTTACCGGGGACCCACTTTGACTAACTTTTTTATTATTCATCCTAGATGGGGGTTGTGACATATCAAATTCAATGACTTTGAAGTGCTGATTACGAATTTGGCATTGCTTTTTAGCTACCTGTTATCATTGAGTCACCAGTGGCGTAATTCGACTCATTTTTGGGGGATAAGGAAAGTCGTGTGATGTTTACACCAGATTTTTATATTATTTTTTTCTTTTTTATAAAAGTTAAGGTAGGTATACTATTATTTTGTTGACTTCACTTTTCATCAGGAAGAGTTGGGTGGGAGACTGGAGTACTGCAAAGGTACTACAGGGAGTACTGCAAAGGTATACTAGATTGCTTTCTATCCTTCACCACATTTCCACTAGAAGCAAATGTCGCCATCTGGAATCGGGAATGATGTTTTTGGCTGTAGGGGATTTTTGTGAAATCTTCTTTCTCGTAAATTTCTTGTTTGCTGTAAATTTTGATATTGAGAGTTGTGCTAATATTATTTCTAAGTGATTCTGTTTTTTCATTTTTTATGTTGTTTTTTATACATATTTTTCATTGATTTTTTTAATTTTTTTTTTCTCGATATTTTGTTTTTTTTTTTTCTAATATTTTCGTTTTTATTTTATTTTTTGTTGTATTTTTTTCTAACTTTCATACTGTGATCTTGAATTTTTATTTTGGTGACATAGTATTATGTTCAAGTTTATTGGCATCTTCTTTTTTTTTCTTCTCCGTAAATTTCTTCTTTCCTGAGAATTTTGATGCTAATGTGATGGTGTTTGGCAAGCAGTGTCATCATAACATCGAATTTTGAAACTCAGTGTCGTCACAAAGAATTTTGAACTTTAGCAAGTAGAATTTTTAACTTCAGCAAGTAGAATTTTTAACTTGAGCACGTGGAATTTTCAATTTAAGCAAGTAGAATTTTGAACTTCAGCAAGTAGAATTTTGAACTTGAGCACGTGGAATTATGAACTTCAGCAAGTAGAATTTTGAACTTGAGCACGTCGAATTTTGAACTTCAGCAAGTAGAATTTTGAACTTGAGCAAGTAGAATTTTTAACTTCAGCAAGTAGAATTTTGAACTTCAGCACGTGGAATTTTGAACTTCAGCAAGTAGAATTTTGAACTTGAGCACGTGGAATTTTGAGCTTCAGCAAGTAGAATTTTGAACTTCAGCAAGTAGAATTTTGAATTAAAGCAAGTAGAATTTTGAATTAAAGCAAGTAGAATTTTGAATTAAAGCAAGTAGAATTTTGAACTTGAGCAAGTAGAATTTTGAACTTCAGCACGTATAATTTTGAACTTGAGCAAGTAGAATTTTGAACTTCGGCACGTAGTTATTTTTAACTTGAGCAAGTAGAATTTTGAACTTCAGCACGTAGAAACAGCAAGAAGAATTTTGAACAGAAGTGTCATAAAGCAAGGCAAATTTTGTAATTAGTGTAACTTAATTTAGCTCTTGGGTATACTCTAAATTTTGATGTGTTGTGATGTTTGTTCGAGTTTTGTTTAAAATAACTTTTTGAAATGAATATTGATTTCTTTAAGTGGCCAATTAAAATAACTTTGCATAAATTTGACCAACATGAAACGAATATTTTCTAACAATATAAAAACCATTTCTTCAATTCAGGTAAACTAGATCGCAAAATATATTTCGTGCTGTATTTTTTGTCAAGATCAGTATCAGAGATTGGAGGGTAATATTAGGTGCAACAATTATAGCACAAGTAAAACTAAACCCTCCGTGGCTCAGTGGTTAAGAGCATCGGTTACTGACCCGGAGATTGCGGTTTCGAATCTCGGCCGGAGCGAAAATTTCTGTACGAAATTTTCCGTTTTCGGAATGGCATGGATGTAAAGGTAAAGTTGCACACTAACCTTTTATTAAAAAATAAAATAAATAAACCCTGGTGGAAAATGAAATTTTTGATGCAATAATTATTTTCCCGAGAATTTTCTAATATTAGAAATCGGAAGTATTGTGTTCGTTTTTGTAAACTTAAAATATTATTTTTCTCCGATTTCTGCGTTTAATTACCTCCTGAGCAACTTTGGTTTTGTGTCTAGACATACATTCCTTGCAACGCGGAAATCTCAGAAACAACTGAACGGATTTCGACAATTTTTTTTTTTTTAATTTTCCTTATCCTATTAATAAGGAAAGTATTGTATTTTTTTTATATTGTACATAATTATTATAACAAAATCAGGAAATATAACTAAGGAGGAAGTTACCTAATAAATTAGTAGGAAGGTATTATACAAGATACCAGTCCGTGCTTTGGGGTCCATTTTTTTAAAAGCTCTAAGTATGCTTTTCCTTCCGTGATTTTATTCGTACCTATTATTATTATTATTTTTTGTCTGGCTGGGGGGACTATAAACAGGGAGTAGACCAGCATTGGCTTGGTTCTGGGGGCCCTTGTCAATTATTAGAAATTAGCCTCCTTGTTAAGACAGTGGTAGAAGTGCTGAGTGTAGTGTAATTACCAGTATTTTCACTGTGTGCGAGCTACGATTTGAAAACCCCCTCATTTTTCCTTTCGTCTGGGGGTGCTGCAGTTCCACAGCTCCTTAGCACTGGCCGCGCCTGATGATTATTATTATTATTTCTCTAGGGTATCTCCTCTCGAGGGTGACAGGCACCCCCAAGAGGGTATTACACCAGGAGTGGATCACATAGTAACTACTCATTTTTCCTCACGAGGTATGAGTGGACCCTGAACACCCAGGTACAGAACAGAAGAAATCCTGACCCGCTGGGGATCGAACCCAGGTCACCGTGCGTACAATGCTAGTTCCTCAGTTTTTTTTGTTACATATTTCACGTGCTGACTTGTTTTCGTAAATTTTCATTCGATCTTGATGTATTGTATCAAGGACATGTGAATGAATCATCACAACCATGTGATTTTTTGTTGTTTTGACCTCTCCAGTCTTCTGAGCTACTTTTTTAACAAAACAATCAACAACAACAAATTAACAACTATAAATTAAAGAAAAACTTAGAAGTATGTACTAAAAAATAAAGAACAATATTAATTTTTAATTACAATTGTTTTGTAATCCGGTGCGAAGTTAATGCCTCAGACATTCTTTGCCACTTAATTGAAAATTGAAATTAACCCTTTTTTCTCGTTTGTGTTCATGGTCAAGCCGTCGATCTGGTAATCCAGAGGTCGCGAGTTCGAAACCCAGCCGGGACTTGACACAAGTTATCCTCCCATTTGGGGTATTGACCACATAATATAGTAGAACTCGGATATAAGAGAACTCAAGAGACTGGAACTTTTTCTCTTATATCCAGGTTTCTCTTATAAAGAGGTTATTTTCACTTAGAGAGGTACCTAAATTGGACCAGGAAATTTTTCATATAAAGTGAGTTTTCTTTTATATCCAGTTCCGACTTTAATATCTTAGGTTTACTCCTGGAATAATGGGACTCATTAGTACTAATCCGGGCAGTGTAAGTAACACGATAATTTTACTTCCGAGAAATTTCTAATATTAGACATCAGAAGCATTGTGTTCGTTTTTGTAAGAATTTTTTTTCCTTCAATTTCAATTTTCTGGACGTTTTATAACCTAGTAAGCAACTTTGGTTTTGTGTCTGTCTGTCGTTTAAAAACATTTCTTGTTATGCGCAAATATCAGAAACTATTGAAAGGATTTCGACAAAAAAAAATTAAAAAATAAATTCATTAACTTCGTACCAGTGGTTCTTGGTGACAGAGACCATGCGCCTGACCACTAACTTTTTACTTAAACGCTTATGTCTCGTGAACGGTACAACCGATTTTGATGAAATTTATTATGATTTAACTCTGATATTTAATAAAATATCCAAAATTTTGGACAAAAAAGTCAAAAAATAAAGTCCGCTTCTTGCCGATACATAATTTTTTGTGTAATCTAAAATGTAAGAAAAACGGCATTCTACCATACATTTCTATCTATCTGTCCCTCTCAGGTCTCAACAACGCGCGGTGTCCCTGGCCGGCCGGCAAAGCAGTGGGCGGGGCCTCCATCATCAACAACAACATCTACACGCGAGGCCACCCGAACGACTTCGACCGTTGGCGGGACGCCGGCAACGAGGGGTGGGGCTACCGGGACGTGTTGCCGTACTTCAAGAAGTCGGAAGACATCGACGTGCCGGAACTGAAAAGGTCCGACTGTAGGGATGGCGATATCGAATCACAATATCGATATTTTTGATATCGAATCACAATATCGATATTTTTGATATCGAATCACAATATCGATATTTTTGATATCGATATTATCGGAAGCAAAGTATCGATATCCGATAATTATCGAAACGAAAATATCGATATTCCGATATATCGAACATCGATATTTTTATTTACATATTTCATAATTTCATTAGAACAAATGGGGATATACGTTTAGTTTAGGTGTAGGTGTCACGCTATTAACTCTATTAAGGCAGTGTCTTAGTCTTAAGTGCATTGTGTTAATGCAATTACCTATAAATCATACATTACAATATTTCAGAAAATCAATACGAACTATACAAAGCAACTTAAGACACGTGTTTTGTTCTTATTGGAACTCATCAGTATTTACAGTATTCAATGATTTTAACTTACAAAACAAGCAAATTTTATCCATTTAGTGTGGGTATTCGATAACGATATTTTTTTCCGATATTATCGGAACCTCAGTATCGATACCAAATATCGATAATATTGGATCCAAAATATCAATATTTCAAAATATCGATAATTATAATATCGACATCCCCAGGTCCGAGTATCATGGGGTCGGGGGCTACCTGAACATCGACTACTCGCCGTTCAAGTCCAAACTGCTGGACGCCTTCCTGGAGTCTGCGGGCGAGGTGGGACTCAACCTGACAGACTATAACAGCCCGGACGGCAACGTGGGGTTCTCCCGGATCCAGGCCACCATCCAGTTTGGTAAGACAGGAGACAGTTTCTCAATAATAATAATAATAATATCGCCTTTTTGACATTTTCATGTCTTTGCTCTCGCACATAACCAAAATTATGTAACGAAATTATGTAACGAAATATTAAATTATAAAAAGAGAGAAGAGAAAAAGTATGTGTCATGCGCACAATAACGAAATATTAAATTATAAAAAGAGAGAAGAGAAAAAGTATGTGTCATGCGCACAATAACGAAATATTAAATTATAAAAAGAGAGAAGAGAAAAAGTATGTGTCATGCGCACAATACGAAATTTGGTCAGTTAAGTTTTAGACCTTGAATAGTAAAGATGAAAATGTCCCAATGGTTGCAGACTCGTATGCAAGCGTTTTTGACATTTTCATGTCTTTGCTCTGGCACATAACCAAAATTATGTGACGAAATTATGTAACGATATTATGTAACGATATTATGTAACGAAATATTGAATTGTAAAGGGAGAGAAGAGGGAAAGTGTGTGTCATGCGCACAATGGCGAAGTATTGAATTGTAGAGGGAGAGAAGAGAGAAGGTATGTGTCATGCGCACAATACTAAATTTGGTCAGTTGGGTTTTGGACCTTGAATAGTAAAGATGAAAATGTCCCAATGGTTGCAGACTCGTATGCAAGCGTTTTTTTTTTTAAACAAAAAATTTAACATCGCTTTCAACTGCATGGTCATATCAGTAGTCACCGTGGCAGAGTGAGTTAGCGCGCTAGGCATTGTACGCATGGTGACCTGGGTTCGATTCCCAGCGGGGCAGGAATTTTTTGGTTATGTGCCAGAGCAAAGACATGAAAATGTCAATTTAATATTTCGTTACATAATTTCGTTACATAATTTCGTCACATAATTTCGTTACATAATTTCGTTACACAATTTCTTTTTGACATTTTTATACTGCCCGATAAGGACTATTAAAGTCCCATTATTCCAGCAGTAAGCTCAAGACACATTATTATGTGGTAAAAATCCCAAATGGGAGGATAACTTGTCATGTCCCGGCTGGGTTTCGAACCCACGACCTCTGGAATCTTTGGATTCACAGAGTGCCGCCTTTACCACTGAGCTATCGGTATAATAATAATACTCTTTAGTGCAGGGCTGCCCGCCCAACCAGGCGATCGCGATCGACCGGTCAATCGCGGAGTGATTTTGGGTCGATCACGGCCAGAGAGGTGGGATGACGTTTATTTATTTATTTATTTACACTTTATTGATAGGACATATTATATACAATACAAATAATTACAAATTAAAATACAATATAATAGAAGAAAAAAAAAATAAAGAAAAAATAGATAAATATATACATAATATATGTCCTAACTAAAAGGCGGGGTTATTGCTTTAGGCAATCTCTAGACGTTCTTTAAGTCTAGATCTCTAAAGTACAAAATGATTGGGGGGGGGGGGAGGTGGTCGATCGCATTGATCATCTGAGACGTTATAGTAGATCTTCTTCTGTAGAGGTTGGGCACCCCTTCTTTAAAAAAAAAAAAAAAAAAAAAAAACGCTTGTGGTCTGTGTTGTAGCCTACCCATCCCGTAGTATGCCTCCCCTCCGATGGGCGAGAAGTGACACAATACTTCCCAATTAGGTGCTGGGTCAACACGAGCGCACCGGAAGGTATCCCTTACAAACAATTGTAACCAAATTACGAATACAAATTTTTGTCGGCACGGGGGATCGAACCCGGGACCTTCCGCATGGCAAGCGAGTGCTTAACCACTGAGCTAATCTCGCGCTCAGTGGAAGGTAACCACCAGGCGAGGCTGGCGAAGGCGGGATGCTCCTGCAGGTTCTCCCCCACTGGCAGGTCAGCCACCACGGGTATGTGGAACCTCTCCAGCTGCCCCCGCGGCCCCACGCCTGAGGGGGACGAGAGATTCATGGTTCCTTTAGCTCTAGTAAACCAGTTAATAATAATAATAATACTCTTTAGTGGACAGCCACCAGACGAGGTTAATGGTCAAAGCATTTTCTACAACCTAACCATCAAGGTCTTATTATTATGTGGTCTCCTCAATCGTTTCCTCAAATGAATGAGGAAAAATCATGCACTGAGTGGGATTCAAACCAACGGATCCCTACGCTACCTCGGTCTGGGTTTTAACACTTTTATCTCAAAGAAAGTTCATGATTCGGCGTGGTTGATCGTAGATCCGTTTGATCAAAGTATCGAGTTAGGAGTCAATTGTGTTTAGAATTCGACGTAGATTTCAAATATTGAATAAAAAATACTGAGTTCTATTTTAAAAATTGAAAGTTGATGCCTGTTTCACTACTTTTGGGACACTCTGTAGACACTAACATTTGGGCTCTGTAGACACTAACATTTGGGCGACGCGCCGACGTTGCATTAGAACTTCATGCAAAAATTCAAATCTCTATCTTAAAATTTAAAAAAGATAAAAATCCGTCCCGGTCTTTTCGTTCCGTCCCGATTCACAAATACAACTGTCAGTCACGGTGACTTTTAACTGTGACTACTTCACTTATTATTACAGGCTACCGACCTCAGTAGCTTGATCGATTAGGCAGCGGACTCGTAACCTGGAGGTCGATGGTTCAAGTCCCGGTTTCAGCGTAGATTTAGTAAAACGAATTTGAGTAGTTGTAATAATATCACGACAGGGATTAACAAAAATATGATAACTAAACTATTCATCATAGGGTCGCGTCATCGTGAATGATGGTGGCCAGACAGTGGAGAAATGACTCAGCACTTCTACCGCTCTCTTTACAAGGAGGCTAATAATTGTCAAGGGCCCCCAGAACCAAGCCAATGCTGGTCTACTCCCTGTTTATAGTCCCCCAGCCAGACTGCTGGTCTACTCCCTGTTTATAGTCCCCCAGCCAGACTGCTGGTCTACTCCCTGTTTATAGTCCCCCAGCCAGACTGCTGGTCTACTCCCTGTTTATAGTCCCGCAGCCAGACTGCTGGTCTACTCCCTGTTTATAGTCCCCCAGCCAGACTGCTGGTCTACTCTCTGTTTAAAGTCCCCCAGCCAGACTACTAAACTATTACAGGCTGAAATATTATGCTTGAATTCCCCAGGCCGACGCTTCTCAGCAAGTCAAGCCTTCCTGCGTCCCATCACCGAGCGAGACAACTTCCACGTGCTGAAGCGAGCGCGGGTGGTGCGAGTTCTAATCGACCCCCTCACCCGACGGGCGTATGGCGTCGAGTTCATGAAGAACAAGAAGAAGAGGGTGGTGTACGCCAGGAAGGAAGTGGTGCTGAGTGCCGGTGCCTTCTTCTCACCTCACCTGCTGATGCACTCGGGTAAGATAAGTATATCAGTATCAGTATAAACAGAAAAGTGAGAAGTTGTACTAGATGTACATGAATATCAGAACATACCTGGACAGCTGTTTCGAGCTTATTTGCTCTCATCAGCAGGTAATAGTTCTGATTTTTCATGCCATCAACTAACCTCTCTAGTGCTGATGCACTCTGGTAAGATAAGTGCTGATGCACTCGGGTAAGATAAGTGCTGATGCACTCTGGTAAGATAAGTGATGATGCACTCTGATAAGATAAGTGCTGATGCACTCTGGTAAGATAAGTGCTGATGCACTCTGGTAAGATAAGAGCTGATGCACTCGGGTAAGATAAGAGCTGATGCACTCTGGTAAGATAAGTGCTGATGCACTCTGGTAAGATAAGTGCTGATGCACTCGGGTAAGATAAGTGCTGATGCACTCGGGTAAGATAAGTGCTGATGCACTCGGGTAAGATAAGTGCTGATGCACTCGGGTAAGATAAGTGCTGATGCACTCTGGTAAGATAAGTGCTGATGCACTCTGGTGAGATAAGTGCTGATGCACTCTGGTAAGATAAGTGATGATGCACTCTGATAAGATAAGTGCTGATGCACTCTGGTAAGATAAGAGCTGATGCACTCGGGTAAGATAAGAGCTGATGCACTCTGGTAAGATAAGTGCTGATGCACTCTGGTAAGATAAGTGATGATGCACTCTGATAAGATAAGTGCTGATGCACTCGGGTAAGATAAGTGCTGATGCACTCGGGTAAGATAAGAGCTGATCGGTAAGATAAGTGCTGATGCACTCTGGTAAGATAAGAGCTGATGCACTCGGGTAAGATAAGAGCTGATGCACTCTGGTAAGATAAGAGCTGATGGGTAAGATAAGTGCTGATGCACTCTGGTAAGATAAGAGCTGATGCACTCTGGTAAGATAAGTGCTGATGCACTCTGGTAAGATAAGTGCTGATGGGTAAGATAAGTGCTGATGCACTCGGGTAAGATAAGAGCTGATGCACTCTGGTAAGATAAGTGCTGATGCACTCTGGTAAGATAAGTGCTGATGGGGAAGATAAGTGCTGATGCACTCTGGTAAGATAAGAGCTGATGCACTCTGGTAAGATAAGTGCTGATGCACTCTGGTAAGATAAGTGCTGATGGGTAAGATAAGTGCTGATGGGTAAGATAAGTGCTGATGCACTCGGGTAAGATAAGAGCTGATGCACTCGGGTAAGATAAGAGCTGATGCACTCTGGTAAGATAAGTGCTGATGCACTCTGGTAAGATAAGAGCTGATGCACTCGGGTAAGATAAGAGCTGATGCACTCTGGTAAGATAAGAGCTGATGCACTCTGGTAAGATAAGTGCTGATGCACTCTGGTAAGATAAGTGCTGATGCACTCTGGTAAGATAAGAGCTGATGCACTCGGGTAAGATAAGAGCTGATGCACTCTGGTAAGATAAGTGCTGATGCACTCTGGTAAGATAAGTGCTGATGCACTCGGGTAAGATAAGTGCCGATGCACTCGGGTAAGATAAGAGCTGATGCACTCTGGTAAGATAAGTGCTGATGCACTCTGGTAAGATAAGTGCTGATGCACTCTGGTAAGATAAGTGCTGATGCACTCGGGTAAGATAAGTGCCGATGCACTCGGGTAAGATAAGAGCTGATGCACTCTGGTAAGATAAGTGCTGATGCACTCTGGTAAGATAAGTGCTGATGCACTCTGGTGAGATAAGTGATGATGCACTCTGGTGAGATAAGTGCTGATGCACTCTGGTAAGATAAGTGCTGATGCACTCTGGTAAGATAAGTGCTGATGCACTCGGGTAAGATAAGAGCTGATGCACTCTGGTAAGATAAGTGCTGATGCACTCTGGTAAGATAAGTGCTGATGGGTAAGATAAGTGCTGATGCACTCTGGTAAGATAAGAGCTGATGCACTCTGGTAAGATAAGTGCTGATGCACTCTGGTAAGATAAGTGCTGATGGGTAAGATAAGTGCTGATGCACTCGGGTAAGATAAGAGCTGATGCACTCTGGTAAGATAAGTGCTGATGCACTCTGGTAAGATAAGTGCTGATGGGTAAGATAAGTGCTGATGCACTCTGGTAAGATAAGAGCTGATGCACTCTGGTAAGATAAGTGCTGATGCACTCTGGTAAGATAAGTGCTGATGGGTAAGATAAGTGCTGATGGGTAAGATAAGTGCTGATGCACTCGGGTAAGATAAGAGCTGATGCACTCGGGTAAGATAAGAGCTGATGCACTCTGGTAAGATAAGTGCTGATGCACTCTGGTAAGATAAGTGCTGATGCACTCTGGTAAGATAAGTGCCGATGCACTCTGGTAAGATAAGTGCCGATGCACTCTGGTAAGATAAGTCACCAAGCAGCTGAATATTGGTAGTCCAAGTGGTTGACGCGCTAGTCTGGTAATCTAGATCCTCCAATTTGGGAATTTTACCACATAATAATACGTCTTGGGATTACTGCTGGAATAATTGGACTTAATAGTCTTAATCGGCCAGTATAAATAAGGCGATATTATTATTCTAATCCAGGTAGCGTAGGGATCCGTTGGTTCGAATCACACGCAGTGCATGCATTTTTTCTCATTAATTTCAGTTTGTGATCACATAATAATAAGACTCTGAGGGTTAGGTGGTAGAAAATGCTTTGAGCATTAACCTCGCCTGGTGGTTATCTTTCACTAAAGAGTATTATTATGACTATAGATAGAGTGACAAATGTCGATCGAATGAAACCATACTCCCTTTATTTGCAATTAAAACCAGAACAAGGTTGATTATTTTTCAAGAATTTGTTAATTACGAGTGTTCCCAAATTACTTCCTCCTGTATTTCCTTTGGTATTTTACTGCTGGAGTATTCCTAAATTACTAACCTCGTCTGGTGGTTACCGTTCACTTAAGAGTATTATTATTAGCTGGTTTAGTAGAACTAAAGGAACTATATGAATGTTTCGTCCCCTCTCAGGCGTGGGGCCGCGGGGGCAGCTGGAGAGGTTCCACATACCCGTGGTGGCTGACCTGCCAGTGGGGGAGAACCTGCAGGAGCATCCCGCCTTCGCCAGCCTCGCCTTCACCGTGAACCGCAAGGTAATAATAATAATAATAATGACATACCTAATGGTTCATAATGTGACCAAGTGGCTGTTCGGACTCATCCGTACCCCCGAAAGTGTTTTCCTATGGAAAAATCCATTGGACCACCAAGGGGGATAGCCACGTTAGAGAAAAAGATGGACTACACAAAGTCCATCATAAAATTAGCTCCCCACATTATGAACCAAACAACTTCAGGAGACTTGATCTTCGGATCCGCTCCTGAAGTTACAACACCAGGAGACTTGATCATATGATCCGCTCCTGGTGTAATACCCTTTGAAAGGTAATAATTACCTTCCAAAGGAGAGAAAGTGATAATAATAATAATAATAGAAAATCTATAAGGGCAAAGTTTTATAAGTAAAGCTATTAAGCCCAGAACAAAATTATGAGGTTATGTTCTACAATTGATGCACTATTTAATAGAGAGTTTTATAAGTAAAGCTATTAAGCCCAGAACAAAATTATGAGGTTATGTTCTACAATTGATGCACTATTTAATAGAGAGTTTTATAAGTAAAGCTATTAAGCCCAGAACAAAATTATGAGGTTATGTTCTACAATTGATGCACTATTTAATAGAGAGTTTTATAAGTAAAGCTATTAAGCCCAGAACAAAATTATGAGGTTATGTTATACAATTGATGCACTATTTAATAAAGAGTTTTATAAGTAAAGCTATTTAGCCCAGAACAAAATTATGAGGTTATGTTATACAATTGATGCACTATTTAATAGAGAGTTTTATAAGTAAAGCTATTAAGCCCAGAACAAAATTATGAGGTTATGTTCTACAATTGATGCACTATTTAATAGAGAGAAAATCATCAATTTTAGCTTTGAATGAGTTTGTGGATGGAGCATTAATCATGGTATCAGTTAATGAATTCCAGATACAAAATACCCTATTACTAAAAAAATATTTTCTAATAATATCTTTTTTATTTATTTCTTTAAATAATTTTTTAGAATGACCTCTGGTTCTATTTGAATTATTTAATGTGAACATGTATTTAACACTTTGAGCCCATGACTACCATATATGACCCTCAGCTGACATTTCACATAGGACATGAGTACCACATATAATATGACCCTCACCCAAAATTTCACTGTAGACTTGTGTACTCTATATGCTATTCACGACCTTGCTTTACTTTGAAGACATGAGTACTCCCTATGGTATTCGTTTCCATGTGTTTCTCATAGGGAATAGGTTCTAGTGGTCCTTGTGAGCAATGTATGAGTGTTGGGTTCTGAAATTTGTGGTCCTCGTGCTCACTCGCCGATCCCAGCTCTGGGGCTCAAAGTGTTTTGAGTCCAACACTGATTTTATCATTTAAAATAATGTATGAGTAAATAAGGTCACCACGTTCACGTCTAGTTTCTAATGAAGTTAGGTTAAATGAGCCCAAGAGAAGCACTTATTCAACACAATCTAATCAAAAGGCTTCTCAAACTTTCTGAGAAGCTTAAACTTGATTAGATAACGAAGCTAAATCTTCCACACACTAAGGGCCCAATGTAGCTGAGGTGTATGGGCAACCCAAACCTATAAGAAGACTTGGCTTTATGAAATTAAATAGGTTAAATGAATTAAGTGTTTGATTGTATGATTAATTTAAGGTAGGGCTGGTCTCGAACCGCATCTACGGAAATCTGGCCAAGGAGGCGCTGCGAGCATTCACCAACCAGGGCTGGACCACCACGCTGGGCTGTGAGGGGCTGGGCTATGTGCGCACCAAGTACAACACGTACGCCCCTGGCATTCCCGACATTGAGTACATCTTCGTGCCCGCCAGTCTGGCCATCGAGGAGGGTGAGTTACTTTTTTTTTTTTTTAAAGCTTTATTAGGTAGAACAAAAAATATCTCTATATATAAGGGTTGGGTGGAAGAGATTGCCTAAGGCAATAACCCCGCCCTTTAGTTAGGACATATATTATGTATATATTTATTTATTTTTTCTTTATTTATTATTATTTTTTTGTTTTGTTATATTGTATTTTGTATTTTCGTTTGTAATTATTTGTATTGTATATGTCCTATTATCTAATAAAGTGTAAATAAAAAAAAAAATAAAAAAAAATAAGACTACCTACCTATGTTTGTTTGTTTGTCCGGTGTTGTTTAGCCAAAACGGTAAGAGATAGCGAAAAATGTCTCAGAATTGACCCCCCCAAAACCATTATCGTTTTGTCCAGAAAAATTATAAAAAGTTCAAAAAGGCATTGCTGTCCAGCAGTACGGCCATGCCTTAGTAATTTTAGTCCCGTTGCAAAGCACGGGCAAACGGCTAGTAATATATACAGTAGAACACAATGAAATATAAAGAAAAACAAAAAGATTAAACAAATATACAAGAAGGAAAAAAAAAGAGAGAAATGTCCTACCTAAAGGGCGGGGTTATTGCCTGTGGCAATCTCTTCCACCCAACCCTTATTTCGACCGACCTCAGTAGCTTGATCGATAAGGCGGCGGACTTGTAACCTGGAGGTCGGTGGTTCAAGTCCCGGTTTCAGCCTAGATTTAGTTGTGACATGACAGCGAGTAGTTGAGACATCACGAAAGTGATTAACACAAATATGATAACTTTAGAACTTTTTTTAGGACGAAAAAAAAAGTTCGTCTTTCGTTCTAAAGTTCGACGAACTTTAGAACGAAATGAAAAGACGAAATCGAGTTCTCAAGTCATGACTTAGCACTGTTTTTCACCATTGCTCAGCACTCCGAAGGTTGACCAGCCGTACGGGATGTTGATAGGAAACCTATCATCTTTATAGATCTACGCTATGCATGGAATATCATACTTATTTATTATTATAGAAGATTATCAAAACCTTGACTATACGCATCCTACTGAACTTATAAATTGCATAAATATGAATCATAGTTAAAAATTGCATCAATATGCATCAAGCTGATAAATTAAGTATGTTGTTTCATGGCAATTTCAAAGACTTCGAAACATAAATCTCTCATATATTATGAATAGTATGAATACCTTTTCTGATGTAAAAGGAAGCAATATCATTGACCTTTGACTTAGATCGATAGTAAGTGATTCAGTACCTATCTTCTGCTACTTAGTACTTAGCATTGAAAAAGTAGGAACACCTGGTAAGTAGATACTATTATTGGATAATATCCACTGTATGCATCCTACTATTATTACTAGATACTATTATTGGATAATATCCAATGATAGTATCTACTTATCCAATGGATACATTAATGAGATATGAGAGTTTATTAACGATTTAAGAGAGTCTATTAACGAGTTATCAGAGGTTTTGTGCGCAGAATTAAACTTTTATCAGGCGTATAATTTTCGAAACTGTTATACAAAACAAACCTTGAATACACCTGAGGATATAAGCTGGCAGTCGCGGTATCATTTTCCTTAACTCGTTTGGATTTTATATCTAGAAAGTTACACCACCACCGGGTTGAGCTAACAATTCTGTTTTCTTTCAGAGATGGGCAGCTTTTTTATTTTCTTTTATGAAAAACGATGAGTTTTTCACAACCTTTTTTATTTCGTAGCCATGAAACAGGAGCTACTGTGGACGCTTGTTGTCTGTGTTGTAGCCTGCCCATCCCGTAGTATGCCTCCCCTCTGATGGTCGAGAAGTGACACAATACTTCCCATTTAGGTGCTGGGTCAACACGAGCGCACCGGAAGGTATCCCTTACAAACAACTATAACCAATATTTGGTGTACAGTGCCGATCTCAGTAGCTTAATCGATAAGGCGGCGGACTTGTAAATTGGAGGTCGGTTGTTTAAGTCCGGGTTTCAGCGTTAGATTTAGTAAAGCGAGTTTAAGTAGTTGTGCTTGTGGTCTGTGTTGTAGCCTGCCCATCCTGTAGTACCTATGTCTCCCCTCTGATGGGCGAGAAGTGACACAGTACTTCCCATTTAGATGCTGGGTTAATACGAGCGCACCGGAAGGTATCCCTTAGTGTGGGGTAGTTGCATTAAATATAATATATGTTACTTATTATGTACAATTATGAGGGTCATCACAATTACTTTTTAATTTCAAACATTAATTAAATTAATAATTAATAATAAAATGATGTAACAATATTATAAAACAATTATTAATGCAAATAAATTACAAATTACATACAACTATAACCACATTTAGAATACAATTTTTTTGTCGGCTCTGGGATTCGAACCCGGGTCAACACCGGTTTGAGATAACAGTTCTGTTCTCTTCTCGCAGAGATGGGCGGCAGTCTCCTGCGGAAGACCATGGGCATCCCCGACCGCACCTTCAACGAGATCTTTCGCGACGTGAAGAATAAGGACGCGTGGAGCATCTGGCCCATGCTCATGTACCCTGAGAGCCGCGGCTACGTGCGGCTGAAGTCCGCAGACCCTCTGGTGTATCCTGCCGTCCAGTCCAACTTCTTCCAGCATCCACTCGACCTGCTGCGCGTTGTGGAAGGTATGACAATTGCATTTGTAACATATATTATAATAATAATCTAGCCAGGCACGCGCCGGTATGGCAGCATAAAGTCCTGCTAGAATTTTAAAATTTTAAGCATCAACATTTCTAGTCAAAATTCTAGGAAGACATGACATCCAAAGAAGGCGTTTCAAGGACCAGTTCAATAAGGAGATGAGTGGAGAAAAAAAGAAAAAAAAAAGGCAAAAATGTTTGCGAAATAATATAATAATAATAACGCCTTATTTATACTGCCCGATAAGGACTATTAAAATCCCATTATTCCAGCAGTAAGCCCAAGACATTTTATTATGTAGTAAAAATCCCAAATGGGAGGATAACTTGTCATGTCCCGGCTGGGTTTCGAACCCACGACCACTGGAACCTCTGGATTCACAGAGTGCCGCCTTTACCACTGAGCTACCGGGACAGACTTAATAGACAACATCGAGAACTTAAGTCATTGCTTAGCATCTAAGACAATGCACAAATCGAGACTTAGCATCATAGAAGTATTACGAAAACGTCTATTCATTTGCCCTTAATAACCAATTTAAATTTTCCTTATCATAAGAGAAACCTGCATATACCGGTAAGAGAACAACAATTCCAATTTCTTGAGTTCTCTTCAATCCAGCTTCAACGGTACAAAAGGGTTGGGTGGAAGAGATTGCCACAGGCAATAACCCCGTCCTTTAGGTAGGACATTACCTTCATTCTCTTTTTTGTTCTTGTTTCTGTGCTCAATCTATTTATTTTTTCTTTATAATTTCATTGTATTTTACTGTGTATATTTGTGTCTTACCGAATAAAGCATACTATAATAATAATAATTCACCCCAAGTGCATGGTTTGCACACGGTGAAATCCCAGAAATGAAACCATAACACAAGTTATGTGATAAAGAAGAAATATTAATAATAATAATACAACTAAGTTAGTCGTGCGTTCTAAATTATTTTCCTCCCTCAGGAATCAAGATGATCATCGAGCTGAGCAAGACCAAGGCGTTCCAGAAGTACAAGTCCAAACTGTCGACACGCGTGCTGCCCGCGTGCAAGACGCTGCCCTACGGCACGGACGAGTACTGGGCCTGCTGCGTGCGTCAGCTCACCATGCAGATGCACCACCAGTGCGGGACCTGCAAGATGGGGCCTGACGGTGACGTCACCGCCGTGGTCGACCCGAGACTCCGCGTGCATGGGATCAAAGGTGCTCAGGAACAAATAAAACTAAAACTTTAAAAAAAAAAAAAAAAAAAAAAATGACAACATTGGACAGTGACTTTTGATTGTGTTTTCAATTTACCCATGTAAATTTTTGTTGATTCTTTATTTTTTGTTACTGTCTACACGCAATTTATTTATTTATTTAATAAGTTAACGGGAAATACCCAATTTTCCAATGTGACCCTATTCTTAATACTAATATTAACTTCAAATAGAGAAAGACGTAGTACTTTGCAAAGTCAGGTTCAGCAAAGCAGACGGGAATAAGGTGCAGAAACACTTTGCGTACAGGTTATTAGCCTATATCCAGAACCTCCATGCACCATGTCTAGAAGAATGTCTAGAGGAAGCTCCCGAGCTATGTATGTTTGTACTGGTGCGCTTTCTTATTCTTCACTTTCAACTCATAATAACGAAAAGCATGATCTTGCAACTCATAAGAGGCATGTAATAGCGCATGCCTTACGTTTTTTTCCCATGCATCATGTTGAAAGGGAAACATAGCTTTACGGGATGTACGTAGATTTTTGATTGACAGGAATTAAGGCTATTTCTAACTCGCAAAGCTGGTCCGCAAATTTCTTTTTCAACATGAAAGACCTTTTTTCGAAACAATTACAATGAGATTTTTTGTGCCTCAATGGGTAATGGGTATATTTTCTCAGAGTTTTCAAAGATTTTTTTTATCTCCAGGCCTCCGCGTGATTGACGCCTCCATCATGCCCACCACCACCGGCGGCCACACGGTGGCTCCCTCCTACATGATCGGGGAGAAGGGAGCCGATCTCATCAAGGAGGACTGGCTGGACCAATCCTTCCTGGAGGAGAACAAATTTGGGCCCAACTTCAACCTTGGCCAGAGCAAGTCCAATGTCCCTGTGGACGTTGAAAACGCATTTGACACAGCCGGAGGATTCAACATTCGCGCTGAACTAGCGGACGATCGATCCAGCGGTGGAAGCACGCACACAAATCACGTTCGATCGTACACCGACCAAAATTCTAAAGAGAGAACGCGCTAGGAGGAAGTCAGAGCGGATTCAGCTCTCAGAAGATTGGCTCGCCTCAAGGAAACTCAGGGTTTAGGTTTAATTTTGCATCTCCACAATCGGGATTGTTCGGGTCGACTCGTCCACAGCAGACGAGCTTTGCGAATCCATTCAGGCAGTTCTTTGGATAGTAAATACACAAATATGATAGTACAAAATAAATACTCGAAAAAATATTTAGGTTTAGTAGTATAAGTAGAAGGCGCGGCGGGTGAAAAAATGTTTTGGGATGGTTCCACATAAACCAGACTAAAATGGGATTTAAACAGTTGTAGTACCTAAAGAGTTTGATTTCGTTTACTAGGTCAATCATTTGAATTATAATTTTTTTTTTTTTAAGTGGGGTTTAACGTCGCTTTCAACTGCCATGGTCATATCACGACGGGGGTTTTACCCTCCATTCGCAGGAAACTCACAAACCTGCTACTCACATTGACCTCACCCAGCCTGAGTGGGGCCGGGAAAAGCCAGCGTCACGAGAGTTAGAATTTGAATGGTCACCCATCCAAGTCTTAACCTCGCTGGATGTCGCTTAACTTCGGTGTTCTGAAGGGAACCGGTGTATTCAACATGCCATCGACGCTGGCTGAATTATAATTTAATTATTCGAGAAATGTGTAGTGATTTTCACTTTGTACAAGCTAGGACATGAAAAAAAAACTCTTTTTTCACTTTTGTCTGAGGGGCCAGGTCCTTAGCACCGGCCGCGCCTGATATGTAGTGGCCACGCATCCGGCTTGCACACAGTTGACTCGTATACGATTGAGTAGATTTTTTTGTATTCTGGACTTTTTTTTGGTTTAACGTCGCTTTCAACTGTCATGTCACACTGTGGACTTCGGATGTCGAGGAAATATATCCCGCACCTCGTGAGTTCCTACTTTCGTGACTAAAGAGCAGTAGCGGCATAATAATGTAAAGGTCTTTGTTTCCCAGCCGGAGCGGAAATTTCTGACCGAAATTTTTCGTTTCCGGAATGGCATCGATGTAAAGGTAAAGTGCCCTGAAGTAATGAGAAAGCGGTTCCGGGGCACACTTACATTAAAAAAAGTCGTATGTATTAAAAAAACTCTTTCGTCTGATTTTTGCAGGATGAACAGGGTAGGTAAATTAGTGCATACATAATATTATATTACGACCCCAAACCAAACAGTTTGTTCATAAATAATGACCGAGGGCTGGTTGAAATACATACACATGTCCTAACTAAAGGGCGGGGTTATTGCCTGTGGCAATCTCTTCCACCCAACCCGCTTTCGTCTTATTCCGCCAGGATAAAAGGGGTAGGTAATGTAGTGCATACATATAAATTTACGAGCCCAAACCAAACACTTTGTTCACAAATCATGAATCATGAATCACAAGCTGTTGATTATTATTATTAAAATTCTTTATTAGTAATTAAGACAATATGTACAGTACACATAATGATTACAAAAATTCAAAATGAAAACAATAAAAGGAAAAAATAGATAAATATATTTATACAGATATCCTAACTATAGGGCGGGGTTATTGCCTATGGCAATCTTTTCCACCCAACCCTGGTTGGTGCTTCTTGCTGTTCAAATTTAGAATATTCGAAAGAGTTCTTCAATTTACTATCTTGTTGTCATTAGGTGATTGTAATATATACTTTGTATATAAATAAATAATAAATTCATGTAAATTATCTAGTCTATGAGTTATTACTTTGGTATCTTTTTCATTTTTTTTTAAAGAAAGAAAGAATGGTTATGTAGGTATGTATAATGAAATCATTGTAAATATTGCAATCGGTTGACATGTGTTTCTGAAATTATGCTGAGAGTTTTCTGTACAAATGCCTTCAAATGGAGTTAAGTGAACTAAATGGAAGCTGATGATTGTCGCTCTAATCAGAATCACAACCAATTTGCTGATATTCAGTACAGCCATGTAATAATAATAATATTACCTTATTTATACGGTCCGATTAGGACTAATGAGTCCATGATTCCAGCAGTAAGTCCAAGACGTATTATTATGTGGTCAAAATCTCGAATGGGAGGTTAAGTTGTAATGGAGGTTAAGGTTAAGTTTCGAACCCCTGACCTCTGGATTACCAGACAGAATATCTCTGAGCAATAAATGTCAAGTGATTCAAGCGAAATGTCTTCGACCAGAAATCTACACACCTGATAAGTGTATTGAATTAAATAAATGAAGAGGAAGAAGAAGAAGAAAAAAAAAAAACATTAGCGAAGTGGGAATATTCAAGAAAATATTTTTATTAATTGAAATTATCATTGAGCAAAAATTAAAAATCATTTTTTTAATATGAAAAAAGAGGTTTTTTGGAATTCAGGTTCCAACATGTTAAAGAGGAATATTAGGAGACCATTTTCATTTCCTAAATTGTAGGTTAGATTTCCGATGCCGTGGGAAATGGGTAGATGGGTATGAAACCAGCCAATCCAACCATTCAGGATTTTTTTCATTTCATTTTTTAAATAAATTTCATGTATTTATATAAGCAGAAATATTTCACTCATGGAAGGATATGAAGAACGTTCATCACGACCGAAGCCGCTACTGGTAACCGCTCACAATCAATCCACTAGAAAATATTCTTTATTGCAGGTTGTATACTTGGTCCATACCACTGACATGTGGTAAAGTTCAGTAGCGTAGCCAGGGGGGGGGGTTTGGGGACAACCCCCCCCCTCCCCCCGAAATTTCCAAGAAACCCCAGAAAAGATGGAATATACGTTAGGCGAGATTTTTGAACCCCGATCAAAACCCCCCCGAAATCCCCTCAAAACCCGACCCCAAATGTAGGTCTAGCTACCCCACCGGTAACGTTCCAAGCATACAGGCTGCATTCTAAATTAATTATACTAAACATGTGTAGTCATTTTTACTGTATACGAGCTAGGACATGAGAAAAGAACTCTTTTTGTCTGGAAGTGCTGCAGTTCCTCAGCTCCCTAGCACCGGCCGCGCCTGCTAACCATTGAATCTAGTTTAATGTTAATTTGATTGATTAATATTATCATCAGGATTACCTAATAAATAAATAAGTATAACATATAGTATAACAATCAAGTATATAAACTCTACATAAATCTATATATAATCCTATGTAAACCTATTAACAGATAATAATGAAGCGATGGTGCTAAGCTAAATAAAATAATATTTTTATACAGCGCGATTTTTTTCTATGTACAGTGAGTAAATTATCAGAAATTTCTAAAAAAAGTTGGTTAATATTGTTAACAATTTTTTATTATTATTTAAATTTGTTAGAGTGTACATACAAACAATTATGTTATTATTACACACTATTTTTTTGTAATCAATTAAAAAACTGCTATTTTTTTCAGTAGGTAGGTAGGTACTGTCTACACAAAATTTTATTATGTTCCATTAAATTAATTTTCACAGTGTACAAGTAGATTGTCAACGATTTTCGCTCCATCCGCAGGGACAAACTCTCTTGACTTGGCGGGTCACGGGTCAAAGTGCTAACACGCTCTTTAACCCCCTTTAACCCCACACTAACCCCCCCCCCAAAAAAAAACATGTGAATCGATCTTATATATTCGTAATTTAAAATTAGCCATCAAGAAAAGCGCCGTCTAAAAGTCACCGTCCGGACTCAGGAACATCTTGCGCGCAATGACCGACAGTTGCATGTCGATGGGTTGCGTGTGGTCGTACAGAGAGGGCGCTTCGCACAGGATGCCGAACGTGCCGGCAATGGAGGCGATCGTGAACACCCACAGGAACAGACGGTCCAAGACCATCGCTACGAAGCCCCAGTCCTGGTCTTCCTGTGAACAGAGAGGACATTGAGGGTTAAATAATTTTATTTTATTTTTTAACCCATATTTTATTATTTTTTTCTTCTTTTATGTATATAGTTTATTTTATTTTTCTTCTTCTATTTTTTATGTAACTTAAATTATCTTCTTTTTTTTTCTCTCTTTTATCTTTTTTTTATCAAGGGTGGTGCGGAAGAGAATGCCGTTGGCATTAGCACCGCCCTTGATCAAGTTTTGTTTTCTTAATTTTAATATCTATGTATGTATATATTCTATGTCATTATTTTGTAAATAAAACTTGATCCAACTTGTTAATGATAATAATAAGGACATTGAAGGTTAAAGAATGGAGAGGACATTGAGGGTTAAAGAATGGAGAGGACATTGAGGGTTAAAGAATGGAGAGGACATTGAGGGTTAAATAATGGAGAGGACATTGAGGGTTAAATAATGGATAGGACATTGAGGGTTAAATAATGGAGAGGACATTGAGGGTTAAATAATGGATAGGACATTGAGGGTTAAAAAATTGAGAGAACATTGAGGGTTAAATAATGGATAGGACATTGAGGGTTAAAAAATCGAGAGGACATTGAGGGTTAAAGAATGGAGAGGACATTGAGGGTTTAAAAATGGAGAGGACATTGAGGGTTAAATAATGGATAGGACATGGAGGGTTAAAAAATGGATAGGACATTGAGGGTTAAATAATGTAGAGGACATTGAGGGTTAAATAATGGACAGGACATTGAGGGTTAAAAAATGGGGAAAAATTGATAGCGTGTATCATGACAGATAGGACCTATTGGATATCCTTTTAATAGAAAGAATCCTCCACGAATGAAATAATAATGTAAATACAGAGGCCATCATCACTATCAATCATTTGGATATTATTATAAGGGTGAAATTAATAGACTTTTTTGTGATAACATCAGAGGCAGGCAAACTATGGAATGGGCAGGCTACAACACAAACCACAATCGTCTACAGTAGCTGCTGTTCCATGGCTACGAAATAAGAAAGGCTGTGAAAAACACTCATCTTTAAATAAAGTTTCAGAAAAAATCATTTAAAAAGGCGTCGTTCCTCACCGCGTTATATTCATCTTGCCGCTGCATGTGGTGCTGTATGAACTTCACGTTGTGGATGGCTTTCTCCAGCTCGAAGGGATACTTCTTTCTGACGGCGGGCGCTATGTCCGACAGGCTTTCCTCGATGTTCAGCATGGAGGAGAGGCCGTAGTTGTCTGTACTCAGGGACGACATCAGGTTATTGAATCGGTTGGTGGCACTGTTCCCGTTGAGGCCGTTGCAACCACCTGTGGGGAGGAAGAGAATTGCTCTTATCTATAATAATTCCGTGTCCGTGAGATAGGTATTGATACCTAAATCACGGTGGTGAGAGGATTATATGGACGCCCAGATCCAATGGCTAGGCTCCTTTCATGTCCATTGATTCTATTTGGTTTTAACCTCCTGACTTGAGGTTGACTTATCTGACTAGAGTATGAACTTGTAACCACCTGTGTGGAGGAAGAGAATTGCTCTTATCTGACTAGAGTATGAACTTGCAACCACCTGTGGAGGAAGAGAATTATAGCTCTTATCTGACTAGAGTATGAACTTGTAACGACCTGTGGGGAGGAAGAGGATTGCTCTTATCTGACTAGAGTATGAACTTGCAACCACCTGTGGGGAGGAAGAGGATTGCTCTTATCTGACTAGAGTATGAACTAGTAACTACCTGTGTGCAGGAAGAGGATTGCTCTTATCTGACTAGAGTATGAACTAGTAACCACCTGTGTGGAGTAAGAGAATTGCTCTTATCTATAATAATTCCGTGTCCGTGAGATAGGTATTGATACCTAAATCACGGTGGTGAGAGGATTATATGGACGCCCAGATCCAATGGCTAGGCTCCTTTCATGTCCATTGATTCTATTTGGTTTTAACCTCCTGACTTGAGGTTGACTTATCTCACTAGAGTATGAACTTGTAACCACCTGTGTGGAGGGAGAGGATTGCTCTTATCTGACTAGAGTATGTACTATAAACCACCTGTGGAGGAAGAGAACTGCTCTTATCTATAATAATTCCGTGTCCGTGAGATAGGTATTGATACCTAAATCACGGTGGTGAGAGGATTATATGGACGCCCAGATCCAATGGCTAGGCTCCTTTCATGTCCATTGATTCTATTTGGTTTTAACCTCCTGACTTGAGGTTGACTTATCTGACTAGAGTATGAACTTGTAACCACCTGTGTGGAGGAAGAGGGTTGCTCTTATCTGACTAGAGTATGAACTTGTAACCACCTGTGTGGAGGAAGAGGATTGCTCTTATCTGACTAGAGTATGAACTAGTAACCACCTGTGTGGAGGAAGAGGATTGCTCTTATCTGACTAGAGTATGAACTAGTAACCACCTGTGTGGAGGAAGAGGATTGCTCTTATCTGACTAGATTATGAACTTGTAACCACCTGTATGGAGGAAGAGGATTGCTCTTATCTGACTAGATTATGAACTTGTAACCACCTGTGTGGGGGAAGAGGATTGCTCTTATCTGACTAGAGTATGAACTTGTAACCACCTGTGTGGAGGAAGAGGGTTGCTCTTATCTGACTAGAGTATGAACTTGTAACCACCTGTGTGGAGGAAGAGGATTGCTCTTATCTGACTAGAGTATGAACTAGTAACCACCTGTGTGGAGGAAGAGGATTGCTCTTATCTGACTAGAGTATGAACTAGTAACCACCTGTGTGGAGGAAGAGGATTGCTCTTATCTGACTAGAGTAGGAACTAGTAACCACCTGTGGAGGAAGAGGATTGCTCTTATCTGGCTAGAGTATGAACTAGTAACCACCTGTGGAGGAAGAGAATTGCTCTTATCTATAATAATTCCGTGTCCGTGAGATAGGTATTGATACCTAAATCACGGTGGTGAGAGGATTATATGGACGCCCAGATCCAATGGCTAGGCTCCTTTCATGTCCATTGATTCTATTTGGTTTTAACCTCCTGACTAGAGGTTGACTTATCTGACTAGAGTATGAACTAGTAAGCACCTGTGTGGAGGAAGAGGATTGCTCTTATCTGACTAGAGTATGAACTAGTAACCACCTGTGTGGAGGAAGAGGATTGCTCTTATCTGACTAGAGTATGAACTAGTAACCACCTGTGTGGAGGAAGAGGATTGCTCTTATCTGACTAGAGCATGAACTAGTAACCACCTGTGTGGAGGAAGAGGATTGCTCTTATCTGACTAGAGTATGAACTTGTAACCACCTGTGTGCAGGAAGAGGATTGCTCTTATCTGACTAGAGTATGAACTAGTAACCACCTGTGTGGAGGAAGAGGATTGCTCTTATCTGACTAGAGTATGAACTTGTAACCACCTGTGTGGAGGAAGAGGATTGCTCTTATCTGACTAGAGTATGAACTAGTAACCACCTGTGTGAAGGAAGAGGATTGCTCTTATCTGACTAGAGTATGAACTTGTAACCACCTGTGTGGAGGAAGAGGATTGCTCTTATCTGACTAGAGTATGAACTTGTAACCACCTGTGTGGAGGAAGAGGATTGCTCTTATCTGACTAGAGTATGAACTGGAGGGTGGGTAGGGTTCTTTCTGTCAATATGTTCATTTTATTCATGGATGTTCAGAACTATTACCTGCTGATGAGAGCTAATAAGGTCGAAACAGCTGTTCAGGTTTGTTCTGATACTATCAGAACATACCTGGTACAACTTCTCAATTTTCTGTTTATACTGATACTGATATATCCCAGTTTAAATCATTTCTTATTCTTTGTGACATCTGTTTATTTTGTAAATACTCATTTATTCCAATATTTGTATATATTTGACATGTTTTTATATTTTGTTTACCAGTCTATGGTATGTTTAATTTCTACCTATATTTTTTGTTATTTGTTCTTATTGTATGTACATAGGACTTTGTCCGTAAATACACACCCCTTTGAGGGTATTTGTTTATATTTTTTCACTAGAATTAGTTAGGGAAATAATTGTAAATTAGTTAGAACAGGGCAATCAAGCCCGTTTATTGTTTAAATAAATAAATTTGAAAGTTCAACATACCTGGTCTGAACCGCCTCATAGACGACGGAGACGACACGTTGGAACTGGACGCGGCGATGGTGGCCGCTGCGATGGCCGTGCGCATCTGATTTCGCTTCGCTTCGCGCAGCCGCTTCTTGGCTGCGAGATCTGCTAGGAGTTGCTCCGGCACGCGCATGAGCAGAAGCTTCGGGAGCGTCTTGATGAAGAGGCGACGCACCCAGGGCGACATGATGTGCGTCGAAGGCTTGCGGTAGTGGATGTTCAGGATGAAGATGGTGATCACAACGCAGAGGCCTGGGATGAATTTTTTTTTATTAACAAAATATTTTTTATTTTATTTTGAACTGCTCTAAACTAAGAGTTGCCAACTGACACAGTATACAATTCAAACATTCTTGTCATTAGTTATTTAAACATTTCAGGGTATAAAGCACATTTTTGAAGATGAAATTATTTCAGCAGCATCTTTGGGGATAGCTCTTATGAGTACATATGGCGATGGATAATGTTGAGTGTATCCCTGAGAATTGTTATGCACAATTCTTGGATCTGCTTTTTCTTGATGTTGTGTTTCTTGAATAAATTAACAAGAGAAGATGAAGCACTACCTCGTATAAAAGTTGTTTTTGTAACTAACTTAGCTACAGCCGGGAGAGTTGTTCAACATATCTGAGCCGTATTTTTCTTTCTAACCAAAGTAGATTCAAATGGAATAAAATGAACGAACTGGAAAAAAAGTCATTTTTCTTTTGGGAGAGGAAAAATCTTCTTCCAGTTTGGTTAACCAAAATGGATTTATAAAATTCTTGCTTCCATTTCTTTTATACGTTGTTTTCATATTTTCATTGTTTCTTTTTAAAAGTACCGAAAAGCATTTTTCTTTCACGACTAGTGGGGAAGCTAGGCTTGGAAGAAAATGGAAATATTTGGAAATACCGAACCTGGAAGAAAAAAAAAACTATCCAAAAGAAAAACACGGCTCTGATCTTGTGTGTATTGCGGTTGGGAGTAGAGAGTTATGAATAATGTAAAGAGTTAGCAATAGATACAAGTGTACAGAAATACTATTTTTACACGCCTGGCAACCATGGACAATTGGACAACGATGAAGCCACATGATGATGATGATTTTCACTGTATATGTTGCAGGAACTTCTAGAAGTTCCTGAAATCGGGAAGTTCCTGCAACATAATTATATATTATGTCCAATTTTTATCTTCCAATAAAGAATTATTTCAATTGTATGGCCAATATACACGAATATACACGAATACAATAAAACAAACAATTGTCACATTAAAAAAAGATTTTAAAAGAAGATTAAAATAAAACTTATAACTATCACAAGAAACCTAACCATCAAAACTTTGAATTAAATTATACTGATGTGATCCGCTCCTGGTGTTAAACCCTTGACACCCACGAGAAAAGATACCTGTCTCATAGTAAAACAAGAATCATCGTGAAAGAAATTTTACTTTAAGCATATTCAGAAATTAGTCGATTTTTTTTTCCTTGATCCTCTAATTCTAATTCAATGGATCTAATGATTGAGAACTGTGGTTGACCCAAACAAAGTTTTTAACACATTGGGTGCATCGCCGCTCATAATGAGAGTCCACAGTACTCTGAGAGGCCGCGTCTCTCATATTGAGTGACATTAGATTTTACTTTCAAGTATAATCTCTCAATATTGAGTCACGCTACAATGCATTTAATATCTGGAGACTTTGGAGGTTGGCCCTGAGGATAATCCAGGTATGTTTGATTTTCATCTATCATGTTTGTCTCTCATAACATGAGAGACAAACATGATAATGATAAATAGGGTTTAAATCTCACCATGTAGCAAGGCTTGCTCATGCTCAATGCACTAAAAAGTGGTCGATTTTCGCCACTGCGGTGACTCAATGGTAACAGTTGGAAAAAAATCAATATCAAATTCATAAGATGTCCCCTCTAAATATGTACCAGTATAGTCTGTCCCGGTAGCTCAGTAGTAAAGGTGGCGGTCTTTTAAACCAGAGGTCGCTTCGAAACCCAGCCGGGACATGACATGTTATCCTCCCATTTGGGATTTTTACCACTTAATAATACGTCTTGGGCTTACTGCTGGAATAATGGGACTTAATAGTCTTAATCGGGCAGAATAAATAAGGCGATATTATTATTATATTGAGACACAATTTTTTGTATTGTGGCCCCAGGGGACAATCATCATTTTTTGGGTTGGCACACAATGTGATAACCCAACAAAAACAAAAAAATCGTGAAAGATCTCAAGACTCACCCACAAGAATCATCGTGAAAAGCAAATACTTCCCGAGGAGGGGCAGGGCGAGCGAGGTGGAGGGGATGATCTCCGAGATGAGCAGGAAGAACATGGTCTGGGAGAGGAGGATGGTGATGCAGAGGGCGATCTTCTCGTTGGAGGCGGCGGGCAGATAGAACACCAGGACGGACAGGTAGGAGATGCCCACGCAGGGAACGATGAGGTTCACCGTGTAGAAGAGAGTCTTCCGCCGCAGGGTGATGTTGAAGAAGATGTCTGTGGAGTCGGACAAGGGTCGGGGTCTAGAAATCACGCTTGGGGTGGAACAAGTAGACTATGTAGATCTATTTATTTATTTTATGTAAGTATGTACGAATTTCTTTGTGGTGAAGCATAAGGCCTCTTCACAATTTTTGTGGGTAGCGCAGCATTACTAAGAGCCTCCTTTACATTTCGAATTATTCTATTACATTAATTTCTTTTTACTCTGGTAATGCCGCCACTGGTCGTTACTCATACAAGTAACTACTCATTTTTCCTCACGAGGTATGAGTGGACCCCGAACATCCAAGTACAGAGCAGAAAAATTCCTGCCCAGCTGGGGATCGAACCCAGGTCACCATGCGTGCAATGCCTAGCGCGCTAACTCACTCTGGCACGGTGACTACTATTTATTTTATGAATTGACGAGGAGGAGTCCCTATTAATACAAAGACACTTAAATCTACACTTAAACAAAAAACTTACAGCTATAAAAAAGAAAAAATAACAAAACAAATGTACCTATCTACCTATTTACTTATAATTGTGACCAGTTGATGGTGTGCGTCCTGATTTGAAGTAGTCAAGACGCGCGTTTTAACCTCCAATCGCTTGGAATCGTACCAGCTACCCATATTAACCTCACCAAGCGTGTGCGGGGCCGGAAATGCCAGCCTCACGTGTTTGAAGGGAACGGAATTTTTGTCGAAAAGTCTGCGTCAAGAGGGATCCGAACTTAGGATCTCTGGACTACGTCAGTAGTCACAACCATTACGCCAAATTCTCAATTACTTATGGTCGAATTATGAAACAGAATTAGATTTAATCTAAGTGTACACTATCACTAAACTGAGGCTATAGTGCACTGAGGTTGTTTGAAATTCCCACCAGAAGTGCGTGTTATGGGATAGTGTAGGATTCATTTAAATTAAACCCTTGAATCCCTATGGGGGACCTAGGGTCGTAACAAAATATTTCCATCTGATAAGGTTTTGGGCTAAAATTTTAATCTCTCCCCAAGATTTTCCAACCTCTGCTATCTCTCTCTCGACTGTCCGCTTCCAGTGAAAGGATTTTTAAGAATTCTGTTTCATAATTCGGCGATTATTCTCCTATGTGTTTCATACTGTGGACCTTAGTCACCTGGATAGGGCTCCACACAGCAGGTGTAGAACTTGACATGCCGCTCTGCCGGCACGCGCAATATATCCCACTCGACACTCGGGTAGTACTCTCTCAGATCAATGCCAACCTCCACCTTGTCTTCGCCGGGTTTCTGGTTGATGTGCTTCAGATCGATCTGGATGAAATAGAATAATAAAAAGATAATATTTTGAGCTATTAATTTATTTAATTTTATTTCAGTATTTTTATTTTTTTTTCTCTTTTGGGCCAAGTGCTTTGGAAATGTTTAACAGCATATCCAAAACCTTGGTCCTTGAGACGAAGGACAGACGCGCCGGGGAACATTTCAGGCAACGGCTTAGTTTCGCTGTTCAGAGAGGTAATGTTGCCTCAGTGCTGAGCACACTGCCTCGGGAAGATGTCCTTGGAGAAGTCTTTTATATATTGTAAAAATATAACTATTGAAATATTGTGTAGATACAAAAAAAAAAAAAATTACCCCTTAGGTACATAAGCTCAGAAAAACTGTAAATAGAATACAAGTACCTGGATTATAATTATAATATTTACTATACCTTAAAATGACTTAATATTAATAAAAAAGTAGGCATAAAACTATATGAATCATCAGGAGAAAAGAAATCAACCTCTTTATTGGAGCAGAAGATTTCTTTGTAATCAAGAGAGGAAATGCGGCAGCTGTGATGGGTGATGGGCAAAGTGCCTCATTCAGCAGACTTGGAGGGAATATTTTTTAATAATGAATACCTATTTTTAATTTTGATTTGTTGATAGGACCCAAGTTACAATCTTTGAATAAATCAATAGCTTAGCCAGACCGTTATTCGTTTGGTAGTGAGTACGCACCATCGTTATCGTCTCAGTAAGTTTACAAAATTTCTTACGTAAAATCTTCATTTTCATTTTTAGCTCGCCTTTGAGTGATTTATCAGTTCATCTATATTGTGATTTTACTAACATTGTTATGCTACTTGTTATTTTGTTTGGTAAAATAACAACAGTGATCGATGTGTGTGTAATTGTATAAGCGTTTCAAAAAATCAGTGATATAAAAATTTAGTTACAATGACATTGTGGATACGTAATATTTTCAGAAAAAATGTGTTATTGTTGAGAACAGTAATGATTAACGCAGCATATTTCCTGACAAAAATATTTAAATTAGGGACCTTGAGAGGAAAGTACTTTGAAGAGTTGCATGATAACTTAAGAACTGATTGCTTTAATCACTTAACAGCTAAAGTTCTTGTACTGCATCATGAAGACCAAGATGGATTTGAAGAGAATCGAGTTGAAAATAAAACAAGTGACGGTAAAAATGACGTAAAAACAGAAAAAATGATACAGGGTGATGAAGTAGATGTTATTGAAAATAAAACTAGTGCAGGTAAAAATGACGAAAAAACAGAAGGAATGATACAGGGTGATGAATTAGATGTTATTTTTACCAATGATATGAGGGTAGACATTCAAAGTTCTGGAGATCAGGCGATGACGGTCAATTTCAAAACACATTACGAAGAGAATTATTCAGAACTTTTAGAAAATGTAATTGGTAATAATCATCAACATGAAGGCACTATTCTCGCCACAGGCGACTTCAATGTGAAAAATAACATGCTGAAAAAAATGTCAGACAGTGAAAGTATCACATTAGACATTCTTATAAACTCGGACATAGACAAAATAGGAAACATATTTCAAATGGAAATCCCCAGAAATTTCTTTGGTGACACAAGAAATGTTGATCTTAAAAGAAAAATTATACTGCAATACTCTGACATATTTTCCAGAGATACTTTAAAGGTTATTCCCAGATGTGGCACGGCTCCTAGGAGCGTTATTGATGAACGAGGCGATTTACTGGATATAGTGGAATCTAATTATCCAATAGTTCAAAAATTCCAAGTTCAAAACACTGACAATCAAAGCGTGGAATTATTTAACATAGATCCTTTGATTATTCAAAAGAATATAAAACACAATTCAAATAACGCCCTCTGTATTTCAAACCCGAACAATCTACCTGATCACTTTCATCGTTCTCAAAAAAACTCGAGAATTTCAACCAGATCAAAATGGACTGATCTACAAACTAGCGTAATTAATGTCAACAATGGACATCATGATTCTCATACGAACGCGCAAAACACTGTTGACAATAATGGACCCGAAAGTTACAGTCACTCTGACAAAAACAGTTCACACGAAAAGATTATATCTATTATAAATACTAACAGCTACAATACCAGTAGTGAAAATTTACCGACAACTGCTCGAAATAATAAAAACAGAATATATTCTAGAGAAACTAAAGAGGTAATCATAAGAATGGATCATTCCAATGAAATAAATATTTACCAGGTAAGAAGTTTTCACTCTGAAATTGTTAACGAACCTTTGAAACAACAGCAACCATTGCAAAGATTATGTTTGGAACATTTGTTAATTCAAACAAGTATTCACTCTAAATTCAAAGAGCAACCATTAAAACAACAACAAACCTTCCATAAAAACTATACGAAAAACTTATTTTGTGAATCGAAAACTCACAGTGAAAGTTTATCAGGGGCTAACCATCTACTGTTTCAAAAAAACTATATGAAATTCCAAACAAATACATGGAACAAGAATGGGCAAAACTTTGCAGAACAAATTGAGAAGTATGAAAAAAGTCAAAAAGAATCTACATTCAACACAAAAGACTCAATGGAAGGACATTAACCAAATGCCGAAGGTTGTTGACTTTACTGAAAGAAAGGAGGGGCATACAGTTTTGGAGAATTTAAGCACTGATTGCTCGTATAGATATTTAGATTGCAATGCCCTTGAAGAACAAGTTCTAAAACTCTTACGAGAAATTGAGCTTAGAGAGCTGTCTATTAAAAATGTTAAAGTTAATGTTAAAACGTGTGCATGACAACATTGTCTTATTATGTACTTGTGATGTGTTAATTGCATGAGGCAGGTTGAGGCAGGATAAAAGAATCCATTTACTTTAATCATGCATGTGTATCTTGAATTTTTATAAATGGAGAGTGGTTTGAAAAAATAGTAATACTTACAATAGGCTTTCCAAAGCCTAAAATTTGTTTTTTCGTTTGTAAAACCATTTCTACAATACTAATGGCGGAATTACGAGTAATAGACGGATTTTTAATATCTCTATGGAACTGAGTCTAGATGCCTATTGTCTTAGATGGGGAAAACTGATACTAAGCCATAAGTCTTTATATCTCGATTTCGTCTATTAATTTCGCCCTCAGGTTCCAAACATCTCATACATATTATAAAGTCTTATTCCTATACAAAGTGCTCGCCTAACATGAAGAGGTTTACATAAATTCACATAAAGATGTAAAATATTATCTGTATAACCTGTACTTCACATCAATAAATGAGACTTTGTTTAGAGTCATAGACTGTGGGAATCTTTCGTCTCTTTAGAGACTCTTTCATGTCATTTTTGGAGGATAAACAGAGTATTGTTTTGTATTGTATTGTATTTTATTGTTTAATATTTCAAAAATTTGGTCTTTTTTCTCAAACGAAAGTCATCGAAAGTGTTCAAACAAGTTGTCGACAGCGCTCCTAGTTCAATCATCAACATTCTCTTGCTGACTCAACCCACTCACCTGAACACCATCGTAGGTCCAGGACCCGAACTTCATGAAGCAGGTCTGCTGATCGAACGGAAAGTACCGAACGTCGATCTCGCACGAAGACTTGAAGATGGCGGGCGGTGTCCAGAGGACCTTCCCGGTGAAGTGCAGCACAGCCTTCGTCATGGTGGTCACCACGTACTCCCCGTCAGCACTAAGGAGGGGAGGGGAAGACTGTTAATAATTGAGTCAGCACTCCGTGGCTCAGTGGTTAAGAGCATTGGTTATTGACCCGGAGGTTGCGGGTTCGAAGCCCGGCTGGAGGGGAATTTTTTTTTCTTCAGTTTTTTCCTTTTCTGAGTAGGAGGGGAGGAGGTGAATATTAGTTGTGTACTTATATAGTACTAAAGAGGAGGGGATATTACATTTTGAGGAGGGAGAGAGCTTTGTCAAATCTCTGGAGGCTACGAGACGTCTGAGGTATAGAATAGGTATTTATCATCATCCTAATTAGTGTCTATGTGTATACTGGGGGTGGGGGTCATAATATGACCTTGTAAAATAATTGGATAATTACCATTTTCCTAATGCTTGATTAGGATGATAATACTTCGGGAGTGTCCTTGTCTGTAAGTTGTTTAATTCACTTGTATGATAGACCCTCTTTTGCAAGACCATTTTTCTCATTTATTTTTAAATCAAGACCTTATTTTAGCAAATTGAAATACATCAAGATTGATTAATTAGATAATTTTTCAGGTCAGGACTATCTATTAGGGTCCAAAGAGGCAATGCGACGGCCATACTTAGCACATTTCCTGTTGACCAAGGGCTCTGAGACTTTTTTACTGTGATTTAAAAACTAAATAAATACATTTTTAACTATTAAGGTTGAGTGGAAGAGATTGTTATATGTCTTTAGCTAGGACATCCGTATATATTTTATTACAGGATTATCTTACTTATTGTAGAGCACTATGTCCGGTAGCCATATGTGTTCGGAAGGGACATACAAGTCCGTCACTCCTCCGTACTCTAGCGGATCCCAACGGAACTTGTGATCCTCCCATTCCTAGAAACAAAAGAAAGAAAATCAGAGCAAAAAAAAAATATATATATATATAAAGGGTGTCCCACCAAAGTTGGACACCTCAAATTACTCGGCCCCTGAAAGAGTTTTTGAAAAATAAAAATCCAAGGGTACATGTCCTAATTATGCGGTTTCAGTAATGAATTTTTTTTATACAGGGTGGTCCAAAAGTCAGAAATTGAGGTGTCAGCTTTCGATTTTTAAATAGATCGACATGAATTTTATTTGATAATTTTACTTCTAAATGGTTTCTGAGTACTTTTTTATACTAAAATATGACATACAGGGTGGGTTTTTTTAGACCAATTTTTTTTCTAAATCTCGAATAACTCGATTTCATTTAATTTTTTCGATAACAAGAATAGAGAGTCTTTGTGTAATGAAAACACGCACTTTTAATTGGCAGTACATTTTTTTATACACGGAGCTTCATAAGTGAAATAATGACTTGATTTTTTTTATGAGGACATGCCTCACTACTTTTAGAGAAGGTGTCTCTATGCTTCTGTTGACATACCTCGCAGTCAGTGTTCATATGGTATTGTGAATTACCATACTACTTCCTGGGACGTTGCTGATACTTGCAACCATCCAGGGATCACTGACCACTTGCTCGGGTGCCTCGGGAACGCCAAATCCCGTATGACCATTTATTGCTAAATAGTCATCCCTGAGGTTTTATTATTATTATTATTATTATTTTATTAGAGTTGCCAAAGCTATGAGTGTACAACTCGTGAGCTCATGTTCTACAAGTGTGGATATTTCATATTGGGACAGACATTTACAATTCCATAAATTACTAGATTTGTAATATTATTCCATATCTTACAATAAATTCCATATTTTTTTATATCATATTTGTGTTAATCACTTTCGTGATATCACAACCACTCAAACTCGCTTTACTAAATCTACGCTTGGAGGACTTGAACCACCGACCTCCAAGTTACAAGTCCGCCACTTTATCGATCAAACTACTGAGGTTGGTTTTCAACCGTATATCTGTTACAATTCCATATCTTAATAGAACAAGACACTGGTTACCTTCCACTAAAAGTTCCATTAATGGAAAAAAATAATAATTATTATTTTTATTTAAAAATGCCTTCCTTTTCCCTTCTTTTCTTCTCTCTCTCTCTCTCTCTCTCTCTCTGCCTCCTCTTTTTATACCTGTGCTTCACAATTTGTAACGAACTTTCAGTAAGTAAACTTTTTCAAATCGAGTGTATCTTGAGAGCTTTCTGCCAAGTACTTCTGTTATCTCACACCCCTTTTCATCTTTCTTCATCTTCTATCTCTCTCTCTATCTTTCTCTCTCTCTCTCTCTATCTCCCATTCAAAATTTTGACATAATGTAATACAGTTAACCCTCTAATACAGTTATAAGAGTAACCTGGAGGTCAGTGGTTCGAGTCCCAAGTTCAGCAAAGATTTAGTAGAGCGAGTTTGAACAGTTGTGACACTACGAAAGTTATTAGCATAAATATGAAAAAACCGCCCGAAAAAAAACTATATTGATAATAATAATACTCTTCAGTGTAGGGTTATCACCAGGCAAGGTTGATGTTCAATGACTCAGCACTTCTACCACTGTCTTTACAACGAGGCTAATATTTGACAAGGATCCCTAGAACCAAGGCAATGCTGGTCTACTCCCTGTTTGTAGTCCCGCAGCCAGACTGCTGGTCTACTCCCTGATTATAGTCCCCCATCCAGACTGCTGGTCTACTCCCTGATTATAGTCCCCAAGCCAGACTGCTGGTCTACTCCCTGTTTTTAGTCCCCCAGCCAGACTTTAAAGGTAATAAAAAGTAAAAAAAAAACTAAATTGATACCTCACTTCTCATACAATTTGAAAACTTACGTGCTCCAGCCAAACATTGGTAGTCAGGATCTGGTCCTTCAAGTTCTGCAACAAATCAAGAAGACCATTTCAGTTTATTTTTATCAAAGAAAAATATCAGAACTCTTACTGCTGACTCACCAGATCAATCAGCTAGGACCACTTCAGTCAAAGTCCACCAGCACTAGTCTCTCTCTCTCTCTCTGTCTCTGCTGGCTCACAAGATCAATCAGCTAGGACCACTTCAGTCCAAGTTCACCAGTACTAGTCTCTCTATCTCTCTCTCTGCTGATTCACCACATCAATAAACTAGGACCACTTCAGGCAAAAGTTAACCAGCACTAGTCTCTCTCTCACTCTCTGCTGACTCACTAGATCAATCAGCTGGGACCACTTCAGTCCAAGTTCACCAGTACTAGTCTTTCTCTCTCTGCTGATTCACCACATCAATCAGATAGGACCACTTCAGTCCAAGTCCACCAGCACTAGTCTCTCTCTTCATGTCTCTATCTGCTGACTCACTAGATCAATCAGCGATTACCACTTCAGTCCAAGTTCACCAGCACTAGTCTCTCTTTCTCTTTCTCTCTCTCTCTGTCTCTGCTGACTCACTAGATCAATCAACTGGACCACTTCAGTCCAAGTTCACCAGCACCAGTCTCTCTCTCTCTCTGTCTCTGCTGACTCACTAAGTAAATCAGCTAAGACCACTCCAGTCCGAGTTCACCAGCACTAGTCTCTCTCTTTCTGTCTCTCTCTGCTGACTCACCAGATCAATCAGCTAAGACCACTTCAGTCCAAGTTCACCAGTACCAGTCTCTCTTTTGTTGACTTACCAGATCAATCAGCTGGGACAGTCTCAGTCCAAGTTTGACCAGCACCGTGTCGTTATTAGATGACACTGGTCGAATCAGTCGGTTGTAGTTGCTCAGTAGATCGTCGTAGAGTCGTTTGGCATCAGGGTTGCTGTTTGCTGATCCAAACAGATAGATCAGCACTAGCAGACTCAGGGATTGCCACATGGTTCTTGTGTGGCTCACCAAACTATTGTTCGTTTTGAGAATTCATTTTTTCATTTATAAACAAATCAGATTCCGCTCTATTTACATTTCATAAATAAAATAAACACTATTATAATTATGAATGAATAAACAAAGCTTGATCAAAGGTAATGATCTAATAGAGGTCGGAGCGATATTTGGGGCTTCACTAGTGGATTATTCAACCAGTCAAAGACATCACCCTTTTATTCAATTTGTTATTATTGAAACCACTGTATTCAGGCGTCCATACAAAGATTTCACCACCCCGAGCTAACTGTCTGCCCCTTTCTCACGAAATTTAATTTATATATTTTTTATTCTATTGCTTTGCACCATTATTACTGGCAGATCATAAAAATCAACAGTAAATATCAAACCAATAAATTGTTATAAACCTTGCTGTAAAATACATCTAGTATAAAAAATTATCGCAAATAAAATTGTTAAAAAATTAAACTAAGAAAAAGCAAAACTTTATACAACGAAAATCGGTAATCAACTGATCTGCAAATCACCAGAGTGAACATTGAACACTACTTATTTTGTTCTCTAATTTTCTTCTCAGATGAAAATTCAAGAGATAGTCAAATTATCTTCTTATAGTATTTTGAGATGAAAATTCAAGGGAGTGAAAATTATCTTCAAATAGTATTTTAAGATGAAAATTCGTTAATTTTCTTTTAAGGTAGAAAATTTGAGAGTGTGAAAACTATCTTCTAATTTTCTTTTAAGATGAAAATTCGAGGTGGAAAAAGAGAGATCAGATTTCGCACACTCACTCTAGCACTGTGCTCCTCTGAGGAGCTTCGAATTCACACTGATGAAAGAGGGTGTGTTGGAGTGAGGGAGAGAATAAATGAGAGAGAGAGAGGGAGGTTTTTCCGACTGGAAAATTCTGGCAGGGATGCTGCGACTCGGCGCACCCCTCTCCCCCTCCCTCCCCCCCTTTCTGACGACCCTTCAATACCCCTACCCCCTACGTCTTCTTCTTCTCTCTCTCTCTTTCTCTCTCTTTCTCTCTCTCTCTCTCTTCCCCTCACTTCCACCCCCCCTCCCCAATCCTCTTTCCATATCATTAAATTATTTCTCTACCCCTTCAATTTTCCTCTCTCTCTTTCTATTTCTTTCTCCTCCTCTCTATTCTCCCCTCCCGCTTTTTCTCTATCCTTCTCTCTCTCTCTAAATGTATATTCTCTATCTCTCTCTCTCTCTCTCTCTCTCTCTCCAATTCTCCCTCTTTCTCTCTCTCCAAATTCCTGTTTTTCTATTTCTGTCCTGTTCTCCCGTGGCTCAGATCTCAAAGCTCAATAATTCGAGTGCGCAGGCGTCAAAAATTAAATTTTCCTTCTGTCCCATATTTTTTTTTTACCCCTAAAATTTGTTTGAATTAAACATGATGTCAGGAGACTTAACTGTTGGTAACTCGGAAACTCTGTCCCCGTTTATTTCGAGAACATAAAATTAATATTATATAAAAATAATTTAGTACAGTCAAACCTGGGTATGAAGGCCGGGTCGAGACTTGACTGCTGGGTCCCAGCTCATGTAGATTTAGCGTCACGTGATCAGTTTCCACCAATCACAGAGCTCCAAATTCATCACGTGACGCTAAATCTACATGAGATGGGACCCAGCAGTCTATTTTCGACTGGGCCATATAAGAGAACTAAAGGGACCGGAACTTTTTCTCTTATATCCAGGTTTCTCTTATAAAGAGGTTATTTTCCCTTATAGAGAGGTAAATTTGACTTGAAAATTGTTCTCTTATATCCAGGTCTCTATTAAAAAGAGGTTATTTTCCCTTATAGAGAGGTAAATTTGACTTGAATTTTTTTTTTCTCATATCCAAGTTTCTCTTATAGAGAGGTTGTTTTCCCTTAAAGAGAGGTAAATTTGACTTGAAAATTATTGTCTTATATCCAGGTTTCTGTTATAGAGAGGTTATATTCCCTTATAGAAAGGTAAATTTGACATGAAAATAATTCTCTTATAGCCAGGTTTCTGTTATAAAGAGGTTATTTTCCCTTATAGAGGGATAAATTTGACTGAAAAATTATTCTCTTATATTCAGGTTTCTGTTATAGAGAGGTTATTTGCCCTTATAGAGAGGTAAATTTGACTGAAAAATTATTCTCTTATATTCAGGTTTCTGTTATAGAGAGGTTATTTGCCCTTATAGAGAGGTAAATTTGACTTGAAAACTGTTCTCTTTATAAACAGGAAGTAGACCAGCAGTCTGGCTGGTGGACTATAAAAAGGGAGTAGACCAGCATTGGCTTGGTTCTGGGGGTCCTTGTCAAATATTAGCCTCCTTGTAAAGACAGTGGTAGAAGTGCCGAATCATTCCTCCAATGTCGGGCTACCATCGTTCACGATGACGCCACCCTATGATGATTTTGATATCCAGCTATCTTATACCAAGCTATCTATCTGTATTTTTTTATTTTTTTATTTTTTAAAGTGGGGTTTAACGTCGCTTTCAACTGCCATGGTCATATCACGACGGGGGTTTTACCCTCCATTCGCAGGAAACTCACAAACCTGCTACTCACATTGACCTCACCCAGCCTGAGTGGGGCCGGGAAAAGCCAGCGTCACGAGAATTAGAATTTGAATGGTCACCCATCCAAGTCTTAACCTCGCTGGATGTCGCTTAACTTCGGTGTTCTGAAGGGAACCGGTGTATTCAACATGCCATCGACGCTGGCTTCTATCTGTATTGGTTACTGAAGAAAAAAAACACCCCATCATACTCCACATTTTTCAAAAAAAAAAAATTAGATTTTTAAAATGCTATTGTTCTACACAACATAATCTATTCTACCTAGCCACGGTGGCTAAATTCCAATGGATAACTTTTTCACGGAAGTAGTAGAATAGGTAACTGTCCCCCTAGCGCAGTGGTAAAGACGGCACTCTGTGAATCCAGAGATACCAGAGGTCGCGGGTTCGAAACCCAGCCAGGACATGACAAATTTTCCTCCCATTTTGGATTTTTACCACATAATAATACGTCTTGGGCTTACTGCTGGAATAATGGGAATTAATAGTCCTAATCGAGCAGTATAAATAAGGCGATATTATTATTATTGTTATGTGATTGTTGAAAGCGACGTCAAACCCAAATTTAAAATAACAAAAAAAATATTTTTTCTGTCCAATTTTAGAAGGGAAGTGTTGCAAAACAATGTTTCAGTCTGGCTGGGGGACGTTAAACAGGGAGAAGACCAGTGTCTCGCTAGATAACCATAAACAGAGAACAGACTAGCCGACCCATACTGAAAACCCGTACAAGCCAGGCTAGCTTGCAGTTTCCTAAGGGTTTAATGGCTTATAAAGAAAAGTCCAAGTCCTCATGATGGTTGATCGCACATAGAAATATGTGGTTCAGGACGAGCCATAACTTTGAAATAAAGTTGGCCGGAGACCATCACTCACCCCTCCAGCTGTAGCCAAGCTGGCTACAACAACAACAACAACAACGCCATTTTCGATAAACTGATGGAGAGGATTTCTGAAGTTTCTCTCTACTTAGTCCAACATTGCTACCGGTATACGGCCTATTTCTCGCCGGATCTTGTGCTCAATTCATCGCTCCTGTTTATATCAAATATAATTTAATTACAAATTTTGTACTGTCAATTTGGTATTTTAATTTTTACCATTATTTGTTTGTACATAATTATGTTCTTCTAATTAAGAGCTTAATAATAATAATACCACTCACGAGGTTATGGTCTTATGGATCAATGGAAGATGGAGCAGGAGTACCTTTCAAAATATTGCTACATGTTATATTTTTTATTTTCAATGTTTAAACATAATGAACTCAAAGATTATATCAAAAGAACTTAGGTAGTTGTAATAGGGCAGTATACTATTTTTATTATATTTGGTTAGAGAGAAAGAGAGAGAGGGGGGAAGAGAGGGGAGAGAGAGAAAGAGAAAGAGAGAGAGAGAGAGAGAGAGAGAGGGAGAGAGAAGGAGAGAGAGAGGGAGAGAGATAGAGAGAGGGAGAGATTTTTTTTTTGATTTTTTTTTATTTATAACAATTTTAAATTTACAATACAACATCTCCTTAGCTAATAAAAAATAACTTATGAGGAGTTGTATTGTAGAGAGAGAGATAGAGAGAAAGAGAGGGAGAGAGAGAGAGAGAGAGAGAGAGAGAGAGAGAGGGAGGGAGAGAGAGAGGGGCAGAGGGGTTAAATGGTTTGTTGCGTGTGAGCGTTACTTTAGCTGGGTGTGAAATTGTATCGCCTATCATATGACACTGACAAATTCTATCACTCTCTCTCTCTCCCATTCCCCTTTCTCTCTCTCTCTCCCTCTATCCTTCTCCCACTTCCCCTTCCATCTCTCTCTTATTCTAATCAAACAACTTTACTGACACTCTTTTTTATCCCTCCCCCTCTATTATCCCCCCCCCCTATCTCTCTTCCCCTCCTCCCCCCCCTCCCTCCATTTCTCTCTCTCTCTCTCTACAATACAACTATTTATAATAATATCTCTTCCTCGATCGTGATACTGATAAAGTGAAGCTCTTGAATTTTTTGTGAATAATTACAAATATCAATTATTAATAACTATTTTTACAAGTTGAAGTGTATTTTTTCTAAGAATTTAGACCGTTTTTTAGTGCTGTCAAGAAAGAAACAAGGAAATTTCATATTAATTAGACATTAAATTTACATAAAACTTACCGGACTTCAAGTTCCGGGTTGAATTCCTTTGTTCGGGTTCCATTTGAAACTCATCAGATTTGTGAACTTTCTGACACTTTTATATAAGAAAGAACTTAACTTTGAAGATAATATTGCCTTTAAAGAATATTTAACTATCTATTCCAATTTATTCTAGAGTTTAATTTTGTATTTAATTTATATAATAATTATTAATAAAATAACCTTCAAATTTCTACAAATATTTTGATTCGGAAACATTCGTTCAAGATCGTGAAAACAAAGAAATCATAAATATTACGAAAGTTAAATCAAAAGGAAATACAAAAATAAAAATAAGTCGCGAAATTTCAAATTTTTAAAATACACTCTTTCAATTGAATTTGAAACACTTTGCAACCGATCAACAAAACTTTTCGTTAATACTGACTTTGTACTGGCTGGAACAATAATAAAGTTTAGATACTAACAAGTAACTCGTACCTTTTGGAGATTCTTGTTATCAGAGATCTGTTATCAGTTGCATTACAAGATGAGTTGTGGTGTCTGTAAAAAGGAATTGCCAAGTACTCTCGGGGAACTGGACTTTACCTCCTGCTCCAAATGCGGCTGTAAATACCATTTTGATTGCTGCAAGCTGAAATTCAGCTCATGGAAGTCTATGGGAGTCACCAGGCGCTCAGAGTGGATATGTCCTGAATGCAGGAAGCCGGCGGCGGGAGCAAACAGCGGCAGCAAAGAAGGGGAGGAGGAGGAGGAGGAGGAAGATGAGGAAGCTGAGTCGGATGTGGGTAAGCTGCTGAGGGGGATGTCCAGAAGATGGGACAATTTTGAGAAGAAAGTCAGCAAAGAACTGGAGGACTTTAAGCTTAGTCTGAATTTCTATGGCGATCAAGTGCACAATGCAACGGAAACGGTCAAGAATCTCGAGCAGAAGTTGATATCTATGGAGAAGAGGCTTGATAAAAGTGATGCTGAGAATAAGGAGCTGAAGACAAGGCTGAGAACAATGGAGATCCAGGTCCAGGAAATGGTACAGAGAGATTATTTAAGTGTCATAGAGATATCGGGTATTAAAAATAAGGATATAGATCCTAAATTAGTTACGTCAGCTGTATTAGAGAAGGCCGGATTTCAACCTGAACAAATTAGAACCAGCGTCGACAAAGTGACGAAAACGGTGGGGGATGAAAAGGTCGAGAAGACTGTTGTAAATATCAGGTTCGAATCTCAACAGATTAGAAATAATGTTCTCGCTGAGATTAAGAAAAATAAAGTGTGGTCAAAACTTGGTGATTCTATAAATAGGGACAAGTCTTTTATTCTTGTAAATGAAGGCTTAAGTCCCTATTTAAAAAAGTTATTTTTCGAAGCTCGCACCGTGAAAACAGAGAAACAATATCAATACCTGTGGATTAAGAATGGGATGATTCTAATAAAAAAAACCGATACTTCTAGGTACATTAGACTAGCTTGTATGGAGGATTTAGGCAAAATTTAATCTATCAACACACTATGAGGTTTATTTTTTTTTTTATTATTAAATTTTTTTTTTTTTTTTAATATCAATTTTATATTTATAATAACCAATGACCATGAACAGTAATTTAAATTTACTAAACAGTATACAAAATATTTTACCAATATGCAATTCTTTTGAAGATATTGAAAAATGGAATGAAACTTTAAGTAATGATATTTTATCTTTATTACATATTAACATCCGAAGCTTAAGAGTACACTGGGACCTGCTGTGCATAAAACTACAAGAAGTTATGGCAAAGCTCGATATACTTATCCTGACAGAAGTCAATGTTCGAGAGGAGGAAGCTGTCGCCTACCAGTTGAGGGAATTTACTCAGATAAGTAAATGTCGGGTACTAAGGAGCGGAGGGGGGGTACTTGTCTTTCACAAAGACTCGTGGCATGTGGAAAACCTCAATTATAATTTCGATGAAGCTGAAAGTCTATGTTTAAAATTCAAACACACAGAAAATAATAACAAATTTACGCTTTTAGCCATATACAGACCCCCAAAATTAAATATGGAACGATTTCTTAACGATTTAGAATTCTGGCTTATCAATGCCTACAAGAGGGGAGAGAACCTAATCATGGTAGGGGACATTAATATCTGTACTTTAAAGAGAACGGCTAAAAATTATCGTTATCTAAATATTTTGTACGATAGTAATATTATACCCTCTATCTTGAAACCTACACGAGAGGAAATGGTGGAAAACAAACTGACATCAACTTGTATAGATCATATTAATTTTAGAATGAGCCGTAATTTATTTAATGTACATCCCTCTGTTATTAATGATAAAATTGCAGATCATTACTTTATCGCCTTCAAAATAACTCTGAAAAATAATGTAAATATCCATCGCACCCCACATATCCCAGAGTACCTTGATATTTTGGACAATAGAATTGTACAAGAAAAAATTATGGAAATCGATTGGACAGGTTTGTGCAAAATCGAAAATCCGTCAGAACTTTATGAAAAAATAGTCTCAAATTTCAATGATATCTATAATATGGCTAAAAAGAAAATATTAAAAAAAAATCAGAAATATGAGACGCCATGGGTTAATTTCAAAGTTCAAGCTGAAATAGAGAAACGCGCTGTATTATTACGTAGATGGCGTAACAATAAAAATAATAAAATTTTGTATGAAGAATACAAACAACAAAGAAATATTACCACAAACCTCATTAAAAAACAAAAAAGAATTTACATCCACAAACAAATTTTAGATGCAAAAGGCGACATGCTTAAAACTTGGAAAATAATAAATGACCTTATGGACCGAAAAATTAGATTACCAATTGAAATGACATTAAAGCGCTATTTTAAAACCGATGATCTTGTTACGTTATCGAACCAATTTAACAACAATTTTATAAATCAGGTGACAGAGTTAAAGGTGAAAAATGCAGGACCTATCCTGGACGTACAATTCGAACAGCACGAGAAGCCTTGTGATAACACCAGCATGTTCCTCAGGAAAGCTAAAGAAAAAGAAATTTTAAATATCTTGAAAAACATGAAAAAGACAGGGCAGGGCATTGATGGGATAAGAAACATAGATCTTATTAGAAATGCAGCCTTGTTTACACCTCTGGTGACTCACTTTGTAAATCTAATTGTAAATAATTCTAATATACCACAAGGTTTGAAAACGTCTTGCATTACGCCACTATTTAAGAAGGGCAAAACGAATGAACTTCGAAATTACCGTCCAGTAGGTTGCCTCCCAATATTAGAAAAAGTGCTAGAAAAACACATGAATAATTTGACTAAAAAATACCTAGAAGAAAATCAAATTTTACCGGAATTCCAATATGGGTTTCAAAGTGGTAAGAGCACTATATGTCTACTACAGGATTTTGCTGACGAGATCAACACAGCCTTGGATCAAAAACAATGCGTCATTGTCCTGCTGCTGGATTTAAGCTTTGTTTTTGACACCTTAGATCACGGCATCCTATTAAAGAAATTCAAAGAGGTAGGAATATCACATAAAATATTCAAGAACTACCTTCAAGGGAGGAGCCAGATTACGAGGATTGGAAAATCGACCAGTAATAAGCTACCTGTTGAACAGGGCTCTGTCCAGGGGGGGATCAATTCACCTACATGGTTTAACATCTATACCTACGATGTAAAATATTTAACTAAAGTCTCTAGTCTCAAGATGTTCGCTGACGACAGCTGCATTGTCTCAGTTCACAAAGACCCTATAACTGCAGTTAAAAATGCGCAAAAAGACATGATAAACCTCCAGAAATATTTTTATAATAATCATATTTTCCTTAATCAGACCAAAACAGAAGCTTTAGCGATAGGTTACATGTGCAAGAGAATCAATATGGACGAACACAAAATCATTTGTCACTCCCGCCAATGCCTCTACGATAAAACGTACGATACCTCCTGTTCATGTATATCTATTGATTATAAAGATGAAGCAAAATATCTTGGTGTATATATTGATAATTCCTTCCAAATGAAACAACATGTATATAATATTTGTAAAAAGTTACGAATTATCAAGTATAAATTAAATAAAATAAACGCCCAAACTCTCCCTCTGACCACCAAAAAGATTATATACTTTTCCTTAATTGATTCTGTCTTGAGATACGGGGTCACCTTATATACATATGCTCCACAGTACATCTTGAGACCTTTGATCACTCAACAGAATCAAATCAAGAAACTTTTACTCCACCAATCAAATGTCGACTGCCTAACCCCAGATGAACTGTCGAAATTCACGCTAATCTATTCCAACTTTTTCAATAAATCATTTCGACAGCATATTCATCAGCCGTACACTCTGAGGCACCAGGCGTTCAGGCGGATCAGAGTTAACACCATACGATTTGGAAACAGGAGGCTAGAATATTGTATTCCCAGGTTACTTAACGATTACTGTCAACCATTCCTAGAAGAAAAAGATAAATACAAAATAAAAGAAAAATTAAAACTAAGTATTTTAGAAAAGAGAACATATTAGGCAGCAATTTTATATTAAAATATTAATATCATTTGAAAATTTAAATTTACATGTATATTACATAATGAGTAGCGAAGAGGTGAGGTCCATTATTATAAATAGTATAGCACATCATATATTATGTACATAGTTACACTATATTTTAGTATCTTTTATCATAGATGTTTTTTTCACTAGAAAGATTTATGTAAAATAGTAGAATTTCACCATCAGGTTATGAGAAGGTATGACTATATTTAACAATTAATGCAAAAATTTTTTTTTAAGGATCAGTAATTTTTATAGATAAATTGGGAAGAGAGATTCCCCATTATAAGTTAGCTCTTAGCTTAGGGGAATTATGTTGTAAAAAATAATAAAATAAAACAATTTATAATGTTATCAATCAATCAATCAATCTCTCTCGCTCTTTCTCATTTCATATTATTTGCCTTTTCGTCAGCGCTCTTAATAATTGTTTATTTCACTCCTCTTCTCTCTCTCTCTCTCCCCACTTGTCTCCTTCTCACTCTATTTATACAATTAATTATGTTGGACATATAATAAATATTATAAATAAATAAATAATGCATGGATCAAACCAAATCTGAAAGATATAGAGGCCTGAACGGAGTGAAAATTCAAAGCAATCCCCCTCATTGGCAGAAGAGCGGAGAAACAGAAGGGAAATATAAATGTTATCGGACGCCACCCTGGTTGGTCAGATGGTCAATCAAGAGAAGAAAAAATCCATTAAACAAAATGTGACGAGAAGAGGCTGGACTATGAGAGTGAAGAGAAAGTTATTCAAGAGAAAAGTTATTGAGAATAATTATCGAGAAGAGAAATTGGGAGCGAAGAGTGAACGAAGAAATTGATGAAACAAAATATGACGAGAAAAGGCTTGAAAATGAGAGTGAAGAGAAATTTATTGAAGAGAAATGTTATTGTGAATAATAAAATTATCGAGAAGAGAAAATGGGAGCGAAGAGTGAAGGATAAAATTGATTAAACAAAATGTGATGAGAAAAGGCTTAAAAATGAAAGTGAAGAGAAAAGTTATTGAGAATAATTATCGAAAAGAGAGGATGGGGGTAAAAATGTACCGAATATTCCTATGAAAAGAGATGAAAGGAGAGAGAGAGAGAGAGAGTGAAGGAGAGAGAAATAGAGAGGGAAAAGATGTTAAAAGAAGAGAGAGTGCGAAAAAAGAGAGGTAGAGAGCGAGAGATAGAGAGAGAAATAAAGAGGGAAAAGATGTTAAAAGAAGAGAGAGAGTGAGAAAAAAGGGAGGTAGAGAGCGAGAGAGAGAGAGAGAGAGAGAGAGAGGAAGGGAAAAGATGTTAAAAGAAGAGAGAGTGAGAAAAAAAAGAGGTAGAGAGAGAGAGAACAACAGGGAGGGAATCAGACATAGAGAGAGAAAGAGCGAAAGAGAGAGGAAAAAGAGGTAAAAAAAGAAAGATAGAAAAAAAAGAGAGATGGAGAGAGAGAGAGAGTGAGACAGAGAAGGTAGAAAGAGTGAGAAAGAAACAGGGCCTTCGTCGCCTGCAAAGTATCCGCCTGGCTTCGTAAACACTCGGCAAACTTCGCGCCTGTGAAAATTCTCACGTAAAGAAGGAATAACTTCCGCCCTCTTCTATATTCCCTCCTCCTTCACACTCTCTCTTCTCCCCGTCTCTCTCTCTCTCTCTCTCTCTCTCTCTCTCTCTCTCTCTTTCTCTCTCGTCTCTATCTCTCCTTCCTTCTCTGGATCTCTTGCTCTATCTCTCTTACATATCTCCTTCTCTCTTTCTCTCTGGAGATCCCTCCCTATCCCTCTCATATATCCCCTATTTCCCCTCTCAAAACTCTCCTCTTACCCCCCCTATCAAAAGGCTTTCCGAGTTGTCTTCTCTCTCTCTTTCCCTCTATCTCCATCAAATATCTCTTTATCCCTCTCTCTTCCTTCTCTTCCCATATCTCCTTCCCTGTCTCTCCCCCCTCCCCCCTCTCTCCCTCTTTTTTCCTTATCTCCACCTATCGCCTTACTTTATCTCCTTCTCTCTCTCTTTCATTTATCCCCCATTTCCCCTGTTAAATCTCCTCCCAAGCTTTGTTCTCTCCCCCTATCTCTCTCTCTCTCTCCCATCTACCACCTTCCCCCTCCTTCTATATCTCTATGAATCTATCCCATATAGTTTTCCCCTCACTTCTCTTTTTCCCTTTCTCTCTCTCTCTCTAATATATACCCCATTTCCCCTGTCGAATCTCCTCCCAAGCTGTGTTCTCTCCCCCTATCTCTCTCAAATATCTCCCTCTCTCTCTCTCCCCCCTATCTCACTCTATCCCTCTCCTTTCTTCTCTCTCTCTCTCTGAATTTCTCCCCCTCTCTCTCCCAATTATCCCTCATTTCTCCTCTCAAAACTCTCCCCTACCCCTCCTACCCAAAAGCTTCCCGAGTTGGGTTGGAGTTCTCCAGAATTCCATTCCTACAACAGCAGTGTCTCATCTCCTGGCGAGATTTTACACGAGAGCATTGAAAACTCGACCTCGATTTTCTTATTCCAAGCCTCTCAAACTTTCAATCGAACATCTAGTAAAACTATATTGATAAATACTGTATTATTTACAAATTTGAAATTTTAATTTAAAAATATTCTGGAAATATTTGTAATTTAACAAACCAACACAGAGGCGTTCGTAGGGTCGTGATAATTCTGACGGGAATTTTTATTTCAATATTTGTGTGGATATAATATTTCAAAATAGTTTCATGAAAATTTCCGTGTGAATTTTCTATTTTTTTAAAAATAAATACACACAACAAATAAAGTTTAAAGTAATTTACACAGTTTATTTGTGCTATTTTCTGCTGGTGTCATGAAAAATCGTCGGGTGTGCTAAATATCGCCTCAAACTATCCCCTAGTGCGGTTTTTGAGTGTGGTTTTTTTTTCGTGTCAAAAAAATTTGACCCGTTTGGTTTCACTCTCGTTTGTCGATTTTGTTCTGAAGAGTTGAATGGTTCGAAATTGAACTACAAATATTCAAACACCTCTAACTTCTAAGAGTGTAAATTTCTTAACAGCTTTTGTGTTGAATTAGCGCTTTGGGAGTATTTTGTCTCCACTCCCTGTATGGGTTAACTTGATACAGGGTGGCAAAGTTTCAGTGAGATAATTAACCCATTTATTAAACTTACCCTACTATACCCACTAGTTCACTCGTTCAAACCTGTGATAACTGTTCAAGAAGAAACTGAACGCCTGATTTTTCAGACACCCTATAGAAAGTATCTTACTTACTACAGGGTAATCAAATTCCATTTATTTAAATCACCCAACTCTTCATACCCACTCATTCACTTGTTTAACTGTGATATTTGTGAAAAAACTGAACTTTTAATTCTTCGGACACCCTATAGAGAGGATCTTACGACAGGGTTGTCAAGGTTGCAGTAGGATAACTTATCCTAATAATCTTTATATTTACTCATTTAACCCTGTGATAACTGTGAACTGCTCTCCTGAATCTTCAGACTCAGAAACTTACTGAGAAACTTACCTCAATGGTGATCGATTAGAAAGAAAAAGGTCTACTGTCTCTCGGAGTCAATTACCCATCAGGATCTAGACATGCTGACGACACTCGTCGAAAGGTAAGGGTGGTATGTAGGGATGCCTGGGTCATTTGTCCCTTCAGCTGATTTTGTTATGCAGAGACGTTTGTTTGAAGCGCTTGTGCGCATGCGCATTCAGATGTCTCTCAAAAGAAGAGATTGAAATAATTGTCAAGGTCGAAGTTTTCCCTATAGCAAGCTCGAGACTACCCTACAGTGAACCCTATAGGGATAATATGTAATAATATAAAAAAAACGTCTCTGCATATCAGCCTAAGTATTTTTTTAAACCATTTAACCGCCACAACCGCCGCGATCGACTGGTTGGGCAGCCATGAACTAGACTATAAGTACAGCCAGGAACATCTGAAATATTATTATTAATCAAATTCGGTCAAACTTTATTTACATTTTTTATATGAAAAGTACAATGAAAAGGTTTAACATTTAGTTTTAAAATTAGATTTAACGTTGCTTTCAAATGCATCTTCAAATCACGACGGGGGGTTCTACACTCCATTCGCTGGAAACTCACAAACCTGCTAAATGCTTCATTACCCATTATATCCTAAATAAATTTTGCCCAGCATTCCGCCAATGCTTGCTGCTCACATCAAAACATTAGGTGCGTGAAGTTAGCACCCAACATGTTTCAACATCTCTCCTGGGGTTACGGTTGGAGTACAAATTTCGGGGTTTGTTGTTCCTGAGAGTACATAATTATGGTATGTGGTACATAATTCTAGCTTCAATGTCGGGTGCTATCTTCTCGCACCTCAAAACAGCCACTTAATTTTCTCACAAGGTATGAGTGGACGCCGAACATCCAAGTACAGAGTATAAAAACTTTTAACTTCCTTGAGATCGAACCCAGGTCACCGTGTGTGCAATCCTAGTGCGCTGCAACTCTCCCGCATGTTGACTACCGTATATATTTTTTTTTTTGTTGAAAAGGTAAGTGTGCCCCGGAACCGCTTTCGCAGTACTTCAGGGCACTTTACCTTTACATCCATGCCATTCCGGAAATAGAAAATTTCGGTCAGAAATTTCCGCTCCGGCCGGGATTCAAACCCGCAACCTCCGGGTCAGTAACTAATGCTCTTAACCACTGAGCAACGGAGGTCGGCTACCGTGTATAATTTGGATCTACAATACAATACTCTCTTTGTCCTGCGAGAAAAAGACTAAGGGCCAAATTATGAAACAGGATTAGTTAATCTTCATGGACACTATACCTTAACCTTGACAACAACTGTAGATGTCTGTAGCGTAACGGAGTTGTGGCCAACCTTCATGAAAGGATCGGCTTAGATTTACTAATTATGTTTCATAATACGGCCCTAAAAAGTCCCTTTTCTCACATGCTTACAGGATATAGGCGTCCATATAATACTAACGCTTGATGCGTATCTGTACCTATGACGGAGTAATTATTAGGTACGTAATGTCATGAATAATATGGTAGTTACAAATTGGTTTTACGATCAAAAATTCTCCACTCTGGAAATTTTAGCCACAACGAACAGACCTGAAGTACTGTAGAATACGGTTCCGGGTGTGTTCGGGATGATGAAGCGGAGGGTTTTAGTGGGTATAGCGCACTGTTTTGGAACTCTCGACTTTATCTCGAATAAGCTCAGAAGATTTTGCCTCCTCTTCCAAGGAAAAATAACTCTGAAAATGATGACCACACTTGAGGGAAAACCGGCAAACCAGTCTGTTTTACTCCGGGAAAAAAGCGTCGAACGGAGCCATGTCGAAGCCGTTCTGAATCAGCCGTCGAAACACCTGGTTGAAAGCGTCGCCCACCGCCGGGCCAAATTCTTTGATGACCTCGAACCAGTTTTCGTTCAGGAAATTGTTCATTTGGGCCCCTGAAAAGGAAAGTGGAAATTCGCCAGATTCAAACTCAAATTCATGTTTCTCGAACAAACATTTTAAAACTCTGTGCACTCTTTTTGATTATGATACTTTGCAGAAAAAACCAATGCAAGAAAAAAGAAGCTAAAACCTAAAACTCTTCACGTGGGTAGTCCTGCAAATAACTCACTTGTAAATGTGGCCCGGACGAGCTAGGTATAGCAGGACAATGCTCCAAAAAGTATTAATAAATTGATTAATGCTTAAGCAAAGGAACCATACTCCATGTGAGCTATTCAATTGGAACTATCAAAGATTAGCTCAGTGGTTAAGCACTTGCTTGCCATGCGGAGGGTCCCGGGTTCGATCCCCCGTACCGACAAAAATTGTATTATTAATTTGGTTACAATTGTTTGTAAGGGATACCTTCTGGTGCGCTCGTGTTGACTCAGCACCCAATTGGGAAGTATTGTGTCACTTCTCGCCCATCAGAGGGGAGGCATACTACGGGATGGGCAAGCTACAACACAGACCAGAAGCGTCTACAGTAGCTCCTGTTTCATGGCTACGAAATAAAAACGGCTGTGAAACACTCATCTTTAAAATAAATAAAGAAATCTCTTACTTTTAATGCGCTCATACAGAGTTTTGTCTCCATCAAACAAGTAGCAGAAGTTTGTATTATTTAGTCCACTGATTTCTATGACGGTGCTTTTATGCTAATTTCCAACTATCTAATACTGATTTACTCACCCAGAGTATTGTAGAGAACAGGTTGAACCTCATTCTTATCTTTACCTTAAGTATTTCCAATTCTAATTTCCTAATTCTCATTCTAATTATTATAACCACCAAAATCTCATTCTACTCAAACAAGTCCAACTTTGATTTTCCAAGCCTCGTCCACTCACCCAGAGTTTTGTCTCCATTGAATAGGTTGCGGAAGTTGAAGTACGCCTTGCCCACCTTGAACCCCATGCTGCTGCTGGTGATACGCGTGTACTGCTTGTTGTTCTTCTGGTAGTACTCCCAGTCCATGGTGTAGTGGCCCGACACGTCGGCTGTCGGTAAAGAAAGCAAATTTCAGATGGTTGAAACAAGTAGAAAACAAGTAGAAAATAGGGTTAGGTGGTAGAAAATGCTTTGAGCATTAACCTCGCCTGGTGGTTACCTTCCACTAAAGAGTGTTATTATTATAAAAGTATTTAAAGCCCTCTAAAGGAATATCTATAATGCTCCCGAGCCACGCCTATTTATCCCAAGTGGATGACTGAAAGTTCTTTCGGTAAAAAAAGCAAATTTCAGATGGTTGAAACAAGTAGAAAAGTATCGCTGGCTGAAAGTACATGAAATGCATGGGAACTATGTTTTCCGTAACCTTACACTCTGCCGGGCTGTCTCTTTCTTTGTATAGGCGTTCTTCACACCTCGGCCGAGGTGTTCGATTTAAAGCCCTCTAAAGAAATATCTATAATGAACCCCGGAGCCACGCCTATTTATGCCAAGTGGATGACTGAAAGTTCTTTCGGTAAAAAAAGCAAATCAAAAGTAATATTTCATTACGATGGCATGGATATTCAGAACTATTACCTGCTGAAGAGCACAAATAAGCTCGAAACAGCTGTCCAAGTATGTTCTGATATTCATGTACATTTAATACATTTTCTCACTTTTCTGTTTATACTGATTATGTGTCCACTTATAGCGGACTAGAGCGGACCTAACAAAAACAATGTCTCCCACTCAGCACTTCTACCACTGTCTTTACAAGGAGGCTAATAATTAACAAGGCCCCCAGAACCAAGCCAATGCTGGTCTACTCCCTGCTTATAGTCCCCCAGCCAGACTGGTAATTCTCCCTTAATCTTTGAGAACATGGATGATGTGTTCATTGTCTTTCTCATACGTAAGTCGCATCTTTTTCATCTCTTTGTGAGAGGTCGTTCTTTTGTCTCTGATTTATTTTCTAATGACAGCAAGTGACTGCCTATTGTTACTCCATAGCAATGACGCAATGGCTTTTTTCAAATGGCCTCATTAAGATTCTTGTTTAGACATTTATCTCTTTGAAAATTACGCTGAGTTGTTAAATGTACATTTTAGTCTTAAAAGCCATTTTTTTATTACTTTCTTACTTCCAATATTTTTTTTTTTAATTTTTATTTAACGAATTTTCTCAAATGCCATATTTTTATTACTTCTTTACGTCCAACTATTCTTTAGTTTTTATTATACAAAATTTATTTTGATCATGTGGCTACATATCTTCAGCTTGAACTTTGTGATTAGTGGTGATTTGTTATGTTGTTGTGGTTGTTGTTGTAGCCAGCTTGGCTACAACTGGAGGGCTGAGTGATGGTCTCCAGCCAACTTTATTTCAAAGTTGGCTCGTCCTGAACAACATGTTTCTATGTGCGATCAACCATCATGAAGACTTGGACTTTTCTTTATAAACCATTAAACCCTTAGGAAATTTGTTTTGTTAACTTTTATTGTACTTAGAAATTAATTATTTGTATGCATGAAACAAAAATTTCTGTTAAAAAAGTCTGCCCTGGCCGGGAATCGAACTCGAGATCTCTGGACGAGGGGCTGTAGTCACAACCGTTACGCCACGGAGCCTTGGAGACTTACTCAGCGTGATGTTCCCCGGCCCCTCCCCTGTGATGGGCAGGATGAGCACTTTGCCGTCCATCTTGTAGTCCCCCAGCACCTCCAGTCGCGGATTGGAGAAGAGGAGCTCCCAGTGGCGGTTGGGGATGTCGATGTTCGACTGGTAAAAGTCAGCGGTTCTCAGACCGTGGATCTGCGTCCGGGAGAGCTTCATGGACATGCCCACGTGTCGGGAGCCGGAGTCCACTTCGATGGAGGTGACCTCTAGCGGATCCAGCACGGGCAGACGGTATTTGGGGTACCCTGGGGAGGGAGCAGTAGTATGTTGTAGCCATAGAGTTAGAAAGTAGATTACAACAACAAAAGCTGTATTTTTCTTTTTAACCAAAAAAAAAAAAATCCAGGTTAGGTTTCTTCCAAATATTTCCATTTTATTCCAAGGTGAACTTCTCTTTCTAACCAAAGTTAACCAAACGGGAATAAAATGAACCAAACTGGAAGCAAGAATTTTCTACTTCCATTTTGGTTAACTTTGGAAGAGGAAAGTTTTCCTTCCAAAAGAAAAATGACTTGCTTTAAGATTGGTTCATTTTATTCCCGTTTGGTTAACTTTGGTTGGAAAGAAAAATACGGCTAAAGAAAATTACAAACTCTAGTCGAGAACTGAAGCACGTTGTGCGGAAGAGAATGCCGTTGGCATTAGCACCGCCCTTGATCAAGTTTTGTTTTATTAATTTCAATTTCTATGTATTGTATGTATATATTCTATGTCATTTGTAAATAAAAATTGATGCAAAATGTTTAATAATAATAATAAGCACCCCTTCTGCATAGGAAATAACATATACTACCTCAACAGATTATGGCGGTCACCATGCTAATAGCATAGTCCGCCATATCTATTGAGGAAGTGCTTCACATAAAAGGCCCAGAGAGCATTGGGAGTTCTTCATTTATAATTACTGTTTTTAAAAATATGATAGTAAACCTTGGCTACAGCTGGTTTTAACAATGATAACCGAACATGCTGACAAACATTGATTTAAATTTTGGTTACAAAAGATATGCAACCTTGAAAGAATAATGTTAGATGGTCTTAAATAGTAATTGCAGTACTTAAAAGGGAATCAGTATCGAGTCTCTTAATGTCCATCAAAGGTAGCTCTGTCCTAGTAGCTGAGTGGTAAAAGCGGCACTCTGTGAATCCAGAGATTCCAGAGGTCGTGGGTTCGAAACCCAGCCGGGACATGACAAGTTATCCTCCCATTTGGGATTGGGATGAGACCTTAATAGTCCTAATCGGGCAGTATACATAAGACGATATTATTATTATTGTTATTATTATACGAAAGATTAGATAACTTGTCCAGGTTTCGAATCCGCGACCTCTGGATTACCAGAGCACTGAGCTACCGGGCCAGATGATGAATAGTTACTTACCCGGCACAAGGTAGGGCATGGCAAACCTAATCCTCTTGACGATGCAGTCATCCAAGGGTCCCGCGTCACTCCTTGAGCAACTCTTCACCCACACCGCTGCAGAGAGAAGAGAAAATATTGATAGAACTTAAATTTAATTTAAAATAGCACGAAAATGATTAATCGTTGGGTTGGGTGGAAGAGATTGCCATTGGCCATAACCCCGCCCTTTAGTTAGGACATATGTTACTATATATTTTTCCATTCTTTTTCATTTTTCTTCTACATGTACAATGTACATATTGTACATATATTATTGTTTCCCTTTTTTCATTGTTAACCCTTTGACGCCGAGCGTGTTGTTTTCGACACAGGTACTTTGAGATTCAATAATTATTCACTAGAATACAGTATCATTATCGTTTCAGTGTGAAACAGTTCCTTGACTTCTTATCTTCAAATCCATCCAGCGCGATTTTTGAATTGTTTTGTTTACATTTCTAAATTTTCATTTGTTGCTGAGATTCCGAGAGTGCATCATCGCATGGAGTTTTGCCGACTTTGATAAGTTATTTCTTGTGTTTCCTGGTCGATTATTTTACTGAAAAAATTAATAGAGGTAGCTAATATGCTTATTAACATATAGCTTTAAAGAAATTTGTAATAATTAATTGGTAGGTAGCTGCTTTTTTCCAATTTTCTGCCGTGTCGAAAACGACACATCCGGTATTAAAAGAACGTTTTTTCCAAAGAAATAATTTTACTGCTTTTTCCTGATTTCTTCTGATTTTATATTGATTATTGAGTCAAAACTAGGAAAATGAGTGACAATATACCACTACGCAGCTAATGCTAGACCCAGCCCTCCTATTGTAGCTCCCATTCCTATCACAAGTGCAGCTAGTGCTAGACCCAACCCTCCTATTGTAGCTCCCATTCCTATCACAACTGCAGCTAGTGCTAGACCCAGCCCTCCTATTGTAGCTCCCATTCCTATCACAAGTAGAGCTAGTGCTAGACCCAGCCCTCCTAATCGTAGCTCCCATTCTTATCACAACTGCAGCTAGTGCTAGACCCAGCCCTCCTATTGTAGCTCCCATTCCTATCACAACTGCAGCTAGTGCTAGACCCAGCCCACCTATTGTAGCTCCCATTACTATCACAACTGCAGCTAGTGCTAGACTTGGCCCACCTATTGTAGCGCCCATTCCCATTCCCATCATCACTAACGTTCTCCTTGAAGTGTTTCCTAAAAAATCGTCATTTTATACTTTTTTAACAAAATTAGTTTTTTCTACATTCTTGTTCCTTTTAAAGCCCGGTGTGTCGTTTTCGACACGGATTCATAACTTTTTACCGGTAAAAGCTAGAAAGCTGAAACCAACGCCAAAAGTCTTAGAAAACCATCAGGATGAAAGAAAAGTTGGTTGCGATTTTTTTCCCCCGGCCAAATTAATTCCGGCGTCAAAGGGTTAAAATAATTATTTGTATTGTACAACTGTCCATTTATATCCAATCAACTGTTCAATAATATTAATAATAATAATTATACTTTTTTTTCGATTTGTAATTTGCGGGGAAAAAACTGTTATTTTTTATTTTCACGTTTCGTAGATATGTTTAACATTTTGCTTTTTAGAGGATCGTGTGTTATTTTTAATCCATCATTTTAAGATTATACCAAATTGATTGTCTTTTTGGTTTAGTAGTCTGTAGTTGAAGTTGTTAAGAGAGAAATGAATGGACGATTTTGTAATACCTCTGTGGCGCTAATAATTCTAGGGCGGAATTAATAGACGTTTTGTAATACCGCTGTAGCGCTAAGTCACGGATTGCGTACTGTGTAAGATAGGGAAAAGCGACTCCAAACAATGACTTGAGTTATCGATGTTGTCTATTAATTTCGCCCCTAGTTTTTGCAAATTGGGGAAAACCAATTCTAAGTCATGGCTTAAGATCTCTTTTTTCGCCCTAGGGGCGGAATTAATAGACGTCTGTGGCGCTAAGTCACGGGTTGCGTACTGTGTAAGAAAGGGAAAACCGACGCTTAGCAGTGACTTGTGATATAGAATTTGTCTATTAATTTCGAATGAAGTGTTCTACTGAAGGTGTACTCCACAAAGAATTTGAGAAGGTCCTCACAAGAATTTCAGCAGTATTGAGTGCAAAATGGAATAAGTCCTTCAGTATGGTGAAAAACTTCGTATGGTTGAACAACCAATTCTCAATCATGATCCATAGACTTGAGAATTAGAGGTTCAAGAAAAAAAATAAGGCAATTTTCTGAATATGTTTAATATAATATATTATGTATTATGTAAAAAGAGAGGAAAAATCAATCAATTAATGTTTAAAAACACGATAAAATATAATATTTATACTATGAAGTGTTGCATATTTTCTAGAATTTTCCTATACTTCTGTCTTTTACCATAAATAATTTTTCGAGAAGAATTCCTCAGGCATTACCACCCCTCCACGATAATACTTCATTGTTCTTGTACAATGGAACCTGCAGAACTCAATGTAAGAGAACTCAACTCAATGGACCAATTTTTTTTTCTCGTTTTATAACAAGGTTATAAGAAAGAACTGGCTGGGAGACTATAAACAGGGAGTAGACCAGCATTGGCTTGGTTCTGGAAGCCCTTGTCAATGATTAGCCTCCTTGTAAAGACAGTGGTAGAAGTGCTGAGTCTGGCTAGCATCTGTCTGGCTACCATCTTTCACGATGACGCCACCCTATGATGATGATGACAAGGATGATGACCTTTAAATAAGGTTATTTTGAATTTTCTCTTTAATGGATGTAAATTTGACCTGGAAATCGTTCTCTTATATCCAGGTTCGACACGGTAGCAAATAATCGCAACTTTACTGTTGCTATATAAGGTTTGAGCGCGCGATTAGCTCATGGGTTAGCACTCGCTTAGCCATGTGGAAGGTCCCGGGTTCGATCCCTCGTGCCGACAAAAATTTATATTCTTAATTTAGTAACGATTGCTTGTAAGTGATACCTTTTGGTGCGCTCGTGTTGACCCAGCACCTTATTGGGAAGTATTGTGTCACTTCTCGCCCATCAGAGGGGAGGTATACTACGGGATGGGCAGGCAACAACACAGACCACAAGCGTCTTCAGTAGCTCCTGTTTCATGGCTACGAAATAAAAAAACGGCTGTGAAACACTCATTAAAAAAAAAAAAAAAAAAAACCTAGCTTAATTTGGGGTCGCGGCTCCTGTTTATGACTTATCCGCTTCCCCCCTGAAATCTTGTTGTTATCCTTTGTCTTAATGATTGTAGTCCAGGTTCGACTGAATAGTATTACTTTGTCTTATTATTGTATTGTGCTTAATTTATCGTACAGAAAGATTGTTCGACTTTACTTAGTAAAGGTCGATTCACACACATCCGTGACGTGACAGTGGCGTGACCGGTCCGTGATCCTTCCGGCGAGGGAAATTAGATTCTTGTAGGAATTTGAAGGGCCCTATTCCCACTCACCCGGCAAGTGACAGTGCAACAGTGCTCGTACCGTGATCCGGCACATTACTTATGGACGATGTTTTTCGATTTTCACGGCCGTGAAATTTTTGATTTTACCAGTGTTTCTCTGCAATTACCAGTGTCTTCACAATTTTTACCAGTGTTTTCACTGCCACTGCGCGGTTGGAGCACTGACCAGTGTGAATAGAAATCACCGGTCACGGCACTGCCACGTCACGGATGTGTGTGAATCGACCTTAAAGATTTACTTCCACGAACGACATTTATATGGTATAAGATCTAGTTAAAGTGCTTCAAGAGAGAAAAAAAGAAAGAAAAAGATTTATTTTGCAAGAAAACTGGGTTTTCACCGCTTATTTCCTGTTTACCTACTCATCGTACTTATTTTTAATAAATTATAATTTCCATGTTTAAAAAAAAAAGAAAAAAATAATAAAATCAAAGATTTATTATGCAAAGTCTTAATAACAAATCACTTACTTATTAAACCAACTCAAGTATATTGTGTACCTGGGACTTGGTTAATGCAAGTTAAGTGGGAGGAAACATACATACAGGGTGACCGAGTTCTTTTTTTAAATCAACTCCTGGACACATTCTTAAATTAAAATAATCTCATGTAATTTTTTGAAGAAGAAAAAAACACTGCCAATTACGGATACAATACTTCCTCGTGATTGTTTCACATTGTATAAACGTGGCAATTTTGAAATTTTATACTAAATCACTTGTATCTCCAAAACCGCTTAACCGATTTTCTGAAATGGTAGAATACTATTTTTCCTACATTCTAGATTTTACAAATTATAATTAATTAAAAAATATAAATGGCCTATGTAAAACGATAATATGCATATACAAACAAAATTTTATCAAAATCGGGTGTACCGTTCACGAGATATAAGCGATTAAGTAAAAAGTTAGTGGTCACCCAGAACCGCTAGCACCAAGTCGATGAATTTAGAATGGAACCATCTACAGAACGTCTGCTATAGTGTGAAAATTTTCATTAAAATCCGTTGAGTAGTTTCTGAGATTTGCGCGTTACAAGAAATATTTGTAACAGACCGACAGACGGACACAAAACCAAAGTTGCTCAGAAGGTTAAGAAACGTCCAGTAATATAAAAAAACATTGAAATCGGAGTAAAAAAATATTTACTTTTTACAAAAACGAACACAACATTTCCGATTTCTAATATTAGAAATTTCTCGGAAGTAAAATCACCTGAAAAAAAGATTTTACCTGAAAAATAAACTTGAACTTATTGGAAAAAAAAAAAAAAAAATTAAAATGGTTCTCATTCCATTGTGTACTCTTAAGTAAATTTTGCAAGAAAGTACGTCCTAATACCTAAAAACATTTTGTACTTATTTGCATTCTAAACTGAGTTACTATTTTGTTTATATCTCCGTTCGACGACATTTTTCAAAAAGTGATCTGAGATTATTTTAGTCTCAGAGTGTCCTATAAAATTGATTCTGAAATTTTTTACGAAAAAAATTGAACACCCCGTATGGTAGCTTTGGATATGGCAAAACTGCAAAATTAGCATCCGGATTTAATATGAAACACGTTTTGCTGTAAATTACAATTAATTACACATGAGTTTATGATTTAGTAAAATATTATGACGACTCTGATTTACATAATACTGTCTGATATCTGATAGTCTTGATACCAAGGAATATAATATGTATCGATGTTATTACATCCTCACCTTGGCATTCACTATGGAGATTGTGGTGGTATGATCAGAATTACACATAATTATTACAGGGAAATGTTTTTTTATGTATATTGAACACTACTTTTTTACCCGTACTCTGTCGCGACAAACTATTCTTACTTTCCTTTTTCTATAGAAAGGAAAGTAATGGAACCACCCTCGATAGTATCTTGGCAGAGCAAAGAAATTAGATGAATCGGGACGCAGTTAGATTTTATCAGTTAAACGATAGGTATATTAAAATAAGTCACGAAAGCTGACCACAGTTCCGTTACGCCGAAGAAGTAATACGTTACGAAAATATACAGTTACAAAGCCCGACTTAGATATGACCCCTACCTATAGTTGTTGTCAAGGTGAAAGTTAAGGGATAGTGTCCACTAAGATTAACAAATCCTGTTTAATAAATTCGGACCTTAAAGCCCAAAAGGTTAACCCGTTATGGTCCCGAGAGTTCATTACTTAGTACTTACGCAGTTTGGCCGCACATTGTACTGATTGGAAAACGACGAAACCGGTACACACCGCAAGGAGAACTGAACATTTGTCCGACGTGATGGACATGGTTGAACAAATCGCAAAACACGAAGCTAATAAGTATCTACTGCACTTTGCAACTTTTATTTTCCGTTTTGCATTCTTAAAGACGTTCGAATATTAAAAATATAAAAGAGAATGAAAGACGTGTTTGAATCACTTCAAAAATAAATAAAACACCTAATAATAACAAAAATATAAGGTTTTAAAAATAAAAGTAAAATTCAAATGATGATTTAAATTTTCTGTTTTGAAATTTATATTGATAAAATAGTTTATATTGATAAATATTGTTCTTGCTTGGAAAAAAAAACTAGAACTGAATAAACTTTTGAAGCTCGTACTAATAACTTTTTGGTTTTTTTAAATTGTTTTTTTTTTTTTTTTTTAATGAATTCCCAATTGAAACTCAAGGAAAACTTAAGTTTGCAATATGAATAAATATTTTGAGTTTGCAATTCCTGAGATGGTTTGGAATATGAGGTACTGAGAACTGACTTTATGAAAACTCAGATCCGCCTTGTCGTAATTAATCAGAGCGGGTTTTGCTTCCTTATTGAGAGAAGCGGGAAGATGACCATCTCCATGATCTTATTAGGGCACTATAGGTTCTCATGAGCTACTTATCATCCACTTAAGTCTGGCTTCATACTCATCTGATTAAAACCGGAAAACTGACCTCAGTAGCTGGACACTCGTAACCTGGAGGTCATTTGTTCGAGTAAAAAAAAGTTATCATATTTGTGTTAGTCACTTTCGTGATGTCACAATTACTTAAACCCAAACTACAAATTTTTACCAAACTTTGGACTCGAACCACTGACGTGCAGGATTCAAGTCCGCCGCCATATCGAACAAGCTTCTGAGGTTGGCCTAGTCTTTTGAGGACCAAGAGGTGACTCGTAGCTTGTTCTAAAAGAAATGAACAGTAGCGGTACTTAAAGACAGCTAAAAGAATTTTGATAAGACTAGGTGCCACGAAATTCTGAAGTCTCTTGTTAGTTTTGGTATCAATGTTACTATTACCTCTGTGTTTTTTTTTTTTTTTTTTTTTTTTTTTTTTTTTTTTTTTTTTTAATGACAGATTCATTAGAGTTAAATTAAATAATTCTCTATCTGATTTTTTTTTTTTTAGAAAAAGGCATAGTACAAGGTTCGTCGTTGGGTCCTATGCTCTTTATTGTTTTTCTAGTCTGAACTTTGTGAAAGCCCCTTTAAAACGGCTTGAATTAATTTATGATTGATGCTACGGAGGTCAGTAACGTGGATGTTTATGGTTCTGTTGTCAAAAGTTTAAAAAGATCAAGAACTAATTTGTTAAATAAACTTTCTCAATGAGCAATGAGCGATCTTCTTTTCAGACCTAGTTTCAAAGAAAGAAACACAAGGAATAAATTAAACCAGTTTTTTAGCCATGCTCATGAACTTCACCAGGTCAATTCAATAACCTGGTCAAGGCGATCTGTGTACATTTGTTAAGTAGCTTTTTATTACAAACATTTCTAAGTTTATACTCAGTTACCCACTCCTGTATAGAAAGAAACTGTCGGAAATGGTCGATGGAGAGAAAAATAATCCTCAAGTTGATCATTCATTCGAGGACTTTAACCAAGAAAAACGGCTCAACCCAGGCTTTGTAAGGTTAATGTGGGAGGCAGAATTGTGAGTGCCAGCGTCGATGGCGCATTGAGTGCACCGGTTCTCGTAGGATCACCAAGGTGAAGACTTCGTGATGCTGGCATTCCGGGCAACCTAGGCTGGGTGAGATTAGTGTGGGTAGCAGGTTTGCTAGTTTCCTGCGAATGAAGGGTAACACCCCCGTCGTGATGTAACCATGCAGTTGGAAGCGACGTTAAACCCAAATAAAAAAAAGGTTTGTGAGTTTCCTACGAATGAAGAGTAAAACCCCCCGACGCCGACGTGATATGATCATGCAGTTGAAAGCGACGTGAAACCCAATTTTTTAATATAAATTCCATTACATTCCTTATTATAGGATAAGGAAAGTAAAAAATCTAGAACATAATGAACATTTGAACAACTTCATTCACAATCAAATGGCTAATGGTACGTTAATCAATGCATATGGGGGTATGTTAATGGTTTTTATGTATTTCGAAGTTGATTAGAATTTTTTCATATTGTCATGTAACAGTTGCATATTTTATATGAATAATACAAATTGAATATCAAACGTTTTGAATTTATTCAGATGTAACGATTCTTTCTTCTTTTTGTCTTTCTTGAATGTCTCTTTCTTATTGACATCTCTTACCATGACATCTCAGCTTTCATCTTTAACCATACAAACAGTAAGAATAATATATTGCTAGTGAGTGTAAAAAATATTAGGTGCTAAAATATTAACTTTTGACCACAGGACTTTTTCTTTTTTTTTTTTTTATTAGCGTCTCTTTTGTCTACAACTAGCTCATGTTTGTCAGCTTTGACAAATTTCTATGACAAGAGAGAAATAAGAAGGAGGTTCAACTAAGACAAGAATTTTCAGTGGTACTTTCACCGTTTTCGTTGAAAGTCTTTTCCATGTTTGACTGGGGCACGTCAGTAAACCAGGAGACCTCGTTATAGAAATACAGGGTGGGGCAAAAGTCTGGAAACCCCTGAATAACTTTCGAATGGCTTCTTCGGTAAAATTAAAATTTTGTAAGGTAAACTAGGCTAATAAGACCTTCTTTTAGAGTGGGGTCGATTTTTGTTACCGGCCCCCATCTCGGGGCCAGAGGGGCCAACTTCATTTTTTTAAATACGAACCCCCACCTTGCGATACATTTTTGGAAAGGCCTTTAAATAAGAAATACATTAGTGCAAATTTTATTTTTTTTAATATTAACTGTTTGCAAATGGTCTCCAACTTTGTGTATACAGTAAAGTCTGGAAACCCCTGAATATCTTTTGAAAGGGCTTTCTCAGTAAATTTAAAATTGTGCACGGTAAGTCGGGGTAATTAGACCTTTCCAAAAATGTATCGCAAGGTGGGGTTTCGTAATAAAAAAAATGAAGTTGGACTCCCTGGCCCCGACATGGGGGCCGGTAAAAAAAAATCGGTCCCATTCTAATGTAAGGTCTAATTACCAAGGATTACCGTACACAATTTTAAATTTACTGAGAAAGCCCTTTCGAAAGATATTCAGGGGTTTCCAGACTTTACTGCATACACAAAGTTGGACGCCATTTGCAAACAGTTAATATTAAAAAAATAAAATTTGCACCAATGTATTTCTTATTCAAAGACCTTTCCAAAAATGTATCGCAAGGTGGGGGTTCGTATTTAAAAAAATGAAGTTGGCCCCCCTGGCCCCGACATGGGGGCCGGTAACAAAAATCGACTAAACTCTAAAAGAAGGTCTTATTAGCCCGGTTTACCGTACAAAATTTTAATTTTACCGAAGAAGCCATTCGAAAGTTATTCAGGGGTTTCCAGACTTTTGCCCCACCCTGTATAAACAGAAGACAGACTAGCTAACCCAAACAAGACAGGCTAGCGTGTACTTTACATATTATATGTATAAAGTAAAAGCCCGAATTCTCACGATAGTTGAACTCACAATAGATTATGTAGTTCAGAACAAGCCAACTGAAGTTGGCTGAAGACCATCGCTCACCTAATATAAATAGGTTAAATTGTTAGTGCTACTCTACAACACATCCCACCTCACCCACCTGTCAGGGTTGTATATTTGAGTCAAATGTCACTTCAATATCATGAGACTTAATATAGATTTAGATACATTATATCATTCTACTCCCACAGGAAACTAGGTAGCAACAGCTTATATGATAAATGATGTCTTCAGGACTCCCTGGACAGAGATACGACCTCTTTTTTTCTTTCATTCTCATCATCCCACAATCCTTTCTCATCTTCTCTTATGATTATCGTAATTCTACGTTATTCTTTTCCGTCTATTCTACATTTTTCTTCATAATATTGTTAACTCTTTCTTTCAAGTCCTTTTACTTTGTTTTGCTTGTCTATTACAAAGTCAATAAATTTTAATATTAAACTACCAATTTGAGAAGCTCAATTTATTGAGAAAGTGGCTGACTCGTCCATGAGTGCTTACTATGGTAAATATTTAGTTTGGCGACTTTAATTGTAATATCAATATTGTGATTTTAAAATAAATATAACAACTGTTTTTCCGCCTTTCTTTTTTTTTCTCTACACTTTCTAAGATTCTTTTCTTTGTATGTCTATTTTCTCTACACTTTCCACCCATTATTTTTTCTCTTCTTCTTCTTCCTCTGCATTTGCATAAAATTATTATTCTCATCAGTTTCTTTCTTCTGTCTCTCTCTCTCTTTCTCTCTCTCTCTCTCTCTCTCTCTTCCTCCTGCTCTTTCGTTTCCACTTTCTCAATATTTTCCCTTTTTCTCTCCATCTCTCTCCCACACTTTCTTTCTTTGCCTTGCTATACCTCTTTCATCTCCACTTTCTCAATCTCTACCTATTTTCTCTCTATCTCTATCTCTCTCTTACTCTTCCTTCCTCCACCTCTTCAATCTCCTCTCTCTTTCAACACTGCCTCTTCCACTATTCGGATTGCATCATTGTCAGGAAGTGTCACAGGTGGGTAGACGAAACGTATCCTAGATGACTTCCTGGCCCGCTGTCGAAAAGCAATTTACCCCTGCTTCGCCCTTGGTTTGACAAAAAAATTGAAAAAAAAAAAATATGCGAGAGAAAAAGAAACGTGATGCTGTTGGAAACTTTTTTTTAGTTTGAAAATTGAAAGTTTATTGACTTTATATATCTAATTATGTATACCTAACTCTTTATAGGTCAATGATTTTGATGTTGAAGAACAATGTAACCACAGACACAGTCGCACGTTTCATTATTTTACATTGATAAAGAGAGAAAAATGTTTAGAAATATGTCTTGCTAAAAAAGTTGTTGTTGCCTAACAGGTGATGTGCCTATCTATGTCTTCATTGTTTCTTTTACTTATTGACTTGTATTGAAAATAGTCAACAGGAACCGACCTCAGTAGCTAAGGCAGCGGACTAAGCGGACTTGTAACCTGAAGGTCGGAGGTTCAAGTATCGGATTCAGCGTAGTTTTGGTAAAGTACCTAGTTTTGATATCACGAAAGTGATAAGAGTAGTTGTGGTATCACGAAATAGAAGTTGATTGACTATAATCTAAATTGCACTTTTTCACAGACCTGAAAAACCGGCCCGAAGGACCACAGTTCAATCATGACCCGAGTTGGAGATTCCCGATCTTACACGATGTTCTTCGTGTTTCCGTCTATTACGTTCATCGTCTGCTCGATCGTTCTCGCCCAAGGCAACGACGAAGCCAAACGTCTGTACGATGATCTGCTCAGCAATTACAACCGGTTGATTCGACCGGTGGGCAATAACTCGGACAAACTCACGGTCAAGATGGGGCTGAAACTCTCCCAGCTGATCGAAGTGGTGAGTTCTTTTCATCTGTCAAATTTTTTGTTGGCAAACATTTCATCAGAGCCTCGTTTCAGAAAGTTTTTTTTTACTCACAGCTAAACAACACATTCTGATTGGTTTTATTTGAACGAATTTTGACGGTTGAAAGTGAGATTTGGGAATTCTGAGAGTGAAAATGCTGTTTAGAATGAAATTCAGAGTACCTGACTCTTTTGGTGAATGCTATTTTCTCAAAAATAAAGAGTCGAACCGCCATAAAACTTAAGTGCGCTATAAATTCTTTTCAGCGCTATTAATTTAAACAAATTATATGAAAAAAGTCTTAAATTCTCAACCATTTTTTGTCTCATGTGGACGAGCTTGTGTGCTGATCAGGGAATTTCTAATTTTATAGTGAAACCATCTCAAGAATTCTGGGTTACACACTTGGCAGAATCAAAACATTCATGTTTTAGTTCTATGTATTTTATGTATAGATAAAAAAATGCTCCATATATATACATTTATTTTCATTATATCTCTGTCCTTCTCTCTAATTCCTTTGTAGAAATAAGTGGATGTGTGTAGTGGGAAAATTCAATAGTAACCTTGTGAAAAAAAAAACTTGTATCAAGACTCTCCTTACGGAAAATGAAATTGCATTTATATAAAATGCATGAACCGCAGATCAGAGCGAGAGAAGACTTTGAGGAGCCTCTTGAATTCTTTTCAGCGTTTTCCCATCGTGCGAGTGAACCCCTTCACGTCCGAAGTCTCAGAAACATCAACATTTTGTTTCAAAACATTTCGCAAAAAAATATCTAGGTGCAAGTGCAAGTACAAGTACAAGTATAAGTATAAGTAGTGCTTTATTTACACTGTCAGCGCAAGATAGGTAGTCCCATTATGCCAATAGTTTAACAAAGCGACTCTTTATTTATTTGTAGCACCAGTAGGGCCCTTGTGTGTCCTATTAATCACATTAATAAATTCTACTGTCCCGTCTGTCCCGGTAGGTCAGTGGTAAAGGCGGCACTCTGTGAATCCAGACGTTCTAGAGGTCGCGGGTTCGAAACCCAGCCGGGATATGACAAGTTATCCTCCCATTTGGGATTTTTAACACAATTCGCACCTTTAGAATTAGAGGGTTATATGTCAAAAAACCTGTTTTTTGGGAAATCGCAATTGAAAGTTTGACATATCACTGTTTTAAAACTATAAAATCTACAGATTTGATTATTGTTGCATTCAAATCAGTATGTTCTTTTCTATTGAACTATGTAAAAAAAATATCACTTTTGATAATGGAACTTAAATTTATTGTCATTTAAAAAAAGGTGTTTTGACATAAAACTTTAATTTAAGATTATCTCATTTTTTGATAAAATGTCAATACTGAATAGAGTGATATGGTACGATAATACCTTATTCTTTGATCATAAGTGAACAAAAGTGGGTAATATCTCGAATTTTTTTCGAGATATCACTATCATGTATTACTTTTAAATTAAAAATGTGTGTGGTATTGTAGTTTTATAGTAACATATCACTGTATGAATAATAGAAAAAAGGCACTGTGAACTTAAAGATACATAGAATTCCATAGGTTAGGGTAATAAGTAAGAAAAATCAGAACTCTTAAACTTTTAATTTGTTTGCTATAAATGAAAGCTTTATTATGCTGTTGAATGTTTACAAACTAAGCAAATATCAAGATTGACTTAATGTTAAACAAAAAGAAAGTAAAAACTCTTTTCTTATTTTAGGCTTCTGAATAAAATAAGAACAAAATATTATTATTATTATTATGTTATAGGTTGAATGTTATAGGTTGAATTCCAACTGTTTTGTTGTATACACTTTAATAAATAAATAAATAAATTAAATTAAAAAAAAAAAAAAAATTTCATTGTCAACCATCAAAATTGGTCCCGATGGACAGGCTGATGTCACTTTGCAATCAATACGCAAATCTCGAATTTTCACAGTCTCTATCATGTTTTACATCAGAATTACAAAATTTTCTCTTCCATTCAGATGGCCATTAGCCTATAATACGAATCTAGTTATTAGGGTTTTAAAATTATTACATACATATTCTTTCTTATATACCGTTTCTCTTGTCACTCTTTTTCTCTAAAAATTATTCACCTCCAATAATATTGTTTTTATAATTATAATTTATTGTTAATTTAGTTCATAGTGTGATATAATGTAATAGGTTGATTTATTTAACTGTATTGTATTACACTCAAATAAAACAAATTCAATTCAATTCAATTCAATTCAATTATAAAAATTGCTCAAGTCGTGCCCACACACGAGGTGTATTTTGTATTTTGCTGGGTGCTTTAGGTTGCAACTTTAGGTAAGTTAAACACGTATTTTAGGTAGGTAAGTAGTACCAAATATGAAACCTAATAATGCTATAATAAAATTATGAAACTCGAGTGTTGAGGTAAGTAAGTACCTAATCATAAAATATGCCCCAATCTAAATCATGTTCAATCTACTTGCAGATATCATTGTAGTAGTCTTTATAGCAACTTTTAATTTGTCCGTCTTTCACTAATTTCAGTAAGTCCTTTTTCTTTTTGTCTGGAAGCTTCAGCTTCGATGAATACAGTGTTTTTGGTTTGATACGAGAAATTTTCAATGTTCGCTGTGTACCTTCGCTAGGTTCTCTCAATATTTCAAAGGAACTAAATTCTACATTAGGATCGAATGAACATTTTTGTTAGATATGGATAGAGGTTTACTTTTCTCGAATTTGAGTATTTTGATATCTGAAAACATATCGGACGAGTCTTTGAACGATGTGGAACTCAGTGTGGAATCCAGTTGATTGGTCAAATCTTTGATGTCTATGAAGTCTTCATACCCTAATTCCTTGACTTTGAATGGATCTCCAGTTTTCTTTGCTACATGAATGATGGTAGTGTATTGGGAAGGAACCAAGATAGGACCAGATGGTAAATAAGATGGTATTATATCAAAATACAAAAAATGTAATTTGACAAAGAAAGTATTATATTAAAACATTTTAGAGAGCTATATTCAAAAGAATCACTAAACATTTTTTAAAGATGATAATTTATCAAAATGTTATCATCGAGTCAAAAATTATCTCCAAATTATTGATTTTTTATGGAGAAATATACTGACTTCACTGATCAAACTGACTTAAAACTATTTTGATCCAATGCCCCCTCCACTTTTAGTTAATTTAATAAAGATTATAGCGCTGTAACTTGTGAACGAAGAAGAATAGAACTATAATTCTTGTACATATCGATAGAGCTCGTTCTCTTCTTTCCAACGGTACCAAAAACGTATTTTTCGATTTTTTTTGATATATTACCCTCTAATTCTAAAGGTGCGACATCATAATACGTCTTGGGCTCACTGCTGGAATAATGGGTCTTGATAGTCCTAACCAGGCAGTATAAATAAAGCGATATTATTATTATTATTATGAATAGTATCACAACTAAAGTTGTAGGTAGTTTTTTTAATTGCGCATTATTATTATTCTATAGGTCATGGAAGTAATTTACAAATCGAGTTCATTTCTCTGACCTTGTCTCTACATCACAATCGTGCTATAAGTTACAAGTGTTTTTTGAAGATAGAAATTCAGACACGTTAAATTAGCTTGCTTGGACCAACATTAAAGCCAACGTGAACGTCAGGCTTACTGTTTTCTTGAACCGGAAAAAATCCAAAATTAAAATCTATAATGATAAATATTTAACTATTTTAAATAAAAAAATTCATGGAGATGTTTTGGGACACGCGCCCACAATGGTTCCGGCGTTTCCCTTCTGTATCTCAATGCTGATTCTACGATATAAATACTGTCCAGCCATCTTTAATCTAGATTCATCCAGATTTATCTGGAATGAAGATGGCTCCTACTTCTTGAACAAAATGCCTCGCTTCTTGTTATTTAGCAGACACTAAGTTGTAAAATGGAAGATGTGTTCTTTCAAATGACTGCAGAAGTAATATTGAAAGTTCATAAAAACTAGCTACAAACATTTCTCAAAGAAAATTTTTTGAAAAAGGAAGAAGAGAAAAAATTAAGCTGGGACAGATCATTTCCGAGGTGTCTGAGAAAAAGAAGAAAACTCTCACTAGGGTAGTTGAAGGCAATTGCGGTCACTGGTTGAATGTGATACCCACAAAAGCATCTGGTTGAATGTGATAACAATTTCGATTTATCACCAACTCATTTTCGTGATGGCCTATCTGTTCGTTACTCTCATGAAATGTCCCTCCCTGAGAGAAGTGATGGATGCAATGAACGAATGACTATTTGCATGCGTTAAATTGTAAGAAAGGTGGGTTGGTAAACATGGACACGACAATCTCAGAGATGATGGTGCTGAACTTGCCAAATTGTCCTTTCCTTGTGTTAGCATTGAACCTGTTATACAAGAATCCTCGGGCCTCCATACTCCTGCCCTGATTGCTGACGTCAAGATAGTTGGACTCTGGGAGTCAGGAAGAACTGCGTTTTTAGACTACAGGATTGTGAATCCCGACGCTTCTTCCTACAAGTGTAGACAAGTGTAGCTCACCAACACTCCGCCCATGAGAAGCATTCAAAGTATGATCAGGCATCTGAAGATGTAAGGAGTACTTTCACTCCCATGGTTTGTTCTACTGAAGGTGTACTCCAGAACGAATTTGAGAAGGTCCCGACAAGAATTTCTACAGTATTGAGTGCCAAATGGAACAAGTTTTTCAGTATATGGTTAAAAACTTTGTTTGGGTCAACACACAGTTCTCAATCATTAGATGCATTGATTCGAGAAATAGAGGATCAAGGAAAAAAATATCTTTAACATAATCTTAAATTGATAAATTACCATCTTTTCTCAAAACACGGCTTTCAGTCTGTCATCTCATGCAGATTCTCGCAAACTTTGCAAATCTTCCGGAAATAGGACAGCAACGGGTTAAAGGGAAAATGAAACGTTTTAAGATATTAAGTAGGAGACAGATAAGGTAGAGAGGGGTGAGAGGGACTACTTGAGCAACGTAATTACGAACAGGTATTTAGCTGCCTGCTTGAGGAGATAAAATCATTTTCCACTTCTGCGGAATTTTCTATGGCCTTCTGTTTCAACGTCTTCCGAGGGTTGAATTAAAAATTATACTAATCTTCACCAAAGTTGATAGGGTAAAGCAATGGCCCCTTTGTTGACATCTTATACTGGGTCCGCCAAAAAAAGGCGCCGCTCGAAATATTTAGAAAACGGATTTAAATTTGGAAAAATCCTGAAACACGTGTAGCTTTGGAGAGCTGCAGATGTTTTAGAGTATAAAGGCCTGACTATACTTAGCAGTTTTACATTCAGATGCGCGCAGCCTTTATGGTTCCGTATCTAAATGAGTTTGTGTCTTGTGCAAAGTGAATAGCAGAAGTGAAAAATCAAATCATGACAACAAACAAATCAAGCATTGAAACCATGTACTTGTCTATTTTTAGTCCTGAATTTCTGTCTTACTTTTTATGTTTTCAGAACTTGAAAAATCAAATCATGACAACAAACGTATGGGTGAAACAGGTGAGTGAGGATGAAAACTATTAAATAAACAGGTTGAGTCTTTTTGTTTTTTTTTTGGGACGTTAAATCATAGATATAGAATGTAGATACTTAGAGCCACAGAGGTATTACAAAAACATGTATTATTTCCACCCCTAGTCTCATAATATTATTAATATAAAATAAAACATGTTCCAAATTGATGTCAAACTCGTTGAATTTGGGAAATTAATTTTCTGCAGTGTAAAGTTGGTTCTGGCAGCGTCGACGGCGCGTTGAATGCACCGGTTCTCGTAGTATCACCGAAATAATTAACCAGCGAGGTGGAGTCTTCGTGATGCTGGCATCCAAGGCTGAGTGAGGTTAATGTGGGTAGCAGGTTTGTGAGTTTTCTGCGAATGGAGGGTAACACCTCCGTCGTGATATGACCGTGCAGTTTAAAGTGACTTTAAAACCGATGTTTTTTTTCATCTCTATTTACACGCAGCAATAATGCTGAAATTACGTAAACAGGTTTGAGGGACACTGCATACAGACTAAAGACCTATATCCAGGCCCTCCCTACATCTTTGTTTAAATTGTTCCAAAGTGAGATCGAGATCCAAATTTGCACTGTTACAATAATTATTAAATATTATTAGAGAGGAGATGAGTGGTGACAATAATTATTAACCCGTGAGTACACGCACATAGGGAAAAATTCTCACACGCTCGGCAAAAACGCTAGAACTTGATCGATATTGGTCCTAACCTGTAGGGACCTGGAGTAGCTGTTGATAATATGTTTATCTAGATGTATCCATAGTCCCTTGAGCTATTTTCAATTTCTGTTGCCCGTGACGTGGCGAAAAGTTCAGATCCGTCTGAAATGTGAGATTTTTTTTCATCGCGCGTGTACTGACGTAACTTTTTTTTGTTCGAGTTTTTTTTTCTGTTACTAAATATTTAGTTTAATTTAATTAATTATTTATAATAATTAGTTCTAATAATTAATTAATATAATAATAACAATTGTTTTATATAAAGAAATATATTTTTTTAAAGAAAATTAGTGTGTTTATCTACCAAATTCGTGATTGTTCACTATTGTTATAATAATTATTATAATGATTTTTAACTAACAAAATATAAACTTTTAACTAACATTAATTAAATTTCTTTGTAATAATATTAGGTAGTTAGGTACCTTCCTACACTTTTTTTGCTAGATACTGAAATAATTAGTATTCTTTGTAATCTTTCTCCACCTACTATAATGGGTACCTACCTACCTACTTACCTCCTGGTATAATCTAAGTACATTTATTTTTTTATCGTTTCTGTTTTTAGCTTTTAGAAGTACCTAAACAAATATAATTACATAATATTCTTGATTATAAGATATACTGTGAATTGCCCTACAAACTTATGTCACTATGGCTTACGATGAACAAATTTTGGAAAATAAAAAAAAAATTCAAATCAGGGGTTCGAACTGCAACCATTTGGAAAAAAAATTGCTAAAATTACTTTAAATATCTTTTAAATACATAAGTCAACTTAATGTATCTTAAAAATATTATATAACTCTTCAAGCAGAACGAAATACAATGCAAAACCAGGTGTGAGAATTTTTTTCATCGCGCGTGTATTGACGTTCGGATTTTTAGCGCGTGTACTCACAGGTTAAATATTATTAGAGAGGAGATGAGTGGTGATTCCAGGTACACAGGAGAATAGTTTCTTGGTATATGGAAATACTGAGTTAGTGGTCGTTCTCTCAGTGACAGTTGTAAATTAGGCACTTTAATGAGTATTTTCTCATTAACCCTGGACAATGTCCAGTGGACATATAATGGTGTCATTACTGAGGACATGTATGAAAATTAGTTGTGGTAATACAGTCGTCTTCTTTCTAACACGTTTAAAATGTTGGTTCTTGTTTCTCGTGAAGGAATGGGAGGACTACAAGCTCAAGTGGAGTCCGGAGGAATATGGAGGAGTGGACACTCTGCATGTCCCGTCCGAACACATCTGGCTACCCGACATCGTCCTCTACAACAAGTAAGTCAGTAGGCTGGCTGGGGGACGTCAAACAGGGAGAAGACCAGTGTCCCGCTAGAGGACTATAAACAGAGAACAGACTAGCTAACCCTTACAAGCCAGGCTAGCTTGCAGTTTCCCAAGGGTTTAATGGCTTATAAAGAAAAGTTCAAGCCCTCATGATGGTTGATCGCACATAGAAATATGTGGTTCACGACGAGCTAACTTTGAATTAAAGTTGGCTGGAGACCATCACTTACCCCTCCAGCTGTAGCCAAGCTGGCTACAACAACAACAACAAGTAAGTCAACCAGCCTCCATGGCAGAGTGAGTTAGCGCACGCATGTGACCTGGGTTCGAATCCCAGCGGAGCAGGAATTTTTCTGCTCTGCATGTTCGGGGTACTTGGATGTTCGGGGTCCACTCATACCTCGTGAGGAAAAATGATTAGCTGCTTTAATTTTAGCAGCGACCAGTGGCAAAATTATAGGCAAAAATAAGATATTGAAATAGTAAAGATATGGGAAGGTACTATAATTCTGCTCTCCCCACTAAAATTGTGATATAATAACACAAAGAAACACATTTATTATTATTATTTAATACTTTATTGGTAAACTACATGATACATTCTGCAATATAGGACTTGAAAAAAAGAACAATAGAATATGTAGTGAAACAAGGGGCGAGGTTGTAGCCTGTGGCTTTCTCTTCCAACGAACCCCATCATCATCATCATCATTTTATTGTTTTAATACATACATGTATGTTAACAAGTGGTAAACAATGTAAACATGTAAATAAAAGTCAGGGGGGACATAGAAACAATATTTTTGATTAGAAAATGACTAGAAGTGGATGGGTATAATGAACATCAACAAAAAAAAAAATCACAAAAAAGTCACAAAAAAAGCACAAAATATAAAGAAATTAATAAGAAGTCTGTCCATTAATGTCCTCAAAAGTCTTCATATTTATTTATATAATAAAAGAGTCGGCTTTCTATTCCAGTGCCGACGGCAACTACGAGGTAACGATCATGACGAAAGCCATCCTCCACTATGACGGCAAGGTCACGTGGAACCCGCCCGCTATCTACAAGTCCTTCTGCGAGATAGATGTCGAGTACTTCCCGTTTGATGTGCAGACCTGCGTCATGAAGTTTGGGTCCTGGACTTACGATGGCTACACGGTAGGTGGTTTTCGGTTTCAGTATCAGTATAAACAGAAAAATGAGAAGTTGTACTAGATGTACATGAATATCAGAACATACCTGGACAGCTGTTTCGAGCTTATTTGCTCTCATCAGCAGGTAATAGTTCTGAATAGCTGGTAATAGCAGGTAATATGAATCTGAATAGCAGGTAATAGTTTAACCGACCTCAGTAGCTTGATCGATAAGCCCGCGGGTTTGTAACCTGGAGTTCGCTGTTTCAGTATCAGTATAAACAGAAAAGTGAGAAGTTGTACTAGATGTACATGAATATCAGAACATACCTGGACAGCTGTTTCGAGCTTTTCAAGTCCCCCGGGTTCAGCTTAGATTTAGTAGATTCAAGACCCGGTTTCAGATTAGTAAAGCGAGTTTGTGTAGTTGTGACACCACGAAAGTGATTCACACAAATATGATAACTTTTCTTTTTCTTTTGTATGATTTGGATTAAAATTAATTTAATTTTCAATTCTGAGTCGAGGATGACCTGAACGCTGAGGCGGGCAGTTTGAAGAAGGTATTTTTATTTCAATTTTAATATCTGTCCCGGCAGCTCTAGTGATCAAGACGAGTGTCTGGTCATCTAGAGGTCGCTGTTTTGAAACCCGGCCAAACGCCGTAGTTCATCGGAAATTGTATTACAAAAAACACCAATTCGTGTCTCGTAATCCAGAGGTCACTTGAAGTAATGATATTATTCGGTTCCAGGTGCGGTTAGCTCTTTGAGAAGGTGGGTTTTTAGTGGGTGGAAATCCAACACCCCAAGTCAGGATGACCAGGATGTCTTTAAAAGATTTTTACCTGCCTAAAAAAAAAAAAAATCAAGAGGTCGCGGGGACAAAACCCAGCCGAAACTCGTTGTTTCGAAAATGTAAAAAAATAAGTAGTGCTTTATTTAGACTTTCAGCGCAAGACAGGTAGTCCCATTATACCAACAGTTTAACAAAGCACCTCTTTATTTATTTGAGTATCCATTTTTTACCTCCGCAGGTGGACTTGAAGCACATCCTGCAAGGCCCGGACTCCGATAAGATCGACATTGGCATAGACCTGCAGGATTACTACCTCTCCGTGGAGTGGGACATCATGAAGGTTCCGGCGGCCAGGAACGAGAAGTTCTACAGCTGCTGTGAGGAGCCCTATCCGGACATCATCTTCAACATCACACTCCGGCGGAAGACACTCTTCTATACGGTGAGTATCCGGACATCATATCTTCAACATTACACTCCGGCGGAAGACACTCTTCTATACGGTGAGTATCCTTCAACATCACACTCCGGCGGAAGACACTCTTCTATACGGTGAGTATCCGGACATCATATCTTCAACATTACACTCCGGCGGAAGACACTCTTCTATACGGTGAGTATCCTTCAACATCACACTCCGGCGGAAGACACTCTTCTATACGGTGAGTATCCTTCAACATCACACTCCGGCGGAAGACACTCTTCTATACGGTGAGTATCCTTCAACATCACACTTCGCCGGAAGACACTCTTCTATACGGTGAGTATCCTTCAACATCACACTCCGGCGGAAGACACTCTTCTATTAGCCATCTAATACTGGTATCAACACCATCTAAAATTTCGCTCTCCGAATAAATTCAATTTCCTAAATATTTTCGAATTTTGAACTCAAAAATAATCAATATTAGCTCTACTATCTCTTCTTTTGTTGCTTTTCTTGTATATTGTACATTATTGTCCAAATTATTTTGCATTATGACAAGAGGATCAAGATCCAAGACAAATACTCAAGATGGGACAGAGAAAAAGACACAAAGAACTAAAATTCAAAAGTCTGTAATGTCATCAGAAGACGAAGAAGAGGAAGATGAAGAAGACGTGATTATAAGCTTTAAAGAAGAGATGAAGGATATGTTGAAGGAATTCAAGAAAGATATAAAAGCAGAGCTTAGAGAGTTTGAAAAGAGTCTTAGTTTCAACTGTGGAAAATTAGATGACATTATGGAAAAGATTGATCAAATTCAAACTTCTATGAATATTATAACTAAAAAACAAGACATTTTGGAACAGGAAAATACTGAGTTGAAGAAAAAAATAAAGGAAATGGAACAAACAGATGATGATATACAACAATATATGAGGAATAAAAATATACAAATTGACGGGATTCCAAAAATGAATGATGAAAACCTGGAAGAAATTATGAAAACAATTGGAAACAAACTAAATATCAATATCAAAAATGAAGACATTGACGCTATACATAGAATCCCAACAAGATCAACAAAAAATCCAGAACCCATTGTCGTACAATTTTTAACTCGAAAAATGAGGGACTCGATTGTAATGAAAGGAAAATTAAAAGAAAACAGAATAAATACAAATGATTTGGCCTTAAATTGCACAATGAAACCGGTCTTTATCAACGAACATCTGACTCAAAAGAAGAAACAAATTCTTTTTGAAGCGAGAAAATTGAAAACAGATAAAGAATATGCATTCCTATGGACCAAAGGATGCAAAATATTCATAAGGAAAACTGAAAATAGCACTGCCATCCAATTGCAATGCTTGGAAGATCTAAACAAGATCGTATAGTTCCATTAAAAAAATAATAATAACAATATTTTAATTAATTTTTTAACATATCTTGATGAATTTTAGTAACATTGAAGATATACAAATAGACTTTAAAACAAGTATTTATAAAAGTATTAATGAATGGAAAAATAATGAAATAAGATATAATACCAAGAAAAAGGATTTAATAATAATACACATCAACATTAGAAGCTTATCAAGAAAAAGTTTTGATCTATTAAAAGTTTATACAGAAAATATAATTGAAGATATTGATATATTGGTTATCACTGAAATAAATTGCAAAAATGATGAAATGAAATTATATTCATTAAATAATTTTAATATGATTTACAAATGCAGAGAAAATAATAAAGGAGGTGGTATACTTATTTATACAAAAGAAAATTTAGGAATAACAGAGAAATGTACAGTTCAGTTCAAACAATCAGAAAACCTTGAAATTGAAATAGATGGAAAAAACTTAGTAATAAATGCTATATACAGACCACCCAAAAATAATGTTAAAGAATTCTTAAGAGAACTTAAATCATGGATCAAACAAAATGAATTAAAGAACAAAGATATAATCATAATTGGAGACATAAATATTAACACATTAGAAAACAATAATAACACGCAATCATACATAGAAATTTTAAATAACAATGGAATATTGAATTCTATACAAAAAACTACAAGAGAGGAAATATACAATAATAAAATAACTATGTCATGTATTGACCACATTAATATCAAAACAAAACATAATTTTACATCTGCCATTATAGAAGAAAAAATAGCAGACCATTATTTTGTTATTACAAAACTAGAAGAAAATAATACAAATGATAAAAATAAAATTGTAGAAATTAGAATTATAGATGAAGAAAAAATAAAAAAATTCATTAGTGAATATAATTGGACAAAAATGATTGAAGATTATGAAGACATAGAAGAATTATATAATGAATTCACCAACGTGTTCAAACAAATATATGAAAAATCACAAAAAAATATTAAAATAAAGAAAAAATACGTTGGAAACACTTGGATTAATAAGGAAATTCGAGACATTATAAAATTGAAAAATGAAAAGTGGAAGGAGGTTAAAAGAAATCCAAGGAATGATGAATTGTTAAAAGAATTTAAGAAAATAAAAAACACTTTAACAAACAAAATAACGCAAGCCAAAAAGAAAGAAAATACAAACATTTTCAATTCATTTAAAGGAGATATGAAGAATACATGGAAAACTTTAGATAAGTTGAGAAATAAACAAAGAAAAGATATAACATCAATGATAAAGATAAATTTTAAAAAAACCAAAAAAAATATACAAGAAATTGCGAATGAATTCAACAGAAATTTTAAAAATGATATAATAAATATTAAAAAAAATAAAGAAAACATAGAATCAACAATTTCATTTACAAATTCAACACATAATTTCTACCACAACAATGAAGAATTCAATCTAGAAAAAATCAATAAATTTCAATTATTTCAAATAGTAAAAGATATTAATATTAAAAAAGGACCAGGAAATGATAAAATTCGACCAATAGATATCAAAACAAATTTTATATATTTAGAAGATACAATCATGACAATCATAAATAAAATAATAACACAAAGAAAAGTACCCACAGAAATGAAAATAGCCAACATAATACCACTATATAAAAAAGGGAAAAAAGATGATATGTCTAACTACAGACCAATAGCAGTTTTATCATCAATAGAAAAAATATTTGAAAAACATTTTAACAATCAATTAAAAGAATTTATAGAAAAAAAGAAAATTTTAAATGATAGACAACATGGATTTAGACAAAATAAAAGTACATCAACATTACTGAATATTTTTACAGAAGATATTAATGAAGCCCTTAACAAAAATCAATATTGTGTAACCCTTTCATTAGACCTGAAGAGAGCTTATGATACCATTGACCATAAAAAAATGAAGGAAGCTTTAAATAAAATTGGAATACATCAAAACACAAAAATACTATTTGACAACTTTTTTAAAGAACGAAAACATATAGTTAAGATCGGAAAAACCAAGAGTAATGAAATAGACATAGATGTAGGACTTATACAAGGAGCCGTAATATCACCGCTATTGTTCAATATTTATGTTAATGATATACATAACATAGGTATACAATCAAATATTCTACAATACGCAGATGACACTCTACTATATTATATAAGTGAAGATTTAAATGAAGCATATACAAAAATCCAAAATGATTTAAATTTAATAGTTAAATGGCTAAATATAAAAGATATATTCCTGAACAAAGAAAAAACAATCATGATGATATTTGAAAATCCCATGATGACAAGATATCGATCAATTAATATAAACAAAAAAATTCAAATACATAATGGCGAATGCATCAACAAGAAACAAATCAATAACAATTGTAATTGCACTATAATTAAAGAAGAGAATTCAATGAAATATTTAGGGGTACACTTTGACAAAAAAATGAATTGGAGAACACAATGTAATCACATCAAAAATAAACTTAACTCAATATCATATCAAATTCACCACTTTGAAAAAATAATACCCATTAGAATCAAAAATATAATTTACAAAACATTATGTGAATCTATACTACGGTATGGAATTGAATGTTTTGCATACACATCAGAAGAAAATCTGAGACCTATAAAATCAGCACATAAAAGAATAATTAAAGCAACATTACACCCCTATACAAACAAAGTGAAAAGAAGAGAAAAAATGCTTGAGTACAAAATTTTGAACTTCGAAAATCTTCACATATATACTATGATTATAAACCATTATTACGAAGAAAAATTTAGACAAAAAATTGAAACACCATATGCAATACGAAATCATAATTTTATAGTACCAAACATAAATAATAAGTATGGAAAAACAACCCTCAAACATCAAGTACCAACATTATTAAATAAATTACCTGAAAACCTTAGAGAATTAGAACACAAAATATTCATGAAAAAAGAAATACAAAAACACTTATTAAAAAACAATGATATTTAAAGAACATTAAGGAGAACAACAAATAAATGAAATCAACAACAAAATATTTAATTACAACTTGAGAAAATAGAAAAGAAAGTTAAAAAGAAAAAGCCTACAGGTTCCTGAAAAGTACACCCCGTACTTATAGAGGAACGAGATAGACCATGATGTTATGTAATGCAGAATAAACATTATTATTATTATTAATATTATACGGTGAGTATCCTTCAACATCACACTCCGGCGGAAGACACTCTTCTATACGGTGAGTATCCGGACATCATATCTTCAACATGACACTCCGGCGGAAGACACTCTTCTATACGGTGAGTATCCGGACATCATATCTTCAACATCACACTCCGGCGGAAGACACTCTCCTATACGGTGAGTATCCGGACATCATATCTTCAACACTACACTCCGGCGGAAGACACTCTTCTATACGGTGAGTATCCGGACATCATATCTTCAACATCACACTCCGGCGGAAGACACTCTTCTATACGGTGAGTATCCGGACATCATATCTTCAACATTACACTCCGGCGGAAGACACTCTTCTATACGGTGAGTATCCTTCAACATCACACTCCGGCGGAAGACACTCTTCTATACGGTGAGTATCCTTCAACATCACACTTCGCCGGAAGACACTCTTCTATACGGTGAGTATCCGGACATCATATCTTCAACATGACACTCCGGCGGAAGACACTCTTCTATACGGTGAGTATCCGGACATCATATCTTCAACATCACACTCCGGCGGAAGACACTCTCCTATACGGTGAGTATCCGGACATCATATCTTCAACACTACACTCCGGCGGAAGACACTCTTCTATACGGTGAGTATCCGGACATCATATCTTCAACATCACACTCCGGCGGAAGACACTCTTCTATACGGTGAGTATCCGGACATCATATCTTCAACATTACACTCCGGCGGAAGACACTCTTCTATACGGTGAGTATCCGGACATCATATCTTCAACATTACACTCCGGCGGAAGACACTCTTCTATACGGTGAGTATCCTTCAACATCACACTCCGGCGGAAGACACTCTTCTATACGGTGAGTATCCTTCAACATCACACTTCGCCGGAAGACACTCTTCTATACGGTGAGTATCCGGACATCAGATCTTCAACATCACACTCCGGCGGAAGACACTCTTCTATACGGTGAGTATCCGGACATCATATCTTCAACATTACACTCCGGCGGAATACACTCTTCTATACGGTGAGTATCCGGACATCATATCTTCAACATTACACTCCGGCGGAAGACACTCTTCTATACGGTGAGTATCCGGACATCATATCTTCAACATCACACTCCGGCGGAAGACACTCTTCTATACGGTGAGTATCCGGACATCATATCTTCAACATTACACTCCGGCGGAAGACACTCTTCTATACGGTGAGTATCCGGACATCATATCTTCAACATCACACTCCGGCGGAAGACACTCTTCTATACGGTGAGTATCCGGACATCATATCTTTTTTTTTTTAGCTTTATTAGGAGGACAAAGTACAGGTAACAGTATAAAATTAAGAAAAGAAAAGAAAAAAAACAAACAAATGACAAAATAAATAAGTAAAAAAAAAAAGAAAATAACAATAATGTCCTACCTAAAGGGCGGGGTTATTGGCTGTGGCAATCTCTTCCACCCAACCCTTCAACATCACACTCCGGCGGAAGACACTCTTCTATACGGTGAGTATCCCGACATCATATCTTCAACATCACACTCCGGCGGAAGACACTCTTCTATACGGTGAGTATCCGGACATCATATCTTCAACATTACACTCCGGCGGAAGACACTCTTCTATACGGTGAGTATCCCGACATCATATCTTCAACATCACACTCCGGCGGAAGACACTCTTCTATACGGTGAGTATCCGGACATCATATCTTCAACATTACACTCCGGCGGAAGACACTCTTCTATACGGTGAGTATCCTTCAACATCACACTCCGGCGGAAGACACTCTTCTATACGGTGAGTATCCTTCAACATCACACTCCGGCGGAAGACACTCTTCTATACGGTGAGTATCCGGACATCATATCTTCAACATTACATTCCGGCGGAAGACACTCTTCTATACGGTGAGTATCCTTCAACATCACACTCCGGCGGAAGACACTCTTCTATACGGTGAGTATCCTTCAACATCACACTCCGGCGGAAGACACTCTTCTATACGGTGAGTATCCGGACATCATATCTTCAACATTACATTCCGGCGGAAGACACTCTTCTATACGGTGAGTATCCTTCAACATCACACTCCGGCGGAAGACACTCTTCTATACGGTGAGTATCCTTCAACATCACACTCCGGCGGAAGACACTCTTCTATACGGTGAGTATCCGGACATCATCTTCAACATCACACTCCGGCGGAAGACACTCTTCTATACGGTGAGTATCCGGACATCATATCTTCAACATCACACTCCGGCGGAAGACACTCTTCTATACGGTGAGTATCCGGACATCATCTTCAACATCACACTCCGGCGGAAGACACTCTTCTATACGGTGAGTATCCGGACATCATATCTTCAACATTACACTCCGGCGGAAGACACTCTTCTATACGGTGAGTATCCGGACATCATATCTTCAACATTACACTCCGGCGGAAGACACTCTTCTATACGGTGAGTATCCTTCAACATCACACTCCGGCGGAAGACACTCTTCTATACGGTGAGTATCCGGACATCATATCTTCAACATTACACTCCGGCGGAAGACACTCTTCTATACGGTGAGTATCCTTCAACATCACACTCCGGCGGAAGACACTCTTCTATACGGTGAGTATCCTTCAACATCACACTCCGGCGGAAGACACTCTTCTATACGGTGAGTATCCTTCAACATCACACTCCGGCGGAAGACACTCTTCTATACGGTGAGTATCCTTCAACATCACACTCCGGCGGAAGACACTCTTCTATACGGTGAGTATCCGGACATCATCTTCAACATCACACTCCGGCGGAAGACACTCTTCTATACGGTGAGTATCCGGACATCATATCTTCAACATCACACTCCGGCGGAAGACACTCTTCTATACGGTGAGTATCCGGACATCATATCTTCAACATTACACTCCGGCGGAAGACACTCTTCTATACGGTGAGTATCCGGACATCATCTTCAACATCACACTCCGGCGGAAGACACTCTTCTATACGGTGAGTATCCGGACATCATATCTTCAACATCACACTCCGGCGGAAGACACTCTTCTATACGGTGAGTATCCGGACATCATATCTTCAATATTACACTCCGAAGGTGGTAGTGCAATTTTCTTTGAGTAGATGTAGAAGCTTGTGTGAATCAGGCCGTTGGTAGATATATAATTATTATTGTTATTAAAAATGTTGTGGTTTCCTCCCCAGGTGAACTTGATCATCCCCTGTGTGGGGATCTCATTCCTCTCGGTGCTAGTCTTCTATCTTCCATCCGACAGTGGAGAGAAGGTGAGTTCTTCTTCTCAATAATAATATAATAATATCGCCTTATTTATACTGCCTGATAAGGACTATTAAAAGTCCCATTATTCCAGCAGTAAGCCCAAGACATATTATTATGGGGTAAAAATCCCAAATGGGAGGATAACTTGTCATGTCCCGTCTGGGTTTCGAACCCACGACCTCTGGAACCTCTGGATTCACAGAGTGCCGCCTTTACCACTGAGCTAACGGGACAGACTGATATTTACTAAGGGGCCTTGGGACTTCTTTATGAAACAGGATTAACGTTAAGCGAGCCAGACACGCCCTCTAGACGGAGTTTCAACCAATCACAGTTCCCGAGCAGAGGCATAGGAAACATGAGTAGCTACTTTAATGTTATCAGCGACCAGTGGCGGAATCATAGGCAAACATAAGATAAAAAAGTCCTATAAGTCTGCGCTACCCATTAAATTTGTGATATAATAACAAAAAGAAACACTTTATCATATATTTTCTCATATATTTAAATTGTACATACATTTAACTATGGGCTAACATAGCAAACATAGATTTGTTAATAATAATTAGAGCTTTCTGAAACATCTTCATAAGCTGCAGAGAGGACAAACATAGCTTCGTGATGGTTGTAGTGAGCACAAGATAGGGCGGGACTTTCTTCTCTAGGTGCTTATAACTTTTCTAACAATACGGCATATTTCAAGTAACACGCTTTTCTGTATCTTTCTTACAATAAAATTTACTAGATAATCTATTTTTTATTTATATGTAAAACAAGGTGTCATCTCTTTTCATTGGAAGCACTGACAATATGCTTCCAGCATTGCCTCTTTGAGTGGCAATGCTGATTTGTTGAATTACAATGAAATAAGGCAGGTTGTTTTTTTTTCGTGTGTTGATACAGTGAAGCACGGATCAAGCCATTGGTGGAAATTACAATTATTATTATAATTTTTTATAATAATAATTGTAATTTTTTATAATTATTATTTATTTATGTATTTATTATTATTCTGACCAGGTGTCCCTCTGCATCTCCATCCTCCTCTCCCTCACCGTGTTCTTCCTGCTGCTCGCCGAGATCATCCCCCCCACCTCCCTCACCGTCCCTCTCCTCGGCAAGTACCTCCTCTTCACCATGATACTCGTCACCCTCAGTGTGGTGGTGACGATAGCCGTACTCAACGTCAACTTCCGCTCCCCCGTCACCCACGTCATGAAGCCCTGGGTGAGTCAACACTGGTCGTCACTCTTATAATTTAATTGTTTATTTATGTCATATTTTACAATACATTATACATAAATTACATAATAAAACTTATATCTAGGGTTTCTAAAATTACAATTATTTGAAAATATCACATTGAAACAAATACATAATAATATTGTGCAAAAAGAAATAATGGGGGAAAAATAGTAATTAATTTTCAATTTCAGAGAGGGAGAGAGCAGAGAAATGAGTTGAAGGTGGTGGAGAGTGACAGGCTGTTCTGGTGTTTATTAAAAAGATCAAGCATTTTATGGAGGGGAGAATGTGAAGAAAAAGAATTTGATGGAATGTTAAAAATTAAAACCTACATTACGAGTACGACTAGATAGACTATTGTAGGTAACTTTAGTTTTAAGATCACAGTCGATTATTTGGTTTAATATTTTAAAGAGAGTAGTAAGTTGAATACGCATATGTCTGACTTCAGATCAAGGCAAAGTTGCTCTGATAGGTGATACTCTTAAGGTGCCTTTACACTCTCAGCCTCCGTGGCGTAACGGTTGTGACTACTGCTCGTCGTCCAGAGATCCTGAGTTCGATTCCCGGTCGGAGCAGACTTTTCGCACAGAAAATTCTGTTCCCTCAGAATATGTGAAGCTGGCAATTCCGGTCCACTGAGCTACCCGGACGGACTTACAACAAAAGAACAACAGGATTTCTCCCTTTGAGGGTGTAAAGCACCCCCGAGAGGGTGTTATACCAGGAGCAAATGATCAAGTCTCCTGGTATTGTTCTGGTATTGTATTGTTCTCCTGGTAAAAACAAACAAGGAGCAAGGACTCTGATTGTTAAGTGTCCTCTGTAAATAAATAAATAAATAATAATATCGCCTTATTTATACTGCCCAATAAGGACTATTATAAAGTCCCATTATTCCAGCAGTAAGCCGAAGACATATTATTATGCGGTATAAAATCCCAAATGGGAGGATAACTTGTCATGCCCCAGCTGGGTTTCGAACCCACGAACTCTGGAACCTCTGGATTCACAGAGTGCCGCCTTTACCACTGAGCTACCCGGACAGTACAACAGGATTTCTCCTTTTGAGGGTGTGAAGCACCCCGAAAAGGCTTTTACACCAGGAGCAAATCTATGATCAAGTCTCCTGGTACTGTCACAAAAAAAAACAAACAAGGAGCAAGGACTCTGATTGTTAAGTCTCCTCTGTAAATAAACATCAAACAAAATCAAATAAACAAAACGAAAACAAAACAAAAGCTACAACACAGACCACAAGCGTCTACAGTAGCTCCTGTTTCATGGCTACGAAATAAAAACGGCTATGAAACACTCATCCTTAAAAAAAAAAAAAAAATAATAATAATAAAAAAAAAAAATAGAAAAATCAGTCTAACCTGAGATCTCCTGTCAAATAAATGAAACACTCATCATCCTTAAAAAAAAAAAAAAAAAAAAAATTAAAAAAAAAAAAATAGAAAAATCAGTCTGACCTGGTATCTCCTGTCCCCCAGGTGTACAAGGTGTTCATCCAGTTCCTGCCGCGCGTCCTGTTCATCCAGCGACCCGCCAAGGACGACGAGGACGACCTTGACAAGCCGCCCGATGGCGTGCTGACCGAGGTGTTTGATGTGCCTGACTATGTGGACTACGGGGCGCGCTACCAGACTGACTTCGACATCCCTTCCTTGCCACCTTCCCGCTACGACGTGTCCAATACAGGTGGGTGCACGGTTCAGCCAACTTCACGTACCTCTGGATGCACGGTTTGTTTGACGTGTCCAATACAGGTGGGTGTCAGCCAACTTCACGTACCTCTGGATGCACGGTTTGTTTGACGTGTCCAATACAGGTGGGTGTACGGTTGGTTGACGTGTCCAATACAGGTGGGTGTACGGTTTGTTGACGTGTCCAATACAGGTGGGTGTCAGCCAACTTCACGTACCTGTGGGTGCACGCTTTGTTGACGTGTCCAATACAGGTGGATGCACGGTTTGTTGACGTGTCCAATACAGGTGGGTGCACGGTTTGTTGACGTGTCCAATACAGGTGGGTGTCAGCCAACTTCACGTACCTGTGGGTGCACGGTTTGTTTGACGTGTCCAATACAGGTGGGTGTACGGTTGGTTGACGTGTCCAATACAGGTGGGTGCACGGTTTGTTGACGTGTCCAATACAGGTGGGTGCACCACGGTTTGCTGTCGTGTCCAATACAGGTGGGTGCACGGTTTGTTGACGTGTTCAATACAGGTGGGTGCACGGTTTGTTTCATCATCATAGGGTGGCGTCATCGTGAACGATCGTAGCCAGAGAGTGGAGGAAGGACTCAGCACTTCTACCACTGTCTTTACAAGGAGGCTAATAATTGACAAGGACCCCCAGAACCAAGCCAATGCTGGTCTACTCCCTATTTATAGTCCCCCAAACGGTTTGTTGACATGTCCAATACAGGTGGGTGCACGGTTTGTTGACGTGTCCAATACAGGTGGGTGCACGGTTTGTTGACGTGTCCAATACAGGTGGGTGCACGGTTTGTTTCATCATCATAGGGTGGCGTCATCGTGAACGATCGTAGCCAGACAGTGGAGGAAGGACTCAGCACTTCTACCATTGACTTTACAAATAGGGAGTAGACCAATGCTGGTTTACTCCCTATTTATTTTTATTTTTTTTAATTTAATTTATTTATTTATTTTTAAGTGCAATACAATAGTCCCGTCCCCTAAACGGTTTGTTTGATGGATTCAAAAGAAGATGGACGGAAAAATTGAGACGAATACACAAGTTAACACAAGGGAGGACTGGGTTGCGATATGATTAGACGGGATGATTAGAGGACTGACAATAAGAGGAACAAGAAAGAAGATAAGAGGACTGGGTTGCGAAGATGGTGCTGGGTTGTATATTTAAAATGTTTTAAAAAATATATTAAAACCATTTAGTTTCACATAACTAAAAAACAATCTTCCCTACAGTAATGTATTCTTAAACAAATCAGTATAAACAGAAGAGAATGCCGTTGGCATTAGCACCGCCCTTGATCAAGTTTTGTTTTCTTAATTTTAATATCTATTTATGTATATATTCTGTGTTATTATTTTGTAAATAAAACTTGATCCAACTTGTTTAATAATAACAGAAAAGTGAGAAGTTGTACTAAATATACTCGAATATCAGAACATACCAGGACAGCTGTTTTGAGCTTATTTGCTCTCGTCAGCAGGTAATAGTTCTGATTATCCATTTCATGGCAATTTCATCATGACGGCAACTCTGTCAGTGACACCAAACAGGTGTTCCTACGGAACTCAGTAGCTTGATCGATAAGGCGGCGGACTTGTAACCTGGAGGTCGGCGGTTCAAGTCCCGGTTTCAGCGTAGATTTATTAAAACGAGTTTGAGTAGTTGTGACATCACGAAAGTGATTAACACAATTATGATAACTTTTTTAGTTCTGATTATCCATGTCATCAACCAACCTGTCTGTTTTAATCAGTATAAACAGAAAAGGCCCGCAATGAATCTAGTACAACTTCTCACTTTTCTAGTACAAATAAAGACCATTGTTCACGCCATGTGACTCTAGTTTGAATTGCCTCCAAACTTTCCTCGCGCCTATCACTCGATCTCTACGCCCCTAACTGTTAGAGATAACACTTCGATATCAGATGACAGGCATATCATATGATCTTATAAAGAAAGCCAGAAATTCGGTACAATAGATTCGGAATGACGATGCCTCGTTCAGATTGTGACAACAAGTGGTCAGGGTACGTCTTCTCTCCTTCCTCGATCTACCACCTTTGATCCACTTCTAAAGGCGTAAGCCGCGTAAGTAATTGGTACAAGTACTCAAGGTAAGACCCTCCAATCTCATTTCGTAGTAGTAGTCTATTTCTTCCTTTTATCTTTCCGTGTAAATTTAATACTCCTTAATACACCTTTCGTAGTAGCGTTATTGAACCAGCGGCTTTTTCTTTGTTAAACCCCCAGGAACTAGGAAACTTAGGTCTTTCGGCTTCAAAAGGTTGGGTGGAAGAGATTGCCATAGGCAATAACCCCGCCCTTTAGTTAGGACATGTGTTTCTATTCTTCTTCATTTTTATTGTATATATTGTTTTTTTCATTTTTTCACTGTTATAATTATTATTTATATGTACATACTGTCCTTTTGTATCTAATAAACAATTGTATAATAATAATAATATAATAATAATAATTCAACCACTCTCTAAACAAACTGTTCCTCGCCCCCAGGCAGCACCGTGGTCCCCTGCTACGGGGACCCACTGCCCATCTCCACCATGGAGTCGGAGGACATCCTCTTCAGTCCCACGTCCCTGTGTCCGCCCACCCAGGACGCCAGTCCCACCTTCGACAATCAGCTGATGCTGCTGCCGCGTCGCCCCGCGCGGGAGATCGAGAAAACCATCGAGGACTCGCGCTTCATAGCGCAGCACGTGCGCAACAAGGACAAGTTTGAAAATGTGAGAAATGAATATCGAAAAATAGTTAATAATAATAATAAAAACACTGCCAATTATGGACACAATACTTCCTCGTGATTGTTTCACATTGTAAACACGTGCCAATTTTGAGATTTTATACAAAATTACTTGTATCTCCAAAACGACTGAACCGATTTTCTTCAAATTTGTTTTATATGGTAGAATACCTTTTTTTCTAGATTCTACAAAAAATTCTGTATCGGCAAGTCGTGGTCCTTATTTTTTGACTTTGTTGTCCAAAATTTCGGATTTTCTTTAATATCAGGATTAAATTATAATTAATTAAAACATTAATATAAATAACCTATGCAAACAATAATATGCATATACATACAAAATTTAAATCGGCCTACTGTTCACGAGATATAAGCCTTTAAGTAAAACGTTAGTAATGAGGCGCATGGTCTCTTTCACCCAGAACCGCTAGTACGAATTTGATGGATTTAAAATGGGACCATCTACAGTATTCTACAGAATATCTCCTATAAAAATCCGTCGAGTAGTTTCCGAGATTTTCGCTTTACAAGGAATACTTTTAACAGACCGACAGACGGACACAAAACCAAATTTGCTCAGGAGGTTATGAAACTTCGAGAAATATGAAAAAAATTGAAATCGGAGCAAAAAAATACTATTTTTTTACAAAAACGAACACAATACTTCCGATTTCTAATATTAGAAATTTTTCGGAAGTAAAATATTTTTTAGTGGAACGTAAACACCAGGCGAGGTTAATGCTCAAAGCATTTTTTACCACCTAACCCTCAGAGTCTTATTATTTTTTGTCTTGACAACCATGAACTAATCACTTCACGTTTTCTCTGTCTCTGTCCGCAGGTGATAGAAGACTGGAAGTACGTCGCGATGGTGCTGGACCGCCTCTTCCTCTGGATCTTCACCATCGCCTGCATCATGGGCACTGTCCTCATCATCTTCCAAGCTCCCTCCCTCTACGACGACTCCACGCCCATCGATGTCCTCCATAGCAAGGTGGCGGAGAAGAAGATGAGTTTGATGACCATGAGCTTCGAGGAAGAGGCTTGAAGAGGTGGGATTCTGAGCAGAGGATTGAAGAGGTGGGATTCTGAGCAGAGGATTGAAGAGGTGGGATTCTGAGGAGAAGCTTGAAGAGGTGGGATTCTGAGGAGAGGCTTGAAGAGGTGGCGGAGAGGCTTGAAGAGGTGGGAGTCTCTCCTCCAAGACTTGGAGAGGTGGGAATCTGAGAAAAGGCTTGCATTGGTGGTATTCTGAGGAGAAGGTACTTGAAGGGGTGGGATTGTGAGGAGAGCATTGAAGAGGTGGGATTCCGAGGAGAGGATTGAAGAGGTGGAGGAGAGGCTTTGAGAGGTGGGATTCTGAGGAGAGGATTGAAGAGGTGGGATTCTGAGGAGAGGATTGAAGAGGTGGGATTCTGAGGAGAGTATTGAAGAGGTAATAATACATAATAATGAATAAATCATTTGTCTCTGAGGTGAGACTCAAAGAGGTGGGAATCTGAGAAGAGGTTTGAAGAGGTGGGATTCTAAGGAGAGGCTTGAAGAGGTGGGATTCTGAGGAGAGGGTCCTTGAAGGGGTGAGATTCTGAAGAGAGGATTGAAGAGGTGGGATTCTAAGGAGAGTATTGAAGAGGTGGGATTCTGAGGAGAGGATTGAAGAGGTGAGATTCTGAGCAGAGGCTTGAAGAGGTGGGATTCTGAGGAGAAGATTGAAGAGGTGGAATTCTGAGGAGAGTATTGAAGAGGTGGGATTCTGAGGAGAAGGTACTTGAAGGGGTGGTATTGTGAGGAGAGGAATGAAGAGATTGGATTCTGAGGAGAGGATTGAAAAGGTGGGATTCGATGAGAGGATTGAAGAGGTTGAATTCTGAGGAGAGGTTTGAAGAGGTGGGATTCTGAAGAGAGACTTGACGAGGTGGAATTCTGAGCAGAGGATTGAAGAGGTGAGAATCTGAGGAGGGACTTGAAGAGGTGGGAATCCGAAAAGAGGCTTGAAGATTTGCGATTCTTAGGAGAGTATTGAAGAGGTAATAATACATAATAATAAATAAATCATTTGTCTCTGAGGAAAGACTGGAAGAGGTGGGAATCTGAGAAGAGGCTTGCATAGGTGGGATTCTAAGGAGAGTATTGAAGAGGTAGGATTCTGAGGAGAGGCTTGAAGAGGTGGGATTCTAGGGTGAGGTTTGAAGAGGTGAGATTCTGAGGAGAGGATTGAAGAGGTGAGATTCTGAGGAGAGGATTGAAGAGGTGGGATTCTGAAGAGAGGCTTGAAGAGGTGAGATTCTGAGGAGAGGATTGAAGAGGTGAGATTCTGAGGAGAGGATTGAAGAGGTGGGATTCTGAGGAGAGGATTGAAGAGGTGAGATTCTGAGGAGAGGATTGAAGAGGTGGGATTCTGAGGAGAAGCTTGAAGAGGTGGGATTCTGAGGAGAGGCTTGAAGAGGTGGCGGAGAGGCTTGAAGAGGTGGGAGTCTCTCCTCCAAGACTTGGAGAGGTGGGAATCTGAGAAAAGGCTTGCATTGGTGGTATTCTGAGGAGAAGGTACTTGAAGGGGTGGGATTGTGAGGAGAGCATTGAAGAGGTGGGATTCCGAGGAGAGGATTGAAGAGGTGGGATTCTGAGGAGAGGATTGAAGAGGTGGGATTCTGAGGAGAGTATTGAAGAGGTAATAATACATAATAATGAATAAATCATTTGTCTCTGAGGTGAGACTCAAAGAGGTGGGAATCTGAGAAGAGGTTTGAAAGAGGGGGGATTCTAAGGAGAGGCTTGAAGAGGTGGGATTCTGAGGAGAGGGTCCTTGAAGGGGTGAGATTCTGAAGAGAGGATTGAAGAGGTGGGATTCTAAGGAGAGTATTGAAGAGGTGGGATTCTGAGGAGAGGATTGAAGAGGTGAGATTCTGAGCAGAGGCTTGAAGAGGTGGGATTCTAAGGAGAAGATTGAAGAGGTGGAATTCTGAGGAGAGTATTGAAGAGGTGGGATTCTGAGGAGAAGGTACTTGAAGGGGTGGTATTGTGAGGAGAGGAATGAAGAGATTGGATTCTGAGGAGAGAGATTGAAAAGGTGGGATTCGATGAGAGGATTGAAGAGGTTGAATTCTGAGGAGAGGTTTGAAGAGGTGGGATTCTGAAGAGAGACTTGACGAGGTGGAATTCTGAGCAGAGGATTGAAGAGGTGAGAATCTGAGGAGGGACTTGAAGAGGTGGGAATCCGAAAAGAGGCTTGAAGATTTGCGATTCTTAGGAGAGTATTGAAGAGGTAATAATACATAATAATAAATAAATCATTTGTCTCTGAGGAAAGACTGGAAGAGGTGGGAATCTGAGAAGAGGCTTGCATAGGTGGGATTCTAAGGAGAGTATTGAAGAGGTAGGATTCTGAGGAGAGGCTTGAAGAGGTGGGATTCTAGGGTGAGGTTTGAAGAGGTGAGATTCTGAGGAGAGGATTGAAGAGGTGAGATTCTGAGGAGAGGATTGAAGAGGTGGGATTCTGAAGAGAGGCTTGAAGAGGTGAGATTCTGAGGAGAGGATTGAAGAGGTGAGATTCTGAGGAGAGGATTGAAGAGGTGGGATTCTGAGGAGAGGATTGAAGAGGTGAGATTCTGAGGAGAGGATTGAAGAGGTGAGATTCTGAGGAGAGGATTGAAGAGGTGGGATTCTGAGGAGAGACTTGAAGAGGTGGGATTCTGAGGAGAGGCTTGAAGAGGTGGGATTCTGAGGAGAGACTTGACGAGGTGGAATTCTGAGCAGAGGATTGAAGAGGTGAGATTCTGAGGAGAGGATTGAAGAGGTGGGATTCTGAAGAGAGGCTTGAAGAGGTGAGATTCTGAGGAGAGGATTGAAGAGGTGAGATTCTGAGGAGAGGATTGAAGAGGTGGGATTCTGAGGAGAGGATTGAAGAGGTGAGATTCTGAGGAGAGGATTGAAGAGGTGAGATTCTGAGGAGAGGATTGAAGAGGTGGGATTCTGAGGAGAGACTTGAAGAGGTGGGATTCTGAGGAGAGGTTTGAAGAGGTGGGATTCTGAGCAGAGGCTTGAAGAGGTGGGATTCTGAGGAAAGTAATGAAGAGGTGGGAATCCGAGAAGAGGCTTGAAGATTTGCGATTCTTAAGAGAGTATTGAAGAGGTAATAATACATAATAATAAATAAATCATTTGTCTCTGAGGTGAGACTCAAAGAGGTGGGAATCTGAGAAGAGGCTTGAAGAGGTGGGATTTGGAGGAGAGACTTGGAGAGGTGAGAATCTGAGAAAAGGTTTGAATAGGTGGTATTCTAAGGAGAGAATTGAAGAGGTGGTATTCTGAGAAAAGGCTTGAATAGGTGAGATTCTGAGGAGAGGATTGAAGAGGTGGGATTCTGAGGAGACGATTGAAGAGGTGAGATTCTAAGGAGAGGCTTGAAGAGGTGAGATTCTGAGAAGAGGCTTGAATAGGTGGGAATCTAAGGAGAGTATTGAAGAGGTGGGATTCTGAGGAGAGGATTGAATAGGTGGGATTCTGAGGAGAGGGTCCTTGGAGGGTTGGGATTCTCAGGAGAGGCTTGAAGAGGTGGGATTCTGAGGAGAGGCTTGAAGAGGTGGGATTCTGAGGAGAGGCTTGAAGTGGTGGGATTCTGAGGAGAGGCTTGAAGTGGTGGGATTCTGAGGAGAGGCTTGAAGAGGTCGGAATCTGAGAAAATGCTTGAATAGGTGGTATTCTGAGGAGAGGGTTCTTGAAGGGGTGGGATTCTGAGGAGAGGATTGAAGAGGTGGGATTTGGAGGAGAGACTTGAAGAGGTAAGATTCTGAGGAGAGGGTGCTTTAAGAGGTGGGATTCTGAGCAGAGGCTTGAATAGGTGGGATTCTGTAAGGAAAGTATTGAAGAGGTGGAATTCTGAGGAGAGGATTGAAGAGGTGGGATTCTGAGGAGATTATTGAAGAGGTGGGATTCTGAGGAGAGGATTGAAGAGGTGGGATTCTGCGGCGAGGTGAATTCTACACCGAAGTTTTAAGGATGGTTAGGGATTCTGAGGAAATACTTTAAAGAAGTTGGATATGGATCATCTTTGAATGTTATCATGTTGGATTGGATAATTTGGCGAGTCTAAAATATCTTGAATAACCATTTTTTATGAAGCTAAATGATTGATTTGATATTTTTGACGGACTTGTAGAAGCTTTTTTGTCAGGTTTTTTAGCGGTCGAAATTTGAAAATGATTCTTAAGAGTAAGGAATAATTGGCGGTACTAAGAAGAAGTAGATCAACCAATCCCTAACTTTTTTTATGAATATTTTTTTATTTAAAAATGAATTTAAGAAGGTATTTGAGCCCCGAAACCGTTTTTGCATTACTTCAGGGCACTTTTCCTCGACTTTATCAGGCAAATCCAGCTAAGTGACAGTAATAGTTCAAAACTATGTAAAATATCCTAAGACGACACCAAAAGACTTTCTCAGATATCCTTAATAGTCTTTTGTCTTTGAGAAGACAAACTACCGGGAATGAGTTTACTTTAAAAGAAATTGTATACTGAAATAACTGTAGAATATTATTTCACTTTTATTTTTTTACATTTCGTTCTTGTTATTTACATAGTTTTATATACATAAGAGTAAGCTTCCATATAACCTACATTTTATAGAAAGTTTATTCTGTATATTAGCAATTATTGATTAATTTATTCGAAATTCTGCTGAACTCATTTCTGGATAAATTATTTTGTGGTACAACCACAGGTTTTGTGGGTACTCATTACTGTGTTTTTTTTTTCTCAATCTAATCTATTGTCATTACATGCAAATTTGAAGTATGTTTTTCTGGCAGAGGGCTTGAATTGAATTTATCTAGTAACTTCCATCATTCACGATTAATAATAATTCTGTGAAAAGATGGCTAAACATGGTAACCCGCATTTTTTTCGAAATTGAGTTATTAACAGATTCCTAATGTACTCAACGAGCTCTATCTACTGGTAGCATCAGAATTTCGCTACGATTTATAGTTTCTTGGATAATAATTTTGAAAAAAAACGTGATAAGTGACATTTTCGAAAGTTCAAAAGGTGGTAAAGCATGTTCAAGTATCTTAACAAGAAAAAATCTTTTACTTTTCAACAAATTCTATCTTTCATAAGATGGATAAACTTGATCAAGTCCAGTGTCATATTTTGCCGTCTGACGAAATCGTATTATTGCAGTATAATGAACTGGGCAAAATATGATAAAGGACGTTATCAGAATTTGGTATCGCACAAAATTTTTACTTTCTCAAGAATTACAAGATGTCAGAATAGGAAAATCATTTATCAAGTTCTACCATCTTTTGTACTTGCTACATTTGTAAACTTTGAAAGCGGCATATGATGATAAATGCTCTAGACATGCTTTGGCGCCATCCGTACAACATGATGAGGTGCCGAGTTTGTCCTCACGAGGTATGAGTCAACCCCGACAACTAAAGTACAGAGCGGAAAAATTCTGACCCCGCCGGGATTCGAACCCGGATCACCTGCGTGCAAAGCCGAGCATGATAACACTCGGCAACCGTGACTACTCAGACTAATAAAGTAAAGTAAACGTACTACCTAATTAGTACGTTTAACATAAATTGCCCTCATAAAAACGACTCTTTCACTCATTGTAAACGATGGCAAAATAAGACATGTAATTATCCTTGTTTGTCTAGTTTGTAATGACTGCTTTCATTTGATATGAAAGATGGCAGAAAAAGCAAGGGACTTATCATAATTTACACTTTCGAAAACGTCTTTTTCACAGTATCTGTAAGATATCAAAACATGTTAGCAGGAAGAAAAAGTTAAATATTTTAATTCCTACTCAATATTTTTTTTAAATAGATCTATCACTATAAAGCTCGAGAACATTCTGCCTTATGTTCCAAAAATGAAGCTTTAAAGTTTTAATACAAAAAATATAAAATTATTTTAGTAAAAAAAAAAACGAAAAAACACCGTCCTGAAAAAATTGAAAATTGCGGGTTACCATGTTTAGACATCTTTTCACAGAATTAATTGAAGAGTTCGATGAATCAGACTTAATGATCAAATAGAAGCTTATACCTATGTAATCAAATTGATATGAATAAACTCAAATTGTGAAGATATGAGGATTGTGTGGCTAAGGGAGCAGAGGCAATGTACAGAAAGAGAGGAATTCCCAAAAATCCCAATACAGGCCAAAGCCTGTATTGGGATTTTTTTATTGATAAAATTATAAATTGTTTTATTGGTTTTTATAATTTACAACATAATTCCCCTCAGCTAGGAGCTAACTTATAATGACAGAGACAGAGTTGAAAAGGATGTGAGAGATATAGAAGAAAGGAGGGGAGGGGACGATTCTTTTGGTAAAAAATTAAGAAAGAAGAAGAAGAAAATGAAATTTAGATGAAGGAAATGTAGGTCTGGTCACAATAGATCTAATTAGGTCGCAGTGTTCATAGTAAAGGTTTCACTAAAAACCCTGCAACCAGGTCAGATAATAAAAATAAAATCAGTAAAAACCGACCTACCAGCTTCACATGTTAGGAGGGAACAGCATTTTCTGTGCGAAAAGTAGTCACAACTGTTACGCCACGGAGGCTGGCGTAACCCCAAAGGACGAACGTACGGAACGTCAAACTATCTTTTCTTGGGACAGAATTTTTGTCGAGGAGAATCTGAGGGCAACATTAATAGACGTTTTTGTAATACCTCTGAGGAGCTAAGTCTCGGATTGCGTAGCGTACTCTATTAGGGCGAAACTCATAGACAAAATCGAGTTCTTAAGTCATGACCATGACTTAGCACTGGTTTTACCCTTCTGAGACAGTACGCAAATCGAGACTTCGTTCCATAGAGGTATTACAAAATCGTCTACTAATTCCTCCAGCTAGACATTGTCACCTGGACTAAATCATAGAAAATGAATCTGTCATATTGTTAAATCTATGTTACAAATTGAATGTGAAATCTTTCACCTTGTTACGATGAGCCTCAAAATACTGTCGCTGCGGAAATGTAGCTTCACTGCCACCCAGTAGATGGATTTTTATACAAGAAAGTTTTTTATACACCTCAAAATAAAACAGTATCGCTACAATATTCTTAACGCTAATTTTATAGTTGATAGATATTGGACCGTATTCATAGATAGAACAAGTCCTTGCGAAATTGAAAGTAATTGCTCCCGTTCCGTTGGTTGCATTCATAAAGTTTGGAGAATTGAATACTTTTATTTATTTGTACAAGAATGGTTTTAAAAAACAATACATCTCCTGTAAGCTAAGTCTAACTTCTGAGGAGAGCAATAAATTGCTATTCCTTTAAGCAAAAGTAAAAACTTTTCCTTTTAAGCAAAAGTAAAAGCTTTTCCTTCTTTGGAAGTAAATGGTACATGGCTATTCATAAAGCTAATGTTTTTTTTTTTTTTTTTTTTTTTTTTTTTTTTTTAACATCGCTTTCAACTGCATGGTAAATAATTATGGTCATATCACGACGGGGGTGTTACCCTCCTTAAATATTGAGCAAAAGCAAATGCTCGCGAGCAAAAGCAAATGGTCATGAAAACGAAAAAAGAGTAATTGCTCTCTCTTCTATTATTATTAAACTCTTTATTAGAAGAACATAACAGATACTGCTAAAAATTAAAATACAAAATTGACAGTATAAATATAAACAGGAAAAAAATAAACAGAATATATACATAAGTCCCAACTAAAAGGCGGGGTTATTGCCTATGGCAATTTCTTCCACCCAACCCTTCTACCGTTTGATTCAGACCTTTTGCTTTTATTTCTTGATTTTTCTCACGACCGTTTGCGTCTTTTTTAAAAACTTATCTCAATAATACATATAATCGATCTACATTCTTTCACACATAATCAACGCAGCTCCAACGGGTGGCAAAATAATTCCAAATTCGGCACAGTTTCTTTTGCTTCTTTTTCAATGATTACGGTCCATTAGGTGTAATACGAGTACCACTAGAGTTCAAACATTTTTTCAGCAAAATTTGAACGCACTGGATTCCCAGATGTTAGTCTCAATAAGGTTTCTTTTGATTTCGTCTATTTAGATGCGTCACGATTTTGTACAATGAAGTTGGCTATTTTTATTTTTAATTTATTTTAAATAAGTTGAGTTAATTGTTTTATTTCAAGCATTTATATAAATAATGGGGAAGTTATTTTTTAAATGGCTTAAGAGGTTTTACGACTTCTACAAAAGTGTTTTCTGTTTGGTTACAGTTTTTCGAGATGTTGAGCATCTACATTAGATTTTCACTACCCATGATAGTAGTATTCTAATTTATTTTGATTGTATAAGTTTCTTTAATAACTAAGAATTATATTTTATGAATCTATATTCAACGATTATGTAGATAGCTTTCAATTTTTAGCATATTTACATTATTAATAATTTTAACTAAAAGAATGTGTTTGCTCAAAAAAAATGTTATGTAAATTTATTGCTTATTCGATTTTATTTATAATATCTAATGATACTAAATAATTTTTAATCTGTTCCATTTGACTAATAGAATAATCTGAATCTGGGTTCTATGTAGACATGTATTTGTATATTACTATTATTGATTTTCGATTATGTAAGTTTACTAGAAATTAATCTGTAGCTGTAATTCTGTAATAAGAGGACTTGAATTCTAAACATTTATCTTTGTAGAAATGGTTCATGTTATATTTGAAAAGTAATGAGGAACTATTAACAGAGAGTTTTTGTTGTTGTTGTTGTAACCAGCTTGGCTACACCTAGTGGAAAGTGATGGTCTCCAGCCAAATTCAGTTAAAAATTTGGTTTGTCTTAAATCCCTTCTGTCGTTGGCTGTCAAAGGAGCTGAACGGAAAATTAAATATAACGTAAAATTGTCTTAATTTTCTCTTTTATTTATTTTTTCTTTTCTTTAAAGATGAGTGTCTCACAGCCTTTTTTATTTCGTAGCTATGAAACAGCAGCTACTTCCCATTTAGGTGCTGGGTCAACACGAGCGCATCGGAAGGTATCCCTTACAAACAACTGTAACCAAGTTTTGAATACAAATTTTTGTGGGCACGGGGGTTCGAACCCGGGACCTTCCGCATGGTAAGCGAGTACTTAACCACTCAGTTATTATTAAAGTAAAAGATTATGTGAGTTTGATAATTGGATTGTATTACCATTAATTTTACATTCTTTATTGTTTTATAAACTTTAAATATATTATTATTCGATTTGAATGTTTATTAAAAAGACAATCAAACATTGTTTCTTCTTTATTTTCAGTTTCAATCGCTTTAAACCACAAAACATAGATAGCTACCACTATAAGAATCCAGGAACTCCACATCTACACCCGGTGCAATATCTCCTAAGAGTATAATATCTCCTAGGAGTTAGCCAAATCATTAGCCAAAACCTTTTCCCACTACACTTCAACCTCTTATTAATCTGGAGATCATGATACCTCTTTCACCTATTTAATTAGTCTCTCGAAGAACAAACAAACATCCCTCCTTTATAGAATTTGTGCTTTGGGTTAACTCCTCAACCCTGTAAAATATATTATGATGTATTGTTCCAGAAACCATGAACCTGACATAGGGCCGTATTTATGAACAATGAATTTTGTCCGAGCAATGTCTCATTGGCCAGGTATTGGCCATAATAAGAGAATCATGCTTGAGACACTTCTCACCACACTCTGTTTTCTGTTCATGAGATGAAGCCTACAAAATACATACAAACTATATTTTTATTCCCACTACACTCTGTTTTCTGTTCATGAGATCAAGACTATACAAAATACATACAAACTATATTTACCGTTATACAGGGTGGACCAGAAAAACGTTTACACCCGTTAATGGTAGATTACTGACGCTACTTCCAGCCCGAATCTGCAATTAGTTTTTTTGGCTTCGCCTTCATAATGGGATCACATGTAGTACCGCTCAACGCCCGAGTGCGGTATCCAGGCGGCCGCACAATGGGGATAGTACGAAAATACACTTGAGCAGTGGTCTGCGGCTGGGATCACATGTAGTTCCGCTCGACGCCCAAGTGCGGTATCCAGGCGGCCGCACAATGGAGATAGTAAGAAAACACACTTGAGCTGTGGTCTGCGGCTGGGGTCACATGTAGTACCGCTCGACGCCCGAGTGCGGTATCCAGGCGGCCGCACAATAGGGATAGTACGAAAATACACTTGAGCAGTGGTCTGCGGCTGGGCTTACATGTAGTACCGCTCGACGCCCGAGTGCGGTATCCAGGCGGCCGCACAATAGGGATAGTAAGACAATACACTTGAGCAGTGGTCTGCGGCTGGGCTCACATGTAGTACCGCTCAACGCCCGAGTGCGGTATCCAGGCGGCCGCACAATAGGGATAGTACGAAAATACACTTGAGCAGTGGTCTGCGGCTGGGATCACATTTTTTTTTTTTTTTTTTTTTTTTTAAAGATGAGTGTTTCACAGCCTTTTTTTGTTTCGTAGCCATGAAACAGGAGCTACTGTAGACGCTTGTGGTCTGTGTTGTAGCCTGCCCATCCCGTAGTATGCCTCCCCTCTGATGGGCGAGAAGTGACACAATACTTCCCATTTAGGTGCTGGGTCAACACGAGCGCACCGGAAGGTATCCCTTACAAACAACTGTAACCAAATTTTAAATACAAATTTTTGTCGGCGCGGGGGTTCGAACCCGGGACCTTCCGCATGGCAAGCGAGTGCTTTATCCAGGCGGCCGCACAATGGGTATAGTAAGAAAATACACTTGAGCAGTGGTCTGCGGCTGGGATCACATGTAGTACCGCTCGACGCCGGAGTGCGGTATCCAGGGCGGCCGCACGATGGGCGTGGTCGAGTAGTTGGGGTCGAAGGAGAACCGCAGCATCTCCAGGGTCCACTCCTGGTGGTGCTGTCGCTGGATGTCCTTGAGGAAGTCCAGCTGCTGGTAGGAGTTCTGCCAGTCCACCGTGGGGTATTTGCCCCACAGGAAGCCGTGCTTGTAGGTCTGGCGGATGGTGGGCCGCAGGGTGATGTACATCTCGCTGTCCAGATAGTTGTCCATGTCGTGCTCTGCGATCCACTGCAATAATAATAATAATAATTAATAATAATATCGTACTGACCTAAGTACCTTACTCGATAAGGCGGTGGACTTTTTTTTTATATATAAACAATTGGATCAAGCTTTATTTACCAATTTTCATGTACAATGAACATCATGTCATCAACTAACCTCTCTACAGGGTGTCCCGTATACAGATGCAAATATATTTTGAGGGTAGGTTCAGGCCACCGTGGACTATCATATGAGCGAAACTTGCAGTGGGGCATTTTGCTTCGTTAAAGAGTTATGGCCAAATCCCTGTTTTTCCCACAGGTCTAGAGGTCACTTGGATCGATGCACGTTTTCAAAGAAATGATAGCCAGTAAGTAATTTTTGACTTCATGTATGGATAGTCATGCATATTTCCCTTCAAATGCAGTTGGTTGCATGAAAAAATATTGAAAGACCAGAGAGATATTTAATCATAAGTTCAAGACTTTTCTAAAATTTGATTTTTCCCTTTTTTCCCTTTCGTGAATTTAAAGTACTTCTACAATTGCAATTCTGCGTATCACTAGTTAAAAAAATACCCTATTATGTTTAGTTTTAGAAAAAAGAAAGCTCATTTATATTACTTTAAAGATCATGGAACGCAGTACACACAAAGCTCAAAAAACACTTCTGAATCATGATGGAAAATTCAAAGTTGGCTGAATTTTAACAGAATTGGCGCGTAATTTGAGGTATAAAAGTAATCAGCCCGATCCTGCTGATCTTGCTGATTCACACTCAGTAGATTCCATCACTGAGTTCAGCATAAGCTCAGTCAGTCGATCTTGAGTTTGAACGTTGGACAGTGCATCGCGCACTTCCTCGTAATTCTAATTTGTACTTAATTTATAAGTGTCATTTTAAATTATCAATAAACTATTTCCTTTTTTAATTCTATATAATCTATTTGTGATTATTATTTATCTCAAGTTCTTTCCAGTGTTTATTATCAAATCAAACCTACAAATCCGAGCGAATATCGGATAAGTTGTCATCTAAATCTTTTTGATTAAATTCCAACTTAGAAGTTTTGTTTAATAAAGTTATTTGAACAATTGATTTATTCTATATATTGTAGCATTGAACAATTAAATTATTTTATATATTTTAACAGTGTACTTTACGTACCTGCATTTGGCGCAGTAAAAAAAGGACCTTTGCACGAAACTTGTGTCTCCTCTGCATTGGGAACCTCTCTCCCACCACTCACCACTAGCCGCTGGCTACACACAATCTACGGCAGCCCCCAGTATCCCGCCCTAATTTTCTGCACAATCTACGGCAGCCCCCAGTATCCCGCCCTAATTCTCTGCACAATCTACGGCAGCCCCCAGTATCCCGCCCTAATTTTCTGCACAATCTACGGCAGCCCCCAGTATCCTGCCCTAATTCCCTGCAAATTCTACGGCAGCCCCCAGTTTCCTGCCACATAGTTAGTATCATAACTTCAATTACGCAGAGTCCCAATAAGCAGTCCCCAGTCTCCTGACGCATCGAGCGCATCGAGTACTGCCTGCAGTGCCTGCTGAGTGCTGACCTAAGCGGTGCCTACTGATACCTGATACATATCACCCTGCGGAATCCACACAATGTTCCATATAATCTTCATGTAAGAAATAAGTAAATACCTCACCTCAAGAAATAAGCAATTTTCTATTTAGTGATTTCTATATTCTACATTCTACATAATATTAGTACCTAGTACCATAAGGTGTACTAAAGTCAATATTTTTCTTTTAAGAATTTTTTTTTTACCTCGGTAAATTCTAGGCGTACAAAAGTTAATTATCATTATTTTTTTTTTTTTCTCTTATATTATTTCATAGTTTCTTTTTAACGTTGTTATCAACAATACTGTTCAATTTGAATAAAACTTTTTAATAGTACCTTGCAAAAAGTTAAAACCTTTTTGCAATCAAAGCAATCAAAACGGCTTCTTCCGATTCTTCGCGAAAGTCTTCTGAAGAATCAATCCCAGATTTATTTCCAAACGCTGCCTTAGGCGAATCGATCGTACCTAGCGCAGATATTGTTCAACTTGAACGTATTTTAAATAACCTTTCTTTGTCACAAACATCCACAATGCCGGACAACACAGAAGTACCGGTTCTTAAACCGGAATACCTGAAAATGATTCCCGAATTTTCTGGCGATATCGAATTATTGCCCCGGTTCATCGCAATATGCGAAAAACTGGTTACCAAATTTTACAACTCGGCTGACCCAGCCGATTTTCAGAACAACTACTTGATGGATTCGATCCTTGCTAAAGTCACGGGCGAAGCCCAAAAGAACATCAGCTCTTGCATACTCAATTCATGGAACGACTTAAAACAAGCCTTAGTAAACACGTATTCTGACAAAAGGGACGTGCACACACTCGTCATAGAAATGTGTGCAATGAAACAAAACAATGATTCAGTTTTTGACTTTTTCAACAAAATTCAAAAAATACTAAACGTACAAACGTCATACATCACTAACCACAATCTAGATGGTAGTGAACACCTCAAGAAATTTATTTCAGATCTAGCACTCCGTACACTATTACGTGGACTTAAAGACCCGTTAGGATCTTTAATTCGTACAAAGAATCCAAAAGACCTCAATGAGGCCCTGAACATTTTAGTAAACGATTTCCAAATCGAAACCACTAAAAGTATACAATCAACCCCTTACGTTCCACCTCAACTCCGAAACAACAAATTTAACAAAAACAATAACAACAACAATTATAACAACTTCAACAGAAACAACACCTATCTCAACAGACACAACAACAACAACAATAACATGTTCAATCGTCAAAATTCTACAGTTCAAACTGTAAACAGAAACAATAATAATTCTTTTGCTCAATCAAATGTATTTGGAAGACCAACTACCTCCAAACCACTACCCCAACCGACTCCTATGAGTATAGTACACAGTAGGAACACAAACCTACACAACATTGAAAACACACCGGAAAACACTAACAATTATGAAAATGACGAAAGCTACGAAAATCTTGACGACAATAACTTCAACTATAACGACACTGACGAAATAATAAATTCAGACCAGGATTTTCAAGTAACAGCCTCGGAAGAAACACAGAACTAATCCTAAATCTAAGCAGCAAAGATAACCAAACATTACCATACATCGAGATTCCCGAATGGAACCTCAAAGCCCTAATCGACACCGGAAGTACAAAATCTTTTATTCGACCTAGCAAAGCAATCCAAAATTTCAGAAATTTTATTCGTTCAGACCCTTTTGAAATTAAATCTGCCCACGGACAATCTAAAGAAAAATTTAGTATTACTATCCCATCCCCATCAATTTTTCAGACAACCAATAAAATTAAGCTCCACCTATTTGATTTTCACACCTATTTTGACTGTTTATTAGGAATGGACATTCTGAAACGATTAAACCTTGTCCTTGATTTAAATAATAATACTATGAAAAACAACAACACCGTTATACCCCTGAAATTCAAAACTACAACATCTGAATTTTATCACATCACTGTACCACCACATACTGAGAAAATCATTCATCTCTCAACAGTAGGAATGCCCGACAAAGAAGTACTTATACCTGAAATAACTTACAAAAACGGACTAAATACCCCATCAGGTATAACAAAAATTAAGAACAACAAAATAACATGTACAATAATAAACTCATCAGAAGAAGAACACACAGTAAACCTTTCCAAACCTTTAGAAAGCAAAATTCTTCATGACTTCGACGCTCCACCCAAATTCTCAAATCTCAACCATATTCAAAGCAACCAAATTCACCCTGATGTAGTAGACCTGATCCGAACAGACCACCTTAACGAAGAAGAAAAATTGCAACTTGAGAAAATCATCATGGAATATTCCGACATCTTTCACATGGAAAACGTCCCCCTTTCTTTCACCAATCAAGTTAAACATAAAATCATCACTATGGACGACACTCCCATCCACACAAAAACATACAGGTACCCTCCCATCCACAGAGAGGAAGTTCGAGCCCAAATTCAAAAGATGCTAGACCAAAACATCATACGTCCTTCACATTCACCATGGACCTCCCCCATCTGGGTTGTGCCCAAAAAACCTGACGCAAGCGGAAAAAAGAAATGGCGCATTGTCGTCGACTACCGTAAACTCAACGAGCGGACAGTAGCAGATAAATATCCCCTTCCCAACATTGATGACCTCCTTGACAAACTTGGTCGTTGCCAATACTTTACAACTCTGGACTTAGCAAGTGGATTTCATCAAATTGAAGTCGACGAAAACAGCATCCCTAAAACAGCATTCTCCAGCGACTCCGGACATTGGGAATTTCTTCGTATGCCCTTCGGCTTACGCAACGCTCCAGCAACATTCCAGCGAACAATGGACAACATCTTACGCGGTTTAATAAACGTTAACTGTCTAGTTTATTTAGATGACATAATAATATTCTCAACTAGCCTATTTGAACATCTTGTAAATATCCGCAAAGTATTTGACCGATTAAGACAATTTAACCTAAAAATACAATTAGATAAATCAGAGTTTCTATGTAAAGAAGTTTCATACCTAGGCCACATCATCACACCCGAAGGAATCAAACCCAACCCCAGTAAAATTAAAGCAATTCAACAATTCCCCATCCCAAATACTACAAAGAAAATTAAAAGCTTCCTAGGACTACTTGGCTATTATAGGAAATTCATAAAAGACTTTGCAAAACTCACCAAACCATTGACCTTAAGACTTAAAAAAGGCGCAAAAATCAACATTCATGACAAAGACTTTAAAGATAGCTTTGAAATATGTAAGAATCTCTTACTAAATGATCCTATACTACAGTATCCCGACTTTGACAAACCCTTTATTCTAACAACAGATGCTAGTAACTACGCTATTGGTGCCATCCTCTCCCAAGGTAATAATAATAATAATAATTTTATTTTATTGTACATTACCAAACACAGAGCTTATGGTACAAAGTCATACATGATCAGTTTGCAAAAATACATAATACTTAAATATAGTTTAAATGGCATTATTTTAAAATTATGACTAAATTAAGACTAAATTAAATAATTAATTAAAGAAAAGGAAAACGTATATAATATATATGCGTACACATACATGCACGCACAAACGCACGCACACACACACACACACACATACACACACATATATATACACACACACACGAATATATACACACACATTCTCTCTCTCTCTCTCTCTCACACACACACACTCACACACACACACTCACACACAAACACACACACGCACTCACACGCACACACACACACACATGCATACATATACACACACATGCATATACGCACACGCATATACGCACACGCATACACACACACACATACATAAACACACACATACATAAACACACACATATACATACACCCACACACACACACCCACACACACACACCCACATACACACATACGCACACACACATGCACACATACACACGCACACACACACTCACACACGCATGTACTCTAGCTATATGGCGCACATGCACGCATGTACATACAAAGATCTAAGAGCCTTCAACAGTTATGGTGTCCCACTGAATCTCATCATGTCCATATGGTGCGGATGTTTTAAGGTGTTTGTTGATTACATCTCTGAAGTCTGTTGGTCTGAGTTGTTTGGTTTTTAGGGGTATTTTGTTAAATGTTTTGATGCCACGTATTATGATTGATTCAGAGTATGTAGTGTGTTTTGGCAAGATGAGGTTTGTTGAGTTTCGGGTGTTGTGTTGATGAATGTCACGAAATGTTGGAAGTGTGTCGGCGATTTTGTGTATTGTGCAGCACAGCTCAAGGTTGTATAATGCAAAGTATGTGAGAATATTGTGTGCAATAAAGTGTGGTTTGCATGGTTCATCTCTTGCGAGTCCTAAAGCTGTGCGCAATGCTTTCTTTTGAGCAATGAAGATTGCATTGTCAGTTGTAATTGTGGAACCACCCCAGAACTGAATACCATATCTGAGGATGCTTTGAAGATGAGAGTGGAAGACTGTGAGAGCCATCTTAACACCACAGTTTTTTTTTGCTGTTTTTATCAGGTAAGTTGCAGATGATAGTCTGGATTGTATGTATGAAATTTGTAATGACCAGTTTAGGTTACAATGGATGAAAATGCCTAAGAATTTGGTACTATCAGTTTGTTTGATTTCATTGTTGTTGCCTAGTGATAGAGGGTGGAATGTTGAATTATTTCTAGGGGATTTGAAGTACATGAAAACAGTTTTATTGACGTTCATTGATAGGTTGTTTTTCTTGAACCAGTGAGAGAGATTTTGCATTATTGTTTCAGAATCAGATCTTAGAGTGTGTATGTTATCTCGTGATATGAGTATTGAGGCGTCATCGGCGTAGAGTGTGAGAAGGAGGTCAGGTGAGATGGGAAAAGAGTCTTTGATGTCGTTTATGTATATTAGAAACAGTAGGGGCCCTAGGATAGATCCCTGTGGGACCCCATAACAAATTTCTTTGTTTGATGAAAATGAGCTTCTAAGAATGCCTTCTTTGTCAACTGTTGTTATTGCCACTTTTTGTGTGCGCCCTGTTAGATAGGACTCGAACCATTTTAGAGTCAAGTTTCGGACACCATATTTTTCTAGTTTCTGGATTAAAATATTATGGCAGACACAGTCAAATGCTTTTGATAGGTCGCAGAAAATGCCTAGAATGTTTTTCCCGCTGTATAGGTCAGAATATAGGCGGCTCAAGAAGGAGGTGATTGCGTCTGCTGTGGAAGTGTTTTTTAGAAACCCAAATTGTTCTTTTATTAATATATTATTAGTTTCTAGATGTTCTATTAGTCGCCTTTCCATTAGTTTCTCGAATATTTTTGAGAAAGACTTGAGTAGTGAGATGGGTCTATAAAAAAATAGGTTCCGATCTTCCTGTTGCATACGCAAGCCGCACCCTCAACCAAAGCGAATCCGTCTATTCAACTATTGAAAAAGAGCTCCTCGCAATAGTGTGGGCCACAAAATATTTTAGACCCTACTTGTATGGCCGCCAATTCACCATTGTGACGGACCACAAACCCTTGCAGTGGTTATTTAATTTAAAAGAACCCAATTCCAAGCTCGTCAGATGGCGCTTGAAACTCGAAGAATTCGACTATAAAATAGAATACAAGAAAGGAGTACTCAATGGAAATGCAGACGCTCTATCTAGAGTGGAAATAAACACAAATTCAATAACACCAGGACCTAGCCACGAATACAATGACGAAACTCAATCTACTGCTGTCGAACCTGCAGAAAATGATCGTGACGACTTCAACATAAACGAGATACCTTTAGAGGCTTTACTCAATCCAGAAGAACAAATAAATCTAGAAGACTTAGATTTTGATGACACAAATGCCACCATACACACAAGTGCAGAACACCCCATCATCGGCATACCAATCAAAGATGGACCCGTAAATGTTGGATTAAACCAACTTATAATCACTGAAGTCAACTTCGAAAGAGCTGACCTTACAATTAAAGTTTTACACGGAAACAAACAACGAATTTTCGTTCAATTCTCTCATAACAACTGGGAAAACCAAATTAAAGATTTCATTGACGCTTTTATTGCCCCCAAAGTTCCATATCACCTCTACTTCCACCGGAGCCCCTTTGAACAACTTTATGAAAGATTCTCTAGAATTTTACAAACATACTACCCGGACTCAGGATATAATCTAATCAAATGCACGCAATACCTGACCGACATTGAGAACCAAAACGAACAACAAAACATAGTGAAAAACATTCACGAAGGAATATCAAACCACAGAGGTATGGACGAAGTTGAAAAAATAATTAGAAGAACATACTACTGGCCGAACATAAGGAAAACAGTCCAAGAATATAATTATCAACAACTGCGAGCCATGTCAACTATCAAAATATGACAGACACCCCTTGAAACTTAAATTTAATTTAACTCCAACACCCATCAAACCCTTTCAAATACTACACATTGACAGCGTTTCCCTAGAGAGCACAAAATTTCTAACAATTATTGACGCCTTCTCTAAGTATGCACAAGCCTACCCTTTGCCATCTGCCCAAGCAATAATTGTAGCAGACAAACTCATCCAGTACTTCAGTCATCATGGCGTACCACAAACCATCATCTCCGATAACGGAGGAGAATTCAAAAATGCAGTTATAAAAGAACTTCTTGCATTACACAAAGTGCAACTTCCCTTCATCAGTAGTCAACACCCTGAATCCAATGGAATGATCGAAAGGTTCCATTCCACCTTGATTGAACACATTCGTCTTTTCAATAATCAACAGATATATAAAAGTGACGATATTAAAACTAAAGTTTTATACGCTGTTTTGGCGTATAACAATACAATTCATTCCGCTACAAATATGAAACCTGTCAATATAATCAACGGCCATGTCGACAATACGGATCCATTCAATCTTGATCTTGAACATCAAGTTCTCACAAACTATATCCATGACCACAAAGAAAAAGCTAAGCTTATGTACCGAAATATAAATGAAAAACTAAAAACTAACAAAGAAAAAGTAATCGAAAAAATTAACAAAACTAGGGAAGACCTACCGGATATACCACCCACAGTTATGGTAGCCAACAAACAAAAACAATCAAAAACTAAAAACAAGTACAAGAAAGAAGAAATTTCAACTATTGATAAAAATCTGAAAACAGCAAATATCAAACCCACCCATCAAAATACAGCCCAAAAAATACACTTGTCTAACATAAAAAGACCCATTACAAGAGCTTACAGTAAAATAATAAATGTTTCAGATCCCTTTGCTTCGTCTTCGCCTTCGCCGACAGCAAAAACTCTCTAACCTTTTGCAAATTGAAAACCCTACACCCTAGCATTATTACACCAACCGAACTATTTAATGAACTAGAGAAGATATCAAAATTTTATAACCACGAATTACCAATCGATTTAACATATCAAAATATATTTAACTTTGAAAAACTTATAGAAGTAAATTGTCAAATAGAAGAAACAAGGATCATTTATTTACTTTCCCTACCTATTAATTTCAACATTAATTTTGACCTTTACTATCTTCTTCCAATACCAACTTATGTAGAATCAACATTAGCTACCATAATCCCTAGATCTAAGTACATTTTAAAATCAAATGATATTATAAAACCTTTATCTGAAAGTTGTATCCCAAACAAACCTTACCAATGCCCTTCTTATCTTATTAGCCATACCGATACCAATTGTGAAAATGAAATATTATTTAAGAAGGAAACCATTAGTTGTGAACTCATGAAACTTGAACTAGAAGGAAATAAGATAGAATTAATACCAGAAACAAATCAATTCTTAATACTTAAATTGAATCACAAGATTCTTTAACATTTTTTTGCAATCAAAATACTGAAATAGAAAATATTAGAGGAATTTATCTAATAGATAGTGAACCTTGCAAAGTTTCATACAAAAACAATGAACTATCATTCAAAGAACATACAGTTGGAAAACCTCTTATACAAACGAATGTCAATCTAAAACTTTCCAGCTATAAGAATTCAAATTCAAAACTAAAAACTAAAACTCTAAAATTAGAGGATACACCTCTAAACAATATCACTGACATTGTAAATAATAATAATTCTTTTTTCTTAGTTATAAGTTTAGTTTTATGTCTTTTCATTATTTTCAATTTTATTTTATGTTACTTTGTAAGAAAAAATAAACAACTTGACTTAAGTTTCTTATCTCCACCCTCAATACCTGTAGATCAACCTACAGCAGATATAAATGTAAACTCATTACCCAGTAAAGGAATAATGTTACCTGGGGAAGCCAAAATATAAACTTGGCCTAATTTTTAACCTTTTTGGCGGGGCCAAAATTTTAGGAGGGAGGAGTAATCAGCCCGATCCTGCTGATCTTGCTGATTCACACTCAGTAGATTCCATCACTGAGTTCAGCATAAGCTCAGTCAGTCGATCTTGAGTTTGAACGTTGGACAGTGCATCGCGCACTTCCTCGTAATTCTAATTTGTACTTAATTTATAAGTGTCATTTTAAATTATCAATAAACTATTTCCTTTTTTAATTCTATATAATCTATTTGTGATTATTATTTATCTCAAGTTCTTTCCAGTGTTTATTATCAAATCAAACCTACAAATCCGAGCGAATATCGGATAAGTTGTCATCTAAATCTTTTTGATTAAATTCCAACTTAGAAGTTTTGTTTAATAAAGTTATTTGAACAATTGATTTATTCTATATATTGTAGCATTGAACAATTAAATTATTTTATATATTTTAACAGTGTACTTTACGTACCTGCATTTTAAATACACTGCTCTGGTATGTTTAACAGAGGGAAATTGATCATTCACAGTGGTCGGTCCGTGTGAACTTTTATGTGAATGGGGTTACGGGGTCACAGGGTTATCATGAGGAAAAATGAGAGAGGCTGCAACGAAAGCAGCAACCAGTGGTGTAATTATGGACAAAGAATACACATGGAGACAGACTCTGCGCTAACAACAAAAATTGTGATTTTATTTTTAGAAGTAAAATTAAAAATATCATTTTTGTGTTTATCACAATCATGATATCAAAAACATAACAAATAGTGCCGAAAATTAACCTTGGGTAAAACACGAACATCCAACCTTAAGTTTCCTATTATTATTATTATTAATACTTTATTGATAAACTACAAACATGATACATTCTGCAACACAGGACATGAAATGAAAAGAACCCAAAAGTATGTATCGAATCAAGGGCGAGGTTAAAGCTTGTGGCTTTCTCTTCCACCGAACAAATTGATCGCCTTGTTATTTTAACTATTAGATTTGATTGATATAGTTGGTTAATAGAACTACTTGTAGTCAGAAAATTTTCATTTACAACTTGCAGTTGGCACAAAAATGGTCACACAGACCGCTTTAGGCATCGAGTGTTCTTCAAAATGCAATAGCGCCCAGATTCAAAATTTGAAAGATGTGTTTCTCTCCTTCTGGTGCCGTTTAATAAGGCGTATCTCATTCGTTTCTTCACGCGTCTGGAAGAACTTTGTATTTATTGAAACAAAATATCAAAGGGTATTTTTTTACCTAGTGATACGCAGAATTGCAATTGTAGAAGTACTCTAAATTCACGAAAGGGTAAAAAGGGAAAAATCGAATTTTAGAAAAATATTGAACTTATGATTAAATATCTCTCTGGTCTTTCAATATTTTTTCATGAAACCAACTGCATTTGAAGGGCAATATGCATGACTATCCATACATGAAGTCAAAAATTACTTACTGGCTACCATTTCTTTAAAAACGTGCATCGATCCAAGTGACCTCTAGACCTGTGTGAAACACAGGGATTTGGCCATAACTCTTTAACGAAGCAAAATGCCCCACTGCAAGTTTTGCTCATATGATAGTCCACGGTGGGCTGAACCTACCCTCAAAATATTTGCATCTGTATACGGGACAACTAAGCTCTTTCTTTTACAATGACATCTCTATTTTAAACAAACCTCTTCATTTTAAACTAATCCCTCTACTTTAAACCAACCTCTCCATTTTAACCACCAACCTCTCCATTTTAACCACCCACCTGGTTCGCCGCGATGGCGGACGGCGTGTCGTTGGAGATCTCGAGGTCGGAGAAGAGACTCGGGTTGCTCAGGTGGTTCTCCTGGAAGTCCACATCCTCGCGTACCCTCACGCCCACCGGCCGGCGCCTCACGTAGTTGGGGAGGGGGCAGCGCGACCAGTAGCGGGTGGTGAAGGGGTAGAACCCTGAGGGAGGGGGGTGGGAGGGGTGGAGAAAGGGGGGCGGGGTTGTGTGTTAAAATGATGGAAAGAGTGATGGATAACTCAGAACATGATACAATTTATATGGAGCTTCATCACATGAATATTTTCAAACGATATAATATATTTCATTCAACGAGTCATCTTTCTTCAGTGTGCTCATTACTGATGCCACATTCCCTCTTTGTACCGCGAAACTCACTCTTTGACGGAAGTACTCCCCTGCACGTCTCTCTTTCGTTTCAAGTACCAGAGACTTGGAAATAGAATTGAATAGTTCCAAGGCATCTGGTCCAAAAGATCCGAAAGTTTCGACGGCAAATTGAGAGAAAATGAATTGGGAGTGAATTACTATCTATTTACATAATAAGTGATACAATTTACTATCTGTATAAGAGACCCAAGACATGCTTGCGCACTTCGGGTCTCTTATACTGCAATTTAAATAACAAAAACAATTTTAAGCATTTTATCTATGTATATAATATTATTTTATTTAATTTATATTTCTGTGCTTGTTAATTTTATTGTTATATGTTAATGGAAAATATTAATGATGAAAAAGTATTTAAAAAAAAAATACAGCGTGTCTCATTTTAAGAGAACCACGGCGATTACTTGGCCCCTGTTGGAAATACAAAAAATCAATTCCGAGATCATTCTCATAGCTCAAAAAAGGACATGTAATGATGACCTTTGCAGATCACTTCTACTTTTACGAATACGGCTCATTAGACCTTTGGCTTTTGCTTACAAACACTTCTTTCTTATGATTACCGCCCACTTGGCTAATTACGGCCCACTTGACTAATTACGGCCCACTCGGCTAATTACGGCTCACTAGGCTAATTACGGCCCACTTGGCTAATTACGGCCCACTTGGCTAATTACGGCCCACTCGGCTAATTATGGCTCACTAGGCTAATTACGGCCGACTTGGCTAATTACGGCCCACTTGGCTAATTACGGCTCACTTGGCTAATTACGGCCCACTTGGATAATTACGGCCCACTTGGCTAATGACGGCCCACTTGGATAATTACGGCCCACTTGGCTAATGACGGCCCACTTGGATAATTACGGCCCACTTGGCTAATGACGGCCCACTTGGATAATTACGGCCCACTTGGCTAATGACGGCCCACTTAGCTAATTACGGCCCACTTGGCTAATTACGGGCCACTCGGCGGCTCACCCGTCCACTTGAAGGTAAGCTTGGTCCTCATCCAGGGCGGCAGGTCTACTGTGGGCTCCGCGGTGTACCGGCGGCGGCTCTGCACTCTGCCCTGGAACATGAAGAAGGGCCCATAGGAAGTGGTGCGATTGAGCCAGTGAATGGTGGTTCGATTGTACCTGGGGACACGAATCGAAATGAAAGAGTTGATACTTAGGATACGAATCGAATTTAGTGTATCGATAATAGGCACAGATAATAGACACACGAATCGAAATAAGAAAAGAAAGAGAATGCCGTTGGCATTAGCACCGCCCTTGATCAAGTTTTGTGTTGTTAATTTTAATTTCTATGTATGTATATATTCTATGTCATTTGTAAATAAAACTTGATCCAACATGTTTAATAAATAAAAGAGTCGATACTTAGGATACGAATCGAATTCAGTGTATCGATAATAGGTACACGAATCGAAATGAAAGAGTCTATACTTAGCATACGAATCGAATTCAGTGTATCGATGATAGGCATTGATAGGCACACGAATCGAAATAAAAGAGTCGATACTTAGGATACGAATCGAATTTAGGGTATCGATGACAGGCACACGAATCGAAATGAAAGATAATTATTTTCTTCTTTTTTTTTCAATATATTTTTTATTGTAAATATTGTATACTTTATCCTTTTAATAAAGCTTGATTTTATAGTAAAAATATTATTATCTGGTCAAAATCCCAAATGGGAGGATAAATTGTCATGTCACGGCTGGGTTTCGAACCGGCGACCTCTAGATTACTTTGACCACTCAGCTATGGAGATAGACATTTTTTGGGGGGTTTTAACGACGCTCTCAACTGCATGGGGTAAACAACAGGGGTTTTATCCGCCATTCACTGGAAACTCACAAACCAGCTACTCAAATTAACCTCACCCAGCCTGAGTGGGGCCGGGAAACTCATCCCAGTCCTAACCTCGCTGGACGTTGTGTAACTTCAGTGACAGAACGAGAACTGGTGTATTAAACGTGCCATATTGGCTGGCACGTTTTAGATCTATTGTGACTTGTGACCACTTGATTCTATTTGGTTTTAACGTATTAATTTGAGATAGATACTCAGGAATACTGAGGACGGGGTTTATACCGTCCATTCGGTAGGAATCGTACGAGCTACCCATATTTTTAGTTTTTAGTTATCATACTTGTGTTAATCACTTTCGTGATATCACAACTACTCAAACTCGCTTTACTAAATCTACGCTGAAACCAGGACTTGAACCACCGACCTCCAAGTTACAAGTCCGCCGCCTTATTGATCAAGCTACTGAGGTCGGTTACCCATATTAACCTCACCCAGCCTGGGTAAGGGCGGAAATGCCAGCGTCACGTGTTCTTTGAAAAGTCTACGCCGATCGGGAATCGAACTCGGGATCTCTGGACTACGGGGCGAGTAGTCTCAACCGTGACGCCACGCAGGCTGGCGTAGAGTCCCTACTCTAGTACCAAGGAATAGTGGTCGTAGTCCCTACTCTAGTACCAAGGAATAGTGGTCGTAGTCCCTACTCTAGTACCAAGGAATAGTGGTCCATTTGCCGCCCGTCCAGGGGTTCTTCTTCCAGGATCCCTTCTGCCAGGGGGAGGTGGGCGGGCCCGTCCCGGGGGTGGTGGGGTACTTTGTGTAGTGTTTCCTGGAGAACAGAGTGCCTGGGGGCGAGAGAGAGAGAGAGAGACAGAGAGAGAGAGACAGAGAGAGAAGGGAAATATTAAAATGCTTTTCCATCAATGCACAAAAAATGTTGATCTCATGATCACGGCCTGACTGGGGCGTGTAGGCGAATTTTTTTTTTTTTTTTTTTTGCTGAAAATTAATCCCTCTAAAATTAAGAGAATACAGGTTTTTGGTTTTTTTTTTGATATTTTGTGTCGTTTTTTGAGAAACCCAGACCTGGGTGAGACTTTATGAGGAAGCCCTGTATACACAAATATGTCTTAACTAAAGAGCGAAGTTATTTCTTTTGACAATATCTTCCACCCAATCCTTATCGGATGGACAAAATAATAAGAGGAATGTTTTTGCTATTATCTTGAAAATTATGATTATGTAATTAGAGATTCTCATGACTGCTCCACGTCTCATCTATGTCTGCTCTGTTTATGTCGGGTGTTCACCTCCGGCGCTGACTTGGACCTGGTCTGAGGCTTCTCTCTGGGGACTCTTGTCAGCCACGGATCCTTCTGGATATCCTCCACCGTACTCCGCACCTTCACATGAGAGAGGATCCTGCAAATCAACTCGTTGCACGCATCCGACACCTGTGGGCTGTCCGGAAACACGACCTTGTTCTGAACTTGTCGCAGCAAGTCGCTGTAGTTGGTGTCGTCAAACGGCAGGCGTCCGTAGACCATGGCGAACAACACGACTCCCATCGACCAGATGTCGCTCTGGTGCGGCATGTAAGGGACGCCCTTCAGTATCTCCGGCGAGGCGTACGCGTAGCTCCCACAGAACGTCTCGCTCAGCTTGATTTTGGGATCGATCATGCCCGCGTGTTTCCGAGCAAACCCGAAGTCGGATAGTTTGATTTCGAACGCTTCGTTCAGCAGCAGGTTCTCACATTTGATGTCGCGGTGGACAACTGTTTTCTGGTGGCAATAGTCTATGGCACTCACCAGTTGGCCGAACCACTGCCTGGCTTTCTCTTCCTCTATGTAGCGCTCCTTGCGAATAATGTCAAGGAGGCTTCCGTTCCTGGCGAACTCCATGATGATGTACACCCGATGCGTGGTCTCAATCGCTTGCAGGAAGCGAATCAGGTTCGGATGCTTCAGACCTTTCACCACGTCTATCTCCCGCGGCAGGAACTTCTTGAGGTAGTCACTGGGGGCCTGGACCTTGGAGATGATCTTGCAGGCCACCACGGAGGAGTGGCGGGTGGAGGTGGCCAGCTTCACAGTGGCGTAGGAGCCCATGCCAATCACCTCTCCCAGGAAGTACCCATGGGTTTCCAGCACGGTCACTTTCGGCTCTACCGGTTTCACTTCTTCTGCTTCTGAAGGTTCAATCGGTCGTTTTCCAGACTGCAATCTTTCTTTCCTGGACCTCTCGACCTTTCGCTTTGCAGAATCCGGCTTTATAGTCATTTCCTTGCTGTTCTACCTCAATGAATTGAATTCTTAAGGTTTGATATTTCAAAGACACCGATTGCTGACCTGCATGAACAGTTTCTACTGACAGATTTGCGATGCTGTCCAGGGGTTTTTACAATAAATTTTGATGTGTTATAGTTTCAAATCGTGTTTATGGGGAAGATTGCTTATTACACGATAATTTTATTTGAGTTTGTTTAAAAAATAGCGTGAACAATTTGTTCAACTTGGCCATAATATTATTTTTAGAATCCATGCAAATGTCTATTAAGAGCATTGTTAAAGAATTCGGATATTTTTTTTACCACTATCTATTGAATATCACTGTACTTTTAAACCTTTTGTACTGATCAATATCATAGATACTTAAACTTGCACTGTTAATAATAATAATAATAACACTGTAGTGGAAGGTTACCACCACCAGGCGAGGTTCTACCGCCTAACCCTCAGAGTCTTATTATTATGTGATCACAAACTCAAATTTTGTCGTACTCAAACAGGCAACCTCCAGGTCACAAAACCGCCGTTTTATCGATGATTCTACTGAGGTTATTTATCTATCGTATGGATATTATATTTTAATAAATACATCTCTATAATTATAGTATAAATAAAAATATAGACCGGTTTTGTATCTTTGAATCTTTGTATTACTTCCGAGAAATTTCTAATATTAGAAATCGGATGTATTGTGTTAATTTTTTTTTTTTTTTTTTTGTGTCCTAATTGTTCAGGCAAAATGGTATTTAAGAATTAGCAAAAAATTGATGACCCCAAGTAAAATTGCCGTACGATACCAGGAAAACTTTCAAAAGTCTAAAATTCCCAAGCGTCCTCAATTTATGACCTTACTCAAGTATTGCCTTGAGGAAGGGTCCGATTTTGAGACAGTCATCTTAATTTATGCATAAACTTACCTCTATACATGTAGTATGGGACGTAGTAAGGGTTGGGTGGAAGAGATTGCCATAGGCAATAACCCCGCCCTTTAGTTAGGACATATGTATATATTTTGTTTTTTTTTTTTTTTTCCTTGTTTATATTATTAATATTGTCTATTTTTATATTTACCATTATTTGTCTGTATATATACAATGTTCTTCCTACTAATAAAGAGTTTCTAAATAAAAAAATAAAAATAAATAGAATGTGGATCTGTTCTTGCATTAACTTACCTCTATAAATGTAGTATGGTCCCTAGTATTCATTAACTTACCTCTGTACATGTAGTATGGACCCTAGTATGTATTATTTACTTACCTCTATACATGTAGTATGGACCCTCGTATGCATCAACTTACCTCTATACATCTATTATGGACCCTAGTATGCATTAACTTACCTCTATACTTGTAGTATGAACCCTAGTATGCATTAACTTACCTCTATACATGTAGTATGGACCCTAGTATGCATTAACTTACCTCTATACATGTAGTATGGACCCTAGTATGCATTAACTTACCTCTATACATGTAGTATGGACCCTAGTATGCATTAACTTACCTCTATACATGTGGTATAGACCCTAGTATGCATTAACTTACCTCTATACATGTAGTATGGACCCTAGTATGCATTAACTTACCTCTATACATGTAGTATGGACCCTAGTATGCATTAACTTACCTCTATACATGTAGTATGGACCCTAGTATGCATTAACTTATCTCTATACATGTAGTATGGACCCTAGTATGCATTAACTTACCTCTATACATGTAGTATGGACCATAGAATGTAGATCTGTTCTTGTATGACGTTGTTGACTTTGGTTTATATGAGTTGGAGTATTTGTAAGAGTAAGAGTTGGAGTATTTGCGCGTGTAGGAGTATTTCTGCGAGTAAGAATATTTGCGTGTGTAATTATGTTTAGCAGAAGCAAGGAGGGTAACATTGCAGGCTGGGGTGGGCTCTTTGGTGTACGATTTCCTTGAGTATACTTTTCCTGAAACAGAGGCAATAATGCACATTTCTATCGCCTGCGGCACTTAAAAAAAAAAAAAAAAAAAAAAAAAAAAAAAAAAAAACATTACCATAATGTTTAAGTCTGGCTGAAGGACTTTTTAACAGTGAGAGGACCTGTGTATCCCTAGAGGACTATAAACAGAGAATAGATGAGCCAACCTGCACAAGCCAGGAGGCTACTTGTAGTTTCCTAAGGGATTAATGGCTTATAAAGAAAAAGTCCGAATCCCCACGAGATGGTTGAACGCATATAGAAATTTGTGGTTCAGGACGAGTCAACTTTGTAATAAAGTTGGCTGGAGACCATAACTCACCCTTCCAGCTGTAGCCAAGATCTACAACAACAACAACATAATGTGTAAATTCCTTGCAAATGATAATATTCTAGATTGGATACCAACATATTCTCCTATTACCTTTGAGGTAAATTTATTTTGACGCCCAAGGTATGGTATTTCGCCCCTCTGTGGTGCCATTACTGAACACTCAACTCGTCAACCCCCGCTGTATGAATGCTAACATACCTTTGTGCATGTAGTAAGGCTAACATACCTTTGTGCATATAGTAAGGCTAACATACCTTTGTGCATATAGTAATGCTAACATACCCTTGTGCATGTAGTAAGGCTAACATACTTTTGTGCATATAGTAATGCTAACATATACCTTTGTGCATATAGTAATGCTAACATACCTTTGTGCATGTAGTAATGCTAACATACCTTTGTGCATGTAGTAATGCTAACATACCTTTGTGCATGTAGTAAGGCCCGTAGAAGGTGGTAGGCTTCTCGGCATTGGCAATGAGCCTGAGGGCCTCCACAGCCGGGTTCTCATCCGCCATCTCCCTCTTCAGTTCCTGCTTCACGATGGAGGCAAAGTCAAACTTCTCTCGGTTTTTCTCCTCCAGTTTGGCCAGCACACCCTTCACCTCCCAGGGACTGAAGGTGCGATCACCCAGCGCCCCCTGCTGCAGCCACAGCAGGAGAAGGAGTTGGAAGGGGCGTGGCGACATTGTTTCCGAAGGTGGTGGAAGATTTGGATGGATGTCTGGTTTTCTGCGCCGACCTCAGTCGCTTGATCGATAAGGCGGCGGAATCATAACCTGGAGGTCGGTGGTTCAAGTCCCGGTTAGTAAAGCGAGTTTGAGTAGTTGTGATATCACGAAAGTGACTAACAGAAAAATATATGATATAAAAAAAGATGTCTAAGCGACTTCCAGTGTCAAATAGTTCACGCGTTGATGTTAGCTCATTCAACGATTCAGATGGTGGAAGATTGTCTTTGTCTGTTGGTTTAACACTTTAACGTCACTTTCAACTGCATGGTCATTTATGTAAGTGGTGGAAGATTTGAATGGACGTATGGATTTGATGTCCACGCTTTTACCATCGTTCACGTGTTGAAAGTTAGTGTTACCTCTTTCACTGACAGAGAGGAAACATTCTCACGGTCCTTCCATGACGAAATACCTCCGATGGGAAACTGATTAACATCCGATGGCAAACTTCACAAAAGCATTGATCAAAAAGTTATTGATAAAATTTATAATTTTTTAACCATATATTGGTTTTTTAACCATTCACTCTAACCATTTATTTATTTTATCAAAACTTAATTTCAGTAAATGGATTACTTTCAGAAGCTTTTAATAAACAAAATGTAATTGATAAACACCAACAGCATTTCTCAGCTGATTAGCTCTAGTCAAAGGTTTATCTCCGTCATTAAAATGGTTGATACACGAAGTAAGTTGACACTCAGTAAGTATTTACTAAAAATTACTGAAACAAATTTTCTGAAAATGTACACAAAACATCCTTGATGGAACCTTACTCAACAACTGACATTTTCACGTGACAAACCTCGCGTAGAATTATTCAATGAACTGTATAATCTAATAAACCGTAGTGTATAAAGTATATACATCAAATAAATGTTATGTAAAATATAAAATACCTTTTAACATATAGTGTCCACTATTTGTTATCAATGACGGGCATCTAAACCTCGCATGTCTTTGTCGAGCGGTCACAGCCATTACTTGCACATTGTTATTATTGCATAATTAGTTATTATTGCACATTGCATAATCAATTAATTTCTGGGCGCTCATACAAATATGGTTTACAAAATTCCGAGCATTCCAGCCCAACCTTGGCTGGGTGATGTAAATATGAGGAGGTTGCCGGTTTGTGAGTTTCCTGTGAATGAAGGCTGACACCCCCGTCGTGATATGACCATGCAGTTGAAAGCGACGTTAAACCAGAATTAAAAAGAAGTACAATGTTCGACGTTAAACCCGAATTTAAAAAAAAGAAAAGTACACTGTTTAAAATTCAAACAGTTGGATCCCTGCTACTCAATAATTATTCAATGTATTTTGTAAAAAATATAAATTTATTACAAATAATTCTTTATTTTATCTTAATAATTATTCAGTGTTACCGACCTCAGTAGCTGGATCCATAACGTGGTGGACTCGTAACCTGGAGGTCGGTGGTTCAAGACCCAAGTCAGACGACAATTTTATAACATGAGAATTTCTGACGTCATCATGAATGAGAATATTGCGATTAACATAGTTACGAAGTGCACTGGTAGTCAAGTGGTTAACGCGCTAGTCTGTTAATCCAGGTAGCGTAGGCATCCGTTGGTTCGAATCCCACCCAGTGCACGAATTTGTCCTCATTAATTTGAGAAGGTGACCACATAATAATAAGACTCTGATATTTAGATGGTAGAAAATACTTTGAGCATTAACCTCGCCTGGTGGTTACCTTCCACTTAAGAGTGTTATTATTTATTTATTTACACTTTTTTAATTAGACATATTACATACAACAGAGATAATTACAAACACAACATAATAGAAGTAAAAAAAGAAAAAAATATATAAATAATATATTATGTCCTAACTAAAGGGCGGGGTTATTTCCTTAGGCAATCTTTTCCACCCAACCCTTCCACTGAAGAGTATTATTATTATTACGATTCGGTACTGTTGCTATTGTGTTGCAGAGCACATCGCCAGTGCATAACATCAATTATTATGTTCACTTTCTCTTCATAAGCACAAGTGTAACATGCCGTGAATAATGTTTTTAAGAACCACTCGAAGGTCTTGGAGTTATTTGGAGTAACATCACACGCATGGCAGAAGCAGAAAGCATTGTTCATAATGATAATAATAATATCGCCTTATTTATACTACCCGATTGGGACTATTAAGCCCATTATTCCAACAGTAAGCTCAAGACTCATTATTATGTGGTAAAAATCCCAAATGGGAGGATAACTTGTCATGTCCCGGCTGGGTTTCGAACCCGCGACCTCTGGAATCTCTGGATTCACAGAGTGCCGCATTTACCACTGAGCTACCGGGACAGCAAGCAGGGACCGGGACAGCTGTTCATCAACAAGTTATTGTTGGAATTTGTGCAGTTATAAGAGTCCATCAGAGAAGTGAGAAGTTTTCTTTAGCTACCTCTCTCTCTTAGAGTTACTAACCACAGTGGCTACCAATGTTTGGTACCGACCACCAATCAAACTATCCGAGTGAGGTGTACAGTTCACTGAACCACTTGGTAACGAGGTGGTCTCATAAGTAAATATCAGGTGTACGAGTATTACGTGCGTTTGGTGTATACGGTTATCCTAGTAGTTCTGATTCTTAGTGACGCCAATGTCCTTGGTGGTTCTTCTTCTTCTTCGAAAGTGAAAGTGGTTTCTTGTTATGGAGGTGGTTCGGTGCGGTGGCGCCACATTAGGGCCAGAAATTATGTACGGCAATGCCTCATTGTTCTGTCCGGTAGCTCAGTGGTAAAGGCGGCACTCTGTGAATCCAAAGACTCCAGAGGTCGTGGGTTCGAAACCCAGTTGGGACATGACAAGTCATCCTCCCATTTGGGATTTTTACCACATAATAATATGTCTTGGGCTTACTGCTGGAATAATGGGACTTTAATAGTCCTAATCGGGCAGTATAAATAAGGCGATATTATTATTATTGTTTATTTTTGAATATTTTGAATATGAATATTTTTTACCGGCCTCAGTAGCTTGATGGATAAGACTGCGGACTTTTAACGTAGAGGTGGGTGGTTCAAGTCCCGGTTTTAGCGTAGATTTAGTAAAGCTAGCTTGAGTAGTTGTGACATTACGAAAGTGATTAACACAAATATGATAACTTTTCAACTAATAATCTTCACAAAAAAATGAAGAGGTTTAAAAAATATATTTTTTTTTTTAATTTATAAACATTAAGCAAAATATATTACTTCCGAAAATTTCTAATATTAGAAATCGGAAGTAGGTATTGTGTTCTTTTGACATTTTCATGTCTTTGCTCTGGCACATAACCAAAATTATGTGACGAAATTGTGTAACGAAATTATGTAACGATATTATGTAACGAAATATCGAATTATAAAGGGAGAGAAGTCTTCCAATATCGGATATCGATATTATGGTTTCGATATTATCGATATACCTAATATCGATATTTTCGTTTCGATATTGCAACCCTAAGAGAAGAGGGAAAGTGTGTGTCATGCGCACAATACGAAATTTGGTCAGTTGGGTTTTGGACCTTGAATAGTAAAGATGAAAATGTCGAAATGGTTGCAGACTCGTATGCAAGCGTTTTTTTCTAAAGAGTTGTAACAGTAAATTGTGTCTTGGGTAAAAAGTGTGACATAATATTTTTTTGTAAAAAAAATATTATGTCACACTTTTTGCTCTGGCACATAACTAAAATTATGTGACGAAATTATGTAACGAAATTATGTAACGAAATTATGTAACGATATTATGTAACGATATTATGTAACGAAATTATGTAACGATATTATGTAACGATATTATGTAACGATATTATGTAACGAAATTATGTAACGAAATTATGTGACGAAATTATGTAACGAAATATTAAATTATAAAAATGAAAATGTCCCAATGGTTGCAGACTCGTATGCAAGCGTTTTTTAACTCTCTCTCTACCTAACCTGTTAGCGTTCTAAATGGCTAGTATAGAACTAGAGACCCTATTGTTACACTCAACTCTAAATTGGTTCGGTAATTAACTCACTACGTGAGGATGGGTTGGCTGAATGACCAATGCCTGTAAAGTGTTAATAAAAAATTATAAAATAAAAGAGAACGGTAATGATGATATTTCAAGAACTGCGTACGTCCTGATCATAATATATAAACCTAACAACATCCGAGTCATGTAGGCCATTAAAACTTTAAAACCAATAAAAAGATAATGGAATTCCTCGACTCAAGAACATTGTGCTCCCTATGGGCCACTTGCACCATTTTTTTTTCTTCTTCTTCTTTTGGCGTTATTGAAAGAGTTCGACGTATTTTTATTTAGAACTATGATTTTTTCTACGCATAAGTGTATTTTCTATTTTCTCTATGACAAACACTTCATTCAGAGAATTTGTGAAAGAGAATGAGCCCGCTTGGCTGACTGCATTCCCCCTCTGGATGGCCAGGCTCAAACGTTGGGTGAGGTATGATGCTGCTCTCATCGTAATTCTGGGTCCACACAGGTGCAACATGCAACATGTTGCTGCAACATGAATTCACTCTGTGTGGACGGCTTCTGAACACGAACATTGAATGCTCAAAAATTATCCATGAGGATGTGGGTTTTCTACCGAACTTCTTTGATTGTTACTATGTTGCACGTGTGTGGACGGCACCTGAACAGAACATAGAAACAGAATGGATCACTGACGAACAATTTCAGTGACCAGATTACTGAAATTGTTTACAATTGTAAAAAAAAAAAAAAAAAAATGCAAGTGACCCATTATATCACCTCGTGACGTCACAACTCATGGGCCCGGGTGGCAGTACCCTCTGGTTCGCAGTGTACTGGTCGTCGCCTCAGAAGTTGGACGGACTCTCAGAACCGGTCCTCAAGACGTTTATATATCGCGAGATCACCGGTCGAAAAATTAAGTGCACGGATCGATCTTTTTTCATCAAACCAGTTGGGTGAGGTTCCACAGAGTTGGGTAAGTGAGATAATCATGTCAATAGGTCGGCTATGATTACCTACTACCATGGCGGGTCGGTTTTTTTGTCTTTTTTTTACTCGTTTTATATGTTTACCTTAATGGTCTTAATTTACTCCATTTAATATGAAACTCTATCGAAAACGGCGCGAACAGCAGGTACAATTTTTTTTTTAAGTTTATTTTTTAAGTTATCTTATATCGCAAGACTCGAAGACGCTTTACTATTTTTTTCTTTAACTTGGGACTTGAACCACCTACCTTCACATCATACTGTTTTCGTTATTTTATTTTCTTTTTTTCGTGTGTTCTCAGCAAATGGATGATAAAACTCCCGACCTAAAGAATCTCAATGTTTAAGAGATGTTATTAAAAAATAATAATGATTCATAAAAAACAAATCATGTCCTTGAGAAATCATACTTTTTTACATAGGTATACTAAAGGAATGACATAATAAATTAATGACATTTGTGAATACAGAACCCACATTGTGTGTTGTTTATATTATTATTATTATTTTTATTATTATGAACTTCATTAGAAGAACATAAATTATATGTATATTGTATACAAACAAAAATTGGTAAAAATTAAAGTATACAATTAAAGTATACAATAAAAATTAAAGTATAAAAGTAAGTTATCATATTTGTGTTCTGAGGTCGGTAGAATTGACAGTATTAATATAAACAAGAATAAAATAAACAAAATATATACATATGTAATATAATAACTAAAGGGCGGGGTTATTGCCTATGGCAATTTCTTCCACCCAACCCTTTTTGTTGTATCACAACGCACAATTAGAGGACTTTTTCGTTTTATTTCATTCTTGTGTACCTTTTAACCATTACTCTGCCACTGGTCGCTGCTCACGTTAAAGCCGCTACTCATTTTTTCTCACAGGTATGAGTGTACCCGTTCCCCGAACATCCAGGTACAGAGCAGAGAAAATCCTGCTCCGCTGGGGATCGAACCCAGGTCACCATGCGTGCAATGCCTAGCGCTTGGCTACGATGACTAGGTACTAAATTGTGGCATGTCCGTGAGAAATGCACAGATAGCGTCAGATACCTTTATTATGGTGGTAAGATGATTATATGGACGCCTAGATCCAATGTCTAGGCTCGTTTCATCACCAATGATTCTATTGGTTTTAACGACCTGATTTGAGATAGTCAGGACCTCAGGACGTTGGTTTTACCCTTCATTTTCTGGGAAAGCTACACACTACACACATTAAACTCAGCCTGGGTAGGTAGGTCCGGAAATGCCAGCCTCACGTGTATGGAGGGAACAGAATTTTCTTGGAAAAGTCTGGGAATTGAACTCGGGATCTTTGTTACGCCACAGATGCTGATAATTAAAATAATATAATGCTCAAAGCATTTTCTACCACCTAACCCTCAGAGTCTCATTATTATGTGGTCACAAACTCAAATTAATGGGAAAAATTCATGCACTGGGTGGGATTCGAACCAACGGATGTCTACGCTACCTGGATTACCAGACTAGCGCCTTAACCACTTGACTACCGGTACACAATCTGTGGTAATTGTAACATAATAAAACAGAGCACCCACAGCACATGACAGGAATGGGCACTCGCCCTCGTGTTGAGTAGCACTGCAAGTTTTTTATGTAGATAACCTAGATTTGAGTACCAGAGTAAGAAGTCTAGGTACCTACAATGTACAGAGTACATTCAACTGCAGTGATTGCAGTGTGTAAACATCGGTGTAACTTTAAAAAATATAATATTATAATACGTATATCTCAAGTGGTCCATAATTTATTATCGTAGAAGGGTCCATTGAACTGTGTGTGTGTTTTTTTTTAACTCCTCCTTGATTGATAACAGAACTGATTCTGTGATGCAGTTTTGAACTCGTTCGCTCGTCCGTTGGTGCGTTTGTCGTTTGAAAGTGTAAGTTTTACTATCCGTGGGTGCGTTTTTATTTATTTAGCTAGTAGAATATTACGTTGTCACATTTTACTTCCGAGAAATTTCTAATAATAGAAATCGGAAGTATTGTGTTCGTTTTTGTAAAAAAAATAATACCTAATATTCTTTTGCTCCGATTTCAATTTTTATTTCTTCATATTTCTGGACGTTTCATAACCTCCTGTACAACTTTGTTTCTTTCTCCTTTGGAATCAGCTTTATAAGAAACTAGCCGTTTGCCCGTGCTTTGCAACGGGACTAAATCTCAAATTTACTAAGGCATGGCCGTACTGCTGGACAGCAATGCCTTTTTGAACTTTTTATAATTTTTCTAGACAAAGCGATAATGGTTTTGGGGGGTCAATTCTGAGACATTTTTCGCTATCTCTTACCGTTTTGGCTAAACAACTCCGGACAAACAAACAAACAAACAAACAAACAAACATAGGTAGGTAGTCCCTTTTTCTGTTTTATATATAGAGATTAGTAGTCACCCTGGCCGAATGAGTTAGCGCGCTAGGCATTGCACGCACGGTGACCTGGGTTTGATCCCCAGCGGGACAGGATTTTTTCTGCTCTATACTTGCTCTGTGTTCGGAGTCCACTCATACCTCGTGAGGAAAAATGAGTAGCTGCTTTAATGTTAGCAGCGACCAGTGGCGGAATCATAGGCAAAAATAAGATATTGGGATATTAAAGATACGAAAAAGTCCTATATCTCTGCGCTACCCATTAAAATTGTGATATAATAACACAAAGAAACACATTATTATTATATTAAACTCATTTTGTTCTATTTATTTATATTTAAAAAAAAAAATCATGGTTGTATTGCTGGGAACGGACATTCTTTTTTGCATACTTCTTAACATTTATGCCGCAATATTTAATATTGTTCTGTGCCAACCTTGTTCAGCCAAAATTGACTTGTTTTCACAAATTGACAAGTATCAAATTTATTGTAGCTGTGTTCCAGGACAATCATAATCCTATAAGAAATACTTTGAAATAAAAGCCCTATAGGGGTTTCCCTTTTAGTTAACAGCTTCACTAGAAATGATTTATATTATGTTCCCATTAATCGAATAATGAGAGGTGAAAATGAAATTTAATGTGCCTAACTTGTCAGTAATTGTAATATGTACAGCTGTTCTAGTCAACTTTCTCTACGTTTTAACTGTGATATTTTACTTGTCTTCTTATATTTTCTTATTTTGTTTTCTTATTTAATTTAATATTGTTCTATGTTATCAATGTACATTGGGCTTGACCCGTCAATAAAGAATGAATTAAATTTAAAAAAGAATTAAATTACTGTACAGAAACTCTTCACACCTTTCAAACCCCCCGGGGATGTTTAGGGTAGCAGTCGATAAAGAGCATTGGTTGCTGACCCGGAGGTTGTGGGTTCGAATCCCGGCCGGAGCGGAAAATTCTAACCGAGTTTTCCGTTTCCGGAAGTGCTCTGAAGTAATGCGAATCGGTTCCGGGGCACAATCACCTTTTTTTTCTTTTCTTTTTTATAACAAAATGTTATTGAACCTATTTTTTTTTTCTTCTTCTTCTTTCAGATCAACAATGGCCAATGTTTCCGATGAGCAGATGCCGCAGAAGCTGATGGAAAAAGCCGCAGAGGTGGCCCTGCTCAGACGCTGGATCAGCTGTCAGCCGCACATCCCCAACACTATCAAAGGTAAGTAAATGTGGCCGCACAAGAAAAGCGTCTCTTTAACCCGTGAGTGGTCGCGTTCTGCTGACGAACACAAACGGTAGACTGTAGAGATATTTTCTCACCCTGTGTTTTGCTTTATTTATTATTATTTATTGAGTAGATGTGACATCGCGAAAGTGATTAACACATGTATGATAACTTTTATTATTTATTTATATGTATTTATTATTATTATTACCCTGTGTTTTGCTGTGTTTTCCTTTCTCTTCGTAGCAAATAACTGATTTTTTCATTATTTTTTCAATATCTTCTGTGAAACGATTTCAGTAAGTCTAATTTCCAAAAGAACCCAGTTCAATCCCCAATTTGGCATTATTTTTCTTATACTATTTTTTACTTTCAAAATTACAAGTTTGTTTCAGTATCAGTATAATCAGAAAAGTGAGAAGTTTTACTAGATGTATAATGTACATGAATATCAGAACATATACCTAGACAGCTGTTTCGAGCTTATAATCAGTATAAACAGAAAAGTGAGAAGTTGTTTTTTTTTACAACAAAAATATTTTTAGTTACTGCAGGTATCAAAATTAATATTAGGTACCTAGATAAGGTACCTAGTAGGTACCTAGATAAGGTACCTAGTAGGTACACTGGTACATACGTACCTTAGGTACCTGCGTAATATAATAATAAAATTTATAAGGTCACAAGCTCAAATTTCCTAATGGAGAAAAACCCAAGCCTTGGGTGGGATCCGATCCACAAAGCACAGATCCACGGTTCACAATTTATATCCGCAATTACCTACGCACACATGAGTATGTTATATCTGGTAATTTGAAGTCGTAAAGATCTTAGGCCATTTAAGAAGAAAAAAACAAAACATGAGCTTGTATATACAGGGTGGAGCGAGGGAGACAGATGGAATTGGTAGAGGCGCACGCGCAGCAGAGGTCTGTTAGGGGGTTCATTTGAAAGAGGAAAACGGGAAGTTTTTATTATTATTATGAAACTCTTTATTAGAAGAACATAATATATTATAATAATATTATTATAACATGTTATTATAACATGTAATAATATTATTATGAAAATTGTTGAACCTAAAAATAATATCCCTAAAAAACCCAACTATGTAACCCCAGTAAATAAAATTAACTTTGATAGTCTTTTGCTCGATACAATAATAGAGAAATGGGAAGACATTTATGAATGTCATAATGCCAACATGGCAGCTAATTTATTAACTGTAAAACTTAAACAGCTCGTAATTAAAAATAGTACACCAAGTACGAAAAAAATAACGAAAAAATTAAAACCATGGATTACGATTGGACAGATTACATCCATTAAAAAGAGAGACAGACTACATTTACAAACTAAAAAACAACCTTTCAACACAACCTTACTGTCTCAATACAAAAAATATAGAAATAAACTAAACCAAATTCTGGAAAAATCTAAAAATGACTACCTAAAAAAAGAAATTCACAAAGCGAATACAGAGGGGGACAAACGCAAAGTGTGGAATATATTGGGAGAAGTGATACAACACAAACCAGCAAAGTCCAATGGTCCAGACAGAATCAACATCGACGGTCAACTAATAGATGTTAAGGAAAACACTCATTTGGTTGCAAACTATTTTAATAAATATTTTTGCAATGTAGGTACTCTAACCCCCCAAGGGGGAGCAGGCACTAGTATCGCTGACGCCACCAACAGGATAGCATCCGATACGCGAGTAATCCCGAGTGTCAATTTATACCTTAACACCGTCAGTCCAGACGAAGTAGAAAAAATAATCAAAAATTTAAAAGGCGGTTCCGCACCAGGCATTGACGGAATAGGATCTGAGGTATTTAAAAAAATGAGTAAATACGTTGCTAAACCACTTTCGTATGTTTTTAACCTGTGCCTCCGGCAAGGAGTATTCCCGGAGGACTATAAAACGTCAGTAATTTGTCCAATATTCAAAAAAGGAGATGCCACCTTAGTTACACAGTATAGGCCAATTTCTCTATTAAACATATCATCGAAAATTTTCGAGAGGTGCATCAAAAGGCGACTAGTTAATTACTTGGACGAAAATGAAATTTTAAATAAAGACCAATTCGGATTCCGGCGGAACAAAAACACAACCGATGCTATCCTGGAGGTGGTGGAGGAGATCTATCCTGCTATGGATAGCGGCCAAAAATCGGCAGCGGTTCTGATGGACCTTTCCAGGGCGTTCGATATGGTAGACCATGCAAAACTAATTAATACATTACATGATATAGGAATAACAGGTAGCCAATTGAACTTGTTTAAAAATTACCTTAGAAATAGGAAGCAACAAGTAAAACTTCATGGACACTCGGAGTGTCCAGAAGACAATGAAAACAGGGACTCTAATACTAACAATAATACATCAAATACAAATAAAAAAATACTAGAAGCAAAGTTAAGCGATGTCCTAGAAAATAGACCCTACTCAGTACCCCAGGGGACAGTGTTATCACCCACCCTGTATAACATTTATGTACATAAACTTCATAAATTACTTTTGCATGGTCGACTCATATCATTCGCTGACGACACGGTTCTGGTGGTGCGTGGAGACTCATGGGGAGAAGTGTTTGGGAAAATTCAGGAGGATATGTTATCTATTAAAAAATGGTTTCAAGAACATAATTTAATGTTAAATATAGAAAAAACCAAATTAATACCATTTGCTATAAATAAGACTAAACTCCCTGAGGTCCCGGGCATTACGATCCATGAGTCCCCAGCATGCCCTGATTCTTGTTCATGTACCTCCATGGAGTTAGTTAGAAGTGCTAAATATCTTGGCGTTGACCTAGACTGCCACCTCAGGTGGGAGGTTCACATAACATCTCTTGTGAAACGTCTGAGACGTTTAATATACCCTTTCTTGTCATTGAGGAAATTTTTAAGCCTATCCCTCCTTAAAGAAGTTTACTACGCCCTTGTGCAATCGGCCATTGAGTATGGAATTTGTGCATTTGGAGTTGCTGATAAATCCATTATTAGAAAACTGAGTATTGCCCAAAAGCTACTTCTTAAATTAATCTACAAAAAAGAACAAAGATACCCGACCGAAGATTTATACAACAACCTAAACATACTAAGCATAGAAAAACTCTTTCAAAAAAATATCTGCTCCTACATCCAAATGCACAAAGAAACCTTGGTTAAATACAAAGAAACCTTTTACTCCCTGAGGAAAGAATGTATTATTCAAATTCCTACTTGTAAAACGGAGAGAGGTAAAAAATCATTAAAATACAAAGGCCTCCTTGTGTATGATAAGATCCCAGCAGAATTCAAGGCTGAAACAAAGCCTAAGAGATTTAGGTTGCTACTCAAGGACTGGTTGTTCAATCATTCCCCGTACTAATCTTTAATATGACCACCCGTTCGAAGTAGTGTGACAAGCTAATCTAGATAAGTAGATAAGTAAGACCTTTATTAGGTACAGTCATATAGATCATGATAAACTAAACAAGTACCAGTTAAAAAGATACTTACCACAGGTTGATTTGATACTATTTGATTTGATTAAATTAAATGCTAAAAAAAAACTCTTCTTTCCCTTTCTTCTTTCACTATCCTTACTCTTCTTCCATCCATCCAAAATTCGTACAGGATTTTTAACAGGCAAGCGCACGAACGAGCTCTTACTCACAAAAACAAAGAGATGTTCTCTTTAGTGTGAGTATAGTACAAACAAGCTTTACCCACCTGTTTACTTTTCAAATCTTCTCTAAAAATAGTATTTATTTATTTTTATATTTTCAATTTTACTTTATTCTAATTTTATATGCTTAGATTAAGATTTGAATTGTTTGTTATTTAATACTGTACAAAATATATATTACATTACATTACATTACATGTTCTTCTAATAAAGAGTTTCATAATAATTATAATACAGGGTGGGGCAAAAGTCTGGAAACCCCTGAATAACTTTCGAATAGCTTCTTCGGTAAAATTAAAATTTTGTATGGTAAACCGGGCTGATAAGACCTTCCTTTAGAGTGGGGTTGATTTTTGTTACCGGCCCCCATGTCGGGGCCAGGGGGGCCAACTTCATTTTTTTAAATACGAACTCCCACCTTGCGATACATTTTTGGAGAGGTCTTTAAATAAGAAATACATTGGTGCAAATTTTATTTTTTAAATATTAACTGTTTGCAAATGGCGTCCAACTTTGTTTATGCAGTAAAGTCTGGAAACCCCTGAATATCTTTTGAAAGGGCTTTCTCAGTAAATTTAAAATTGTTCAGGGTAAGTCGGAGTAATTAGACCTTTCCAAAAATGTATCGCAAGGTGGGGTTTCGTATTTAAAAAAATGAAGTTGGCCTCCCTGGCCCCGACATGGGGGGCCGGTAAAAAAAAATCGGTCCCATTCTAATAAAAGGTCTAGTTACCAAGGATTACCGTACACAATTTTAAATTTACTGAGAAAGCCCTTTCGAAAGATATTCAGGGGTTTCCAGACTTTTCTGCATACACAAAGTTGGATGCCATTTGCAAACAGTTAATATTTAAAAAATAAAATTTGCACCATTGTATTTCTTATTTAAAGCCCTCTCCAAAAATGTATCGCAAAGTGGGGGTTCGTATTTAAAAAAATGAAGTTGGCCCCCCTGGCCCCGACATGGGGGCCGGTAACAAAAATCGACCCCACTCTAAAGGAAGGTCTTATTAGCCCGGTTTATCATACAAAATTTTAATTTTACCGAAGAAGCCATTCGAAAGTTATTCAGGGGTTTCCAGACTTTTGCCCCACCCTGTATATTACCGACCTCAGTAGCTTGATCGGTAAGGCGACGGACTTGTAACCTGGAGGTCGGTGGTTCAAGTCCCGGTTTAGCGTAGATTTAATAAAGCGAGTTTAAGTAATTGTGATATAACGAATGTGATTAACACAAATATGATAACTTTTAAACTTTTTTAAAAAATATTATAATACATATATATCTCCCTTGCCTTTATCCCATATTAGCTTATGTTGCTTTTGGGGTCGGCATTGTTCAACCTCATGGTTGAGGTTGGTAGGGTGGAGCACGTTTTTTTTATGGCTGGATGCCCTTCCTAACGCCAACGATTCTATTTGGTTTTAACGTCCTGATCTGGACGGGGGTGTTACCCTCCATTCGCTGGGAATCGTACCAGCTACCCACATTAACCTCACCCAGCCTGGGTAGGGCCGGAAATGCCAGCCTCACGTGTTTGGAGGGAACGGAATTTTCTTCGAAAAGTCTGCTCCAACCGGGGATCGAACTCGGGATCTCTGGACTACGGGCAGTAGTCACAACCATTACGCCACGGAGGCTGTCTTATACAAACAAATAATGGTAAAAATTAAAATACCAAATTGACAATATAAATATAAACAGGAAAAAAATAAACAAAATACATACATATTATTATGTCCTAACTAAAGGGCGGGGTAATCTCTTCCACCCAACCCTTTTATTTGTTTTTGATTTGTAGCTAATGAGACGCCGCAATGTTTTGGTCTGTGGAACATCGTACGTTTTGCGCTAGAGCCTACTTTGAGAATAGCTGCTCGATTGTACGCGTGCTTCGTGCGTGGTTGCCATATTGGGCCCCTGTAATTTTTCCTTTGGGGCTACCTCAAATTCAAGGTTTACAATGATCGCGCCAGGACCACAGAAGACATCAAGATCAATATCTGGGCCAACATCGCCGAAATTCCTGTAATTTCCACAGGAATTTCGGAAGAGTTCACGAAAACTTTAAGAAACGACTTGATCAGTGTATTCAGAGTGAGAGGGTGCCCATTTGCCAGATACATTGTTCAAAACCTAATAAATCTATGTTTCCAATTACTAACAGTAATACACATCTTCCATAGTAGCACAAACTATTTCTAATACTTACATGTTGGAAAAAAATAAAAAGTTTGAGAATTCTTCATTCATTAGTTTTGTTTTTTTCATTTTATAATCCATCTGTCTCCGTCGCTCCACCCTGTATTGAATGGATAAACTTCTCTACTCGTGGTACCCTGAGTGCATAATTTTTTTTTTTTTTTTTTTTTTTTTTTAAGTGGGGTTTAACGTCGCTTTCAACTGCCATGGTCATATCACGACGGGGGTTTTACCCTCCATTCGCAGGAAACTCACAAACCTGCTACTCACATTGACCTCACCCAGCCTGAGTGGGGCCGGGAAAAGCCAGCGTCACGAGAATTAGAATTTGAATGGTCACCCATCCAAGTCTTAACCTCGCTGGATGTCGCTTAACTTCGGTGTTCTGAAGGGAACCGGTGTATTCAACATGCCATCGACGCTGGCTAGTGCATAATTACTATTAATTCCACGCTAGTCGATTGCCCAACGCGAGCCATTCTAGAAAACCACCGCCCGAGAGAAATTTTATCCTCACTTAGCTAATGATCATGTATGTAGATTGTAGATGCATTTTCCAGTAATTAGGAATGGTATATCAGCGTGCAGTCAAGTCCACTAGATGTAGCTTAACACGAGAGATCTCTCGGAAAATATTGCGATCAATCTTCTACTTTAACTTTGCCTTTATCCGAATCTACTTGGGGTTGGTCTTGTTCAACTTCATGGTTGAGGTTGGTTGGTTGTGGCTTATTTTTACGGCTGAATGACCTTCCTAACGCCAACGATTTGATTTAACGCCGTGATTAGGACGAGGGTTTTATCCTTCATTCGCTGGAAATCGTACCAGCTGACTTGGGTAGGGTCGGAAAGGCACTTAAAACCACTATAAATGTTATTCCTGTTTGGAGAGCAGAGGGCTTGTCCAACTCGATAAAAAGATTAAAAATTCTTACGGTTGTTGTTCGTCAATTTTCTTACTGCCTCAAGCCGGTGCCGCTGATGATGGAAGAAGTTCGCCAGGCCTGGCGAAGAAGCGGCTGATACCTACGGTGTGTGGTGCTGTTCAAGAGCTGATTTGGTAAGGCCGATGTGATCTCAAGTTTCATCGGGGGTGAATTTTCTCCGTAGAGGTGGGGGGAACAAATTGTCCACACATTGCGCAAACACTTATTTTTACCTCCATGAGCGAGTCTCATGGAGGTAAAAATAAAGCCATTCGGTTCACTAAAAGCAAAGCCCTGACAATTCCAGATGAGGAAATTCTCATGTTCTTGCACAGCTGCCACTACAACATGAGCAACTACTCAGCATACAGTCCTCTGTACCTGATTATAAACCTCTGATGTTGTTTCAGATGAGGAAATTCTCATGTTCTTGCACAGCCGCTACTACAACATGAGCAACTACTCAGCATGCAGTTCTCTGTACCTGATTTTAAACCACTAATGTTGTTCCAGATGAGAAAATTCTCATGTTCTTGCACACCTGCTACTACAACATGAGCAACTACTCAGCATGCAGTTCTCTGTACCTGATTTTTAAACCACTAATGTTGTTCCATTAGTAGTTCGTGACCACATTATAATAAAACTCTGAGGGTTAGGTGGTAGAAAATGCTTTGAGCATTAACCTCGCCTGGTGGTAACCTTCCACTAAAGAGTATTATTATTATGTTTGATTTAATTCTCAGGTTTTTTCCTGGATATCTGTATGATAATGTACGGGATTTCTCCAAGCACAATCATCATTCATGACTCGAAAATTTTCTGTATTAGTTTGTAAAGGTTCTTCGATAGCTCCAGTATCTCCATACTCTTGTGTAGTTCTCTTGGTATTACTCCTGTGGTTGAAATGACAATAGGTCTTATTTTTACTGAGTTAAGCTGCCACATTTTCTTTCTTTCATCTGCTAGTTCCATGTACTTTCTCTTTTTTTCTGCTATTGTGTTGATAACATTGTGTGTGTATTATTATTATTATCATTATTATTATTCCAGATGAGGAAATTCTCATGTTCTTGCACAGCTGCTACTACAACATGAAGACCACCGAGAAGACACTGGGCAACTACTTCAACATGCGGTCTTCAGTTCCGGAATTCTTCTGTGATCGGCACTTCAAGTCGGGCCCCATGCTGCACATCCAGGACGTAGTGTAAGTGCTATCATATTTGATGGTTCAATCAGTTTTCTGATGTCACAACTAATCAAACATTGTTTTACTAAATCTCTGCTGATCTTGGGACTTGAACCACCGATCTCCAGGTTACAAGTTAGGTACAAGTCCGCCGCCTTATCGATCAAGCTACTGAGGTCAGTGTGTAAGTTTTATCACCAATCATTGTTAGTGGATGTGGTTGCAGACTTGAAGTGTAAACTATCTAGATTGTAGTGGAAACTATCTAGCTTCTAGTGTAAACTATCTAGCGCATGGATTCGTGATCGGTGGCTCAGATCCCATCCAATATGGGAATTTTCTTTTCTCATTGGCCAGCTTCCGTGGCGTAACTGTGTCTTTTGGCAACTCTCTATTATGAAAGCAGCCTCTTAAAATATATTTATTTTATTGTCTCTCTCTTGAGATAGTCAGGACGGGGGTTTTACCCTCCTGATTGCAATATTTTAACTTTGTTTCAATGGTTCCAGGAAGTTCTGCTTTCTACCCAAGCGAACAGAGAAGGGCTGGGCTGTGCTCATGGCAAAGCTTGTCAACTACGAGCCTTCCCAGCTGCACTTGGAGAGTGCCATCAAGCTCCTCTTCATGCACGTTGACGCTTTCTTACTAGCCCATCCTCTAGTACCTGGCATTATCTTCGTGTACGACAGTCAAGGTAAAGAACATTGATTTAAATGTGAAATGAAACACGATGATTCAACAAATTATTTAAAAAACTATGAGCGCACGAATAGCTCAGTGGTTAAGCGTTCGTTTGCCATGCGGAACGTCCCGTGTTCGAACCCCCGCGCCGACAAAAATTTGTTTTCCAAATTTGGTTACAGTTGTTTGTAAGGGATACCTTGCGGTGCGCTCGTGTCGACCCAGCACCTAAATGGAAAGTATTGTGTCACTTCTCGCCGTCAGAGGGGACGCATACTACGGGATGGGCAGGCTACAACACAGACCACAAGCGTCTACAGAGTATAGCTCCTGTTTCATGGCTACGAAATAAAAAAGGCTGTGAAACACTCATCTTAAAATAAAAAAAAACAAAAAAAACGTTAGATTTTTTTTTTTTTTACTAACGTCTATGTTGTTTTCCGATTCACACAAGATATTGTGTGTCACTAAATAACAGGAATAGGTGACGTGAGAGAACAATCATTACTGATTTGTCTCATTTAAAAAGCACATGGATTTGATGATAGGGGATTTGTGCATAATATAATAATAATATCGCTTTATTTATACTGCCCAATTAGGACTATTAAGTCCCATTATTCCAGCAGTAAGATCAACCCTTATTATTATGTGGTAAAAATCCCAAATGGGAAGATAACTTGTCATGTCCCGGCTGGGTTTCGAACCCGCGACCTCTGGAATCTCTGGATTCATAGAGTGCCGCCTTTACCACTAAGCACTAAACATATTATATGTTTCTTTTTTATTGGGAAGTAACTTATTCAAAGTGTGTTAAGTAAGAAGTAAAAAAAATCATCAGAAATTGTCTCGCTAGGGGACTTTTAAACAGATACGGTACCATGTTTGTTAAGCCACAGGACAATAAAACAAATCATTTTCGTCTCTATTTTTTTAAATAACTCACCCTGTATAAGAATTTGGTGTCTGTGGGATATGAACAGATACCTATACAGCTTTGTTATGCAAAAAGACAGTAAAAGAAATCATTTTCGTCTTTATTTTTGACTGACTCTCTCTAATGACTCACCCTGTATAAGAATTATTACATGTCTGTGAGATAGGGACATATACCTATATCATGGTGATGAGAGGATTATGTGGACGCCCAGATCCAATGCCTAGGCTCCTTTCAAGTCAACTGATTCTATTTGGTTTTAACGGCCTGAATTCAGATAATCAGGATCAGGGTTTTAACCTCCATTGTCATTCAAGTAAAATTGTCAAGTAAAATTGTAACCAAGTAAAATTGTCATCAGAAAGAGAATTTCAAAGGACCGTTAAAAGTTTTCTATTGAATAAGGCTTACTATAATTTGAAGAATATTTAGATGACAATTTATAATAACTTGGCATTTATCTTACCTATATGTATTGTAAAGTATACTTTTATACCATTGACGTTGTATGAAGCCCTTGGACATTATATGCAATAAAAATAAATCTTATCTTATCTTATCCATTGGCTGGGAATCCTACCAGCTACCCTCATCAACCTCAACCAGCCTGGGTATTGCCGGAATCGCCAGGCACACTGTACATATTCAATGTATTTATTTCCTTAGGTATCGCAGTGGGTCATCTGACACGGATAAATCTGTCCACCTCTCATCAACCTCACCCAGCCTGGGTATTCCCGGAATCGCCAGCCACACTGTACATTCAATGTAATTATTTCTTCAGGTATCGCACTGGGTCATCTGACGCGGATAAATCTCTCCACCGCGAGGAAATACCTGACGTATGTGCAAGACGCCATGCCTCTGAGGTTGAAAGAGATTAGGGTGCTGAATGTGAACAACGTCATCTCCCACATCATGACCCTGCTCAAACCTTTCATCCACAAGAACCATCTGCAGTATGTAAGTAAACACGTTAGGTTATCATGTTAATCACTTTTGTGATATCACAACTACACTATAATAATAATACTCTTTAGTGGAAAGTAACCACCCAGGTCCATCCTGACCTCCACCCACTAAAACCCATAAAAAAACCGTCTCTAATAGCTAACCGCACTTGGAACCGAAATATATCATAATCTCAATTACCTACAACATACCTGATCAATGGTAGATAGTGTAGGGATCCGTTGGTTCCAATCCCACCAGTGCATGAATTTTTCCTCATTAATTTCAGTTTGTGACCACTCTGAGGGTTAGTTGGTAGAAAATGATTTGAGCATTAACCTCGCCTGGTGGTTACCTTCCACTAAAGAGTAATATTATTATTGTTATAAGCAAAGCATCAAAGATAAGAGAGAAGCAGTGATAACGTTAGTTCAATCTGGTAAGAGTAATTCCCTTACTTACAAAACTCTGAAACATGTGAAACCCCTTATTTTCAATCAAATGTTTGTATGGCGGTACCATTAAAAGGTTCAAGGAATCCTGCTCTACCAATGACAGTGTTATTATTACCATACGTACAATACGTACATACCCTAAAAAAATACTTTATTAATCCTCTCGGGCCTTTCCAGATCAAACTGCACTCGCCCGGCGCCCAGGCAGATATCTACCAGGAGATCCCCCGGGAGCTGCTGCCCAAGGATTATGACGGGGAGGAGGCGTCCTTCTCCAGCTTGAACAGTGAGTCACGCCCCCCGCCCCCCTGCCCCCCCGCCCCGCGCTTCAAAATATTAATAACTAGCCGTTTGCCCGTGCTTTGCAACGGGACTAAATTTCAAATTTACTAAGTCATGGCCGTACTGCTGGACAGCAATGCCTTTTTGAACTTTTTATAATTTTTCTGGACAAAGCGATAATGGTTTTGGGGGGGTCAATTCTGAGACATTTTTCGCTATCTCTTACCGTTTTGGCTAAACAACTCCGGACAAACAAACATAGGTAGGTAGGTAGGTAGGTAGGTAGGTAGTCCTTTTTTCTGTTTTATATATAGAGATATGTATATTAAACCGACCTCACTAGCTTGATCGATAAGGCGGCGGACTTGTAACCTGGAGGTCGGGGTGGTTCAAGTCCGTGTTTCAGCGTAGATTTAGTAAAGCGAGTTTGAGTAGTTGTGATATCACGATAGTGATTAACACAAATATGATAACTTTTTAATAATAATATTATTTTGAAGACGATTAGGACTAATGAGTCCCATTATTCCAGCACTAAGCCCAAGACGAATTATTATGTGGTGAAAATCCCAAATCGGATTATAACTTGTCTTGTCCCGACTGGGATTCGAACCCACGACACTGGCGTAGATAAGGGGGGGAAAATTAAAAAAACCAAGCAAAATTTGAACAGTTCCCCCTATCGAAAATTTATACTCACAACAGTGTAGAAACTAGTAAGATGAGTATTTCAGAATATAATATTTTATTTATAAATTACAAGAGTAATTCCTCATTCTGTAGTAATCATTGTCTCTTCATCCTGTTTTTTTTTATCCTGTTGGGCTTACCGAAGAAAATACTTTAGATCCAGGCGATGGTGTAGACTTGTAGACGCTTGTAGTCTTTGTTGTAGCTATAAATACATTTTTAATACAAAATTTTGTCAGCTCTGGGGTTCGAACCGGGAGCCTTCCGCATGGTAAGCGAGTAACCATCGTAAAGGGGTGGGCAGAAGAGATTGCCACAGGCAATAACCCCGCCCTTTAGGTAGGACATTCACTTTATTCTCCTTTTTGTTCTTGTTTCATTGTTCAATCTATTTATTTTTTCTTCATAATTTCATTGTATTGTACTGTATATATTTTACTTTGTCTTACCTAATAAAGCATAATATAATAACCACTGAGTTAATCGTGCTCTAAGTCAGCGGTTCCCAACCTTTTTATCTTGGGGGCCCAATAATATTTTTAAAACAATTTTGCGGCCCACCCCGATTTTATTTTGCGCTATTTTAATATTATTTCTTGAGTTTCGGCCAGCATCCGCGGCCCAGTAGCGAGCTGCCCGCGGCCCACCGGTTGGGAACCACTGCTCTAAGTGAACATAAAATGCGAAGATGAGAAACTTGTCGTACTATTGAATTCTATTTTATGATTTTTATGTTTCTCCTTTCGTGTACCCCCGCTATTGGATTCTCTTTATTATTATCATTTTTGCAGAACTGGCCCTCATTCAACTCTACGACTGTCTGCCCCTGTTCGACCAGGAAGAGAAGCAACTGACTGAGCTCAACAGGAAGGTGAAGAAGACGAAATCGAGCAACAATTTCACCATTGAGGGGTCCTTCAAGAAGTTGGACCTGGATTGATCGAAATCGAGCAACAAATTCAAAAAGTTGGACCTGGATTGATCGAAATCGAGCAACAAATTCAAGAAGTTGCACCTGGATTGATCGAAATCGAGCAAAAATTTCACCATTGAGGGGTCCTTCAAGAAGTTGGATCTGGATTGATCGAAATCGAGCAACAAATTCACCATTGAGGGGTCCTTCAAGAAGTTGGACCTAGATTGAACGATCTCCAGAGACGGTTGTGAGCACCAGAATGAGAATCTGGTAGTTCATGAGATGGTCCAAAATGTAATTAAAAAACGGTTCTTTAATAATAATACTCGTTAGTGGAAGGTTGCCACCAGGCGAGGTTAATGCTCAAAGTATTTTCTACCACCTAACCCTGAGAGTCTTATTGTTATATGGTCACAAACTGAAATTATTGAGGAAAAATTGATGCACTGGGTGGGATTAGAAAGAACGGATCTCTACGCTACCTAGATTACCAGACTGGCGCCTTAACCACTTGACAACCAGTGCACGATTTTACCTGTAAGGATTCAAAAAAGTTCTCCATTTCTTGGGTAAATTGAAAATTTCATAAACAGTTTTTTTTTGTGTGACTTACTAGTTTGCCTCATTGAATCTTGTGATTTTTCAACGAGAATCGGTCATACAAGCAGAGGGTTCACAGATTTGGACGAACAAATTTATTGAGCTTCTTGCATGATAAACAGAGTATTGTATGCTCGTATTACATTATTCCTGGAGGTTGGGTGTCATTTTTAAGTAAATAAGGGATTGGGTTAAGTCGTCAATCATCGAGATTGTGTTGAATTGCCGTCCCAGAATTCAATCTAGCAAATCTAACCTTCTACTACTTATAACTTTCACAGGGATTAAAAATTTATATTTAGTTGTCTATAAATATTAAATAGGACTATGTTACCATATTTTTATACTAATAAAGACTTCAATTAAAATATAAGAACTATTTTCTTTCGTTTATAATCTCTCCCAGTACAAGGGTTGGGTGGAAGAGATTGCCACAGGTAATAAGCCCGCCCTTTAGGTAGGACATTATTGTTATTTTCTTTTTTACTTATTTTATGTTAAATAAGAATATAATGAAGTTTTTGGGAAAAAAATATTATAACTATCATAATATATATGTTCTCAATCAAATTTTCACAGTAAAATGTTTACATATAATCAAAATTTTAACACTGTTTTAACATCTATTTGATCATTTCAAATTATATCATTCCCGGTTCATCCAATGCAAGATATTCTCAAATTCGTCCCAAATCGCCGAGCCTTCTAGTTGTGGCCTCAGCCGCCTCTCTGATTCGCATTTTTGCTGCGCATGCGCATTCTTGTGTCTGATCTGCCTGTATACCTCCATATGACGTGCCTTCGGAGAGTGACGAACCTTTCCTCTCACCTTACCTACGCCCGTCTTCTGTTCGGGGCTACTTTTTCCCCCGACAATCTGCGAATATAAATATGCGGGCAATGAATTTGTAGGTCAGTACAATATAAACTGGTGTGACACCACATAGCTTTTTTTATCTTCGAAAATAAGTCAAATTCCACCACTAGTGACTGAACGATAACAGTACTCGTAGTTGACAAAAATGGATATTCTTAATCAGCACCTCAAAAACATTGGATGAATGATAAAAAATTAGTCCAACCATGACCTCACAACATGCCGGTCAATTGGGGATGGGTTTCTAAATACCGAAAGAAAAAAAAATATAATAATAAACCCCTATAATTTTTCTATTCTAAGAAAACTAATCCTAAAAAATCCATAGGTAATAATTATAGGTATCTCTTACTGTTTAACCAAAACAGCCGAACGCTACCAAAGAGCGGTTTAAAGGTCACCACTGGCGGCACCGATATCAACAAAAAGTTTCGTGTCCATCCTCTCCGTAATAGAAGTCCAGATGGAAGATTTCAAGTCTCTAGCTCATACCGTTCTTGAGATATATAATTTTGTTTACAGACACACACTCCACTATAGAAAACTATCGCTAATTCGGCCTTAAGCATTATCATACCTTGCTTTATTTGCACATTCTTCTAACTGTCGGTTTCTCTCCTTGATCTTCTCATACCAGTCCATGTGTCTGGACTTTTGTCGTGGTCTGTGAGGGTTGTCCGCACCACCACTACAAGAGAAATTATTCCTCTCTCCACCAGATCGCGCTAGTCTCTCTAATTCATCTTTGTTTCCGACCTTCTTCGACTCGTCCCTAGACTGTCCTAGTTGTCTACATTGCTCCCTCATTTTCTTATTCAATTGAGAAGCTTCCTTCAGATTCTCATAGTGATTCAAATACCGAGGCTGAGCCTCAGGTCTGGCGAGCCTCTGCGCGAACTTTGACAGTTGAGCCTCCAGACTGTGCTCCTCCTTCTGGTCAGATGTGTAAGTGTACAACCATACTCCTGGGAGGAGGAGGTCGACAGGGGATTAAGATTAATAAGGGTTGGCTGGAATGGAATGCCGTATATCATTACTCCGCCCATATAATCCTCTGACCACAGTGATATAGGTATCTGTACCTGTCTCACGGGCACGGAATTATTATTATTATTATTATTACTACGCCCTATAGGTCGTGGGTTCGAAACCCAACCGGGACATGTCAAGTTAACCTCCCATTTGGGAATTTTACCACATAATAATACCTATGTCTTAGGCTTAAACAAAATGACCCAGGCATCCCTACAGTTGGACTCTGCATACCACCCTAAACCTTTACCTTTTCCTCTTTGTCTCTTCTGTCTCTTCACTGTCTGTGTGTAAGGAACTCAGGTTTGCGCACACTTCTGAATCCGAATACTTACTCGGCTCCCGCGGAGGGCTCTTGTCTTGTCTGAAGATGTTCAGGTCCACTCTCAAGTGTCCTTCCTGTCCCGGGGTCCACCGGTGGTACATTTCCCACTCCGGTGAGCTCTGCAGCGGTTGAGAACTCACCACATCTTCGGTCACATTCACTGTGTTCCCTGACATTTAGGTAGTTCTACTCTTGGGGCAGGTGTACACTGTACATAAAAAGGTGTTAATTTTTCTGTTTATATAATAAATAAAGTTGATATAAGTCTTGCTGGGGGACTATAAACAGGGAGTAGACCAGCAGTCTAGCTGGGGGACTATAAACAGGGAGTAGAACAGCAGTCTGGCTGGGGGACTATAAACAGGGAGTAGACCAGCAGTCTGGCTGGGGCACTATAAACAGGGAGTAGACCAGCAGTCTGGCCGAGGGACTATAAACAGGGAGTAGACCAGCATTGGCTTGGTTCTGGGGGGCCTTGTCAATTATTAGCCTTCTTTAAAGACAGTGGTAGAAGTGCTGAGTCATTCCTCCACTGTCTGTGGCTACCATCGTTCACGATGACGCCACCCTATGATGATAATAAAAGTAAAAATAAGCTTTCGTAAAGAACAATATAGCTCAACCCATAGAGGAAAAAAAGCTAAAAATGTGACCTGGTCTTTTAGTTTGGTTCATTTTATTTAAAAGTGACGCTAAGGTTAAAATTTATGGATTCTTGAGAAGTGCAAGTTGTATTGCAAGGGTTGGGTGGAAGAGATTGCCACAGGCAATAACGCCGCCCTTTAAGTAGGACATTAGCTTCATTCTCTTTTTTTTCTTGTTTCTTTGTTCAGTCTATTAATTTTTTCTTTATAAGTTCATTGTATTTTACTGTAGGTATATATTTTTGTCTTACCGAATAAAGCATACTATAATAATATTACCTATTTGTTGGAAGCTTCCTCAATCTACTTCTGGTGATCATTCACACTCAATTGTGTACCATACACACTCAATTGAATCACGAACTGAAATAAACTTAAAGTTCCCATTCAAAAACTAACCGCCTCGTGTTTGTCCCTAGCGATGAAAGAAGCTATCGACTGTGTTGTGTGGTTCCAAAATAATTTCGATGTTAGCAGGAACATCGCGTTGGCTATTAAGCGCATAAATTGGTAATTTGGCTAACATTTCAAACAATTGTTCAATATATTCAACCAATTCTTTGTTACAATTTCGGTTGCTTTTGTTTGAGCCAGCGTCGACGGCGTGTTGAATGGACCGGTTCTCGTAGGATCACCGTCCAGCGAGGTGAAGACTTCGTGATGCTGGCATTCCGGCCCAAGGTCAGTATGAATGGTTATAGCATGAAGAAATTTAGATCATTCTAGTATATTATTTTTATCCGACCTGGTAGCAAGGTTTACATTGAAGCCTTACAATGAACAATTAATTGTAAGGGTTTTAAAATTAAATCTATTGTGACTTGTGACCAATTGATTCTATTTGGTAATATTGTCCTGATTGAGATATAGAGAGTCAGGAAGGGGGTTTTACCCTATATTCGCTGGAAATCTTACCAGCTACCCATATTAACCTCACCCAGCCTGGTTAGGGCCGGAAATGCCAGCCTCACGGCTTTGGAGGGAACAGAATTTCTTTCGAAAAGTCTTTCCCAACCGGGGATCGAACTCGGGATCTCTGGACTACGAGCAGTGTTCTCAACCGTCACGCCACGGAGGCTGGCAATTCAAGCAAATGTTGCTCCAAAGTACATTAATAAATATATTAATGTACTTTGGAGCAACATACCCCCCCCCCCCCCCCCCCCCCCCTACTTTCAACTTACTTGCTTTATAGTGAAATGTCACGCATGTTTTGACAAACATAATGAAACAAGTGGTTGATAATTAGCCAAGCTCGCATTTCTCAGGTCAATAGAACCATTCGAACGAGGAAATTCTGCTAATTTTAGCTTAAGTTGCTCCAAAACCTTCTATTACTTACATCTTGAATACTTGCGATGTATAGTGAAAAGTCACGCATATACATAATTAAACATGTGGTCAATGGTAAAAATGTGGTTGATAAGGAAAAGGTGGTCGATTAGGAAAAAATGGTCGATATCTCGCTTTTTGGAAGTCAATATAACCAAACGCTGCAGGCAATTTAGATCACTTTAGCATCAGTTGCTCCAAGGATTCAAGTCACATCCCCTACCAGCCATGGCGAAGCTCGTTATTTTCTCTCTAGCTTTGATTGGTGCCCTCATCTTAGCAGGTAAGGCTTTCATTATTTTCTCTCTAGCTTTGATTGTTGCCCTCATCTTAGCAGGTACGGCTTTCATTATTTTCTCTCTAGCTTTGATTGGTGCCCTTATCTTAGCAGGTAAGGCTTTCATCATTTTCTCTCTAGCTTTGATTGGTGCCCTCATCTTAGCAGGTAAGGATTTCATCATTTTCTCTCTAGCTTTAATTGGTGCCCTCATCTCAGCAGGTACGGCTTTCATTATTTTCTCTCTAGCTTTGATTGGTGCTATTGTAAAATAAATAATTGTACCACGAATGGAACTTGTACTTAAGTATACATACATAGAACATAATGTTAAGGAATGTTTAGCATGAGGAGTTTTTTAACTTCGTATGAGATTTTTAATTTCGGGTGGGATATTTTACTATCTACACGAGTAAAACAAGTCAACAAACTCATCTCCCTGGGCACACAGCCCACAACTGCCGCCGCAATTCCTCTTTGAATTGCTAGACTTATTTTTTGTGATAGATAGAAACTTGCTCTACCATCCCCTGATTTTAATAATAATCTTTTCAATACAGAATTTTTGTGGAACCAATTTTGTAGGGAAAACGGTATACTACCATATAAAACAAATTCGTAGGCAGTTTTGAAGATAGAAGTGATTTAGTATAACATCTCAAACCGACCTCAGTAGCTTGATCAATAGGGTGTTGGACTTGTAACCTGGAGGTCGGTGGTTCCAGTCCCTGTTTCAGCGTAGAATTAGTAGAGCGAGTTTGAGTAGTTGTGACATCACGAAAGTAATTAACACAAATATGATAACTTTTTTTTAATTGCCAAGTGTATACAATGTTAACCAATCATACATTCAATGTCTCAATGAGCCATCTAACAGGAAAAATAAGCATGACAATCCAGAGTGGTAATGCTGCCAGCATATTGGGAGCATTACCTCTCTGGAGCATTGGGTTGGGTGGAAGAGATTGCCTGAGGCAATAACCCCGCCCTTTAGTTAGGACATATTATTAAACATGTTGGATCAAGTTTTATTTACAATAAAGTAGACGGTACATTCTGGTAAATAGAATATTTACATAGAATTGAAATAAAACAAAACTTGATCAAGGGCGGTGCTAATGCCAACGGCATTCTCTTCCTATATATTATGTATATATTTATTTTTTATTTTCTTCTATTATATTGTATTTGAATTTGTAATTATTTGTTTTGTATATAATATGTCCTATCAATAAAGTGTAAAAAAAAAAAAAAAATTACCATTAGGAGAATTGACTTCCATGTTCTATCTTTAAAATATTAATAAACTTCCCTCTTATTTTGTTCACGAGGAAGTATTGCGTTCATAATTTGCATTTTCTTCCACAGTTGACGCCAACGGAGCGGGGGGCGTCCATGACGACAGCGACAGCGACAGTGGCGACAATCTGCAGAGTGGCGTCACCGCCGCGTCGGGAAACAACAATGGCGACGACTCGGACAACGGCAACGGCGGCAATGGCGGCGGATATGACGCGGACAGTGACAACGAAGAGGAAGAAAATGATGTGGAGCCTGAGGAAGGGGCTGAAGAGGATGATGAGGGGGAAGTGGAAGCTGACATCGATGATGATGATGATGATGGGGATGACGGGGATGATGAGTTTGATGATGATGATGATGATGATGGTAATCAAAGTGGGGTATACGATTGAATACCACCATCATGGACGTCGATGGCTGTGTGCAAGGAAAACCTCATAGGGTATGAATATTGGCTTCTTCAATTTATTTTTAGTATTTTAGGCAATATGTATTTTATTTTATTCACATTCTATTCAGGTAAAGTTTAAAAAAAGATGAGTGTTTCACAGACTTTTTTATTTTGTAGCCATAAACAATCCATGTCCTTTTTTAATGAAACAAATCAGTAAAGATTGTTCTCTCTCGTCACCTATTCCAGTTATTGAGTGACACACAATATCTTGTGGGAATCGGACAGCAACATCGGACATTAGTAAAAAAAAAAGAAAAATCCTACCTGTTTTCGATTCCTAACTAACGTTTTTTTCTATTTTTTTATTTTTTTAAAGATGAGTGTTTCACAGCCTTTTTTATTTTGTAGCCATGAAACAGGAGCTACTGTATGTGTTATAGTCTGTCCATCCCGTAGTATGCCTCCTCTCTGATGGGCGAGAAGTGACACAATACTTCCCAATTAGGTGCTGGGTCAACACGAGCGCACCGGAAGGTATCTCTTACAAAGAACTGTAACCACATGTTGATTGCAATTTTTTGTCGGTGTGGGGGTTCAAATTCGGGACTTTCCGTATGGCAAACAAAGTTTTTGATTTTGGCAATCCAGAGTTTTCGCCATTGGACTTTGGCAAAAATCAATTCAATTATTGATTTTCCTCTTTTGTTCACAGAACTGACGTCGGCAATTATTGATCTTTCCTTGCTGGAGCTCCTCAACAGAACGAAAATGGTTTCAATTCCACGCCCACATTGATCGCTCCATGAAAAATTCTCTACAAAGATCTGTCAGTTCCAGCACGAAAAAGTCAATAATCAATAAATATTAAATTTTATTAAAAAATAATGAGTTTTTCTTTCATTTTTTTTCATTGTTGTTCTACCGCTGTGGGCTAATGTAAATCGACCGAATGATTTAGACCGAAAAGTTTACTGTAAATACTTTTTTATTTTTAATTAAAAAAAGGTAAATGTGCCCCGGAACCGCTTTCGCATTACTTCAGGGCACTTTTACCTTTACATCCATGCCATTCCGGAAACGGAAAATTTCGGAGCGAAATTTCCGCTCCGGCCGGATTTGAACCCGCAACCTCCGAGTCAGTAACCAATGCTCTTAACCACTGAGCCACGGAGTCACTGTAAATACTACATAGTTTTTTCTAGACCCAGCTGAAAGACATATTGTCTCTTATGATGTTTCTGTGGCATTGCACGCATGGTGACCTGGGTTCGATCCCCAGCAGGGCAGGAATTTTTCTGCTCTGTACTAGGATGTTCGGGGTCCACTCATACCACGTGAGGAAAAATGAGTAGTTACTTGTATGAGTAACGACCTGTGGCTGCATTACCAGATTAAAAAGAAATTAATGTAATAGAATTCGAAAAGTACAGGAGGTTCTTAGTAATGCTGCGTAAACCACAAAAATTCTTAAGAGGCCTTGTGCTTCACCACAAATAAAATCATACATACCTACATAGGTAGTCGTGCCATAAGTTCTGTTACAAAAGTTCGTCTCTGTATATTTTCATTTACATTAGATGGAAATAGTTGTACTAAAGTTTGATGTAAACAATGGACATACAGCTTCAAAATTTGGATCAGTTTGTGTTCTCATTTATAGTTGATAATATGAAGCAAAGCATCAAAGATAAGAGAAAAGCAGTGACGTTAGTTCAGTCTGGTAAGAGTAATTCCCTTACTTACCTACAAGGGGTGACCCTTATTTTCAATCTATGTTTGTATGGCGTACCATTTATTTATTTTTATTTATTTACACTTTATTAATAGGACATATTTTATGTATACAACACAAATAATTACAAATTAAAATACAATATATGAGTAACGACCTGTGGCTGCATTACCAGATTAAAAAGAAATTAATGTAATAGAATTCGAAAAGTACAGGAGGTTCTTAGTAATGCTGCGTAAACCACAAAAATTCTTAAGAGGCCTTGTGCTTCACCACAAATAAAATCATACATACCTACATAGGTAGTCGTGCCATAAGTTCTGTTACAAAAGTTCGTCTCTGTATATTTTCATTTACATTAGATGGAAATAGTTGTACTAAAGTTTGATGTAAACAATGGACATACAGCTTCAAAATTTGGATCAGTTTGTGTTCTCATTTATAGTTGATAATATGAAGCAAAGCATCAAAGATAAGAGAAAAGCAGTGACGTTAGTTCAGTCTGGTAAGAGTAATTCCCTTACTTACCTACAAGGGGTGACCCTTATTTTCAATCTATGTTTGTATGGCGTACCATTTATTTATTTTTATTTATTTACACTTTATTAATAGGACATATTTTATGTATACAACACAAATAATTACAAATTAAAATACAATATAGGTAATAGAAGAAAAAAGTAAAGAAAAAATAAATATATACATAATATATATCCTAACTAAAGGGCGGGGTTATTGCCTTTGGCAATCTGTTCCACCCAACTCTTTAAAAGGTTCAGGGAAAACTGCTCTACCAGTGACATGCCTCGAAGTGATAGGCCGCGGTCTGTGAGGACTGAAAAACCGTCACAGCAGTGGCGGCTCGCATCCGACGAAATCCTGTTCGGAAGCAAAAAAGCATTCCTAGAGAAATGGGAATTTCAAAAAGAACTATGACTATCCAAAAAAAACACTCTAAAAGATACACTACTGAACCTTGCTCCGTACAGTCTAAATGAATTCCAGTGTGTGGAAAAAGTGGTGTAATTATGGAAAAAGAATACACATGGAGAAAGACTCTGCGCTACCAACAAAAATTATGATTTTATTTTTAGAAGTAAAACTAAAAATATCATTTTTGTGTTTATCACAATCATGATATCAGAAACATAACAAATAGTGCCGAAAATTAACCTTGGGTAAAACTCGAACATCCAACCTTAAGGTTACTATTATTATTAATACTTTATTTTTATTTTATAAACAATTGGACCAAGCTTTATTTACATTTTTTTTTTACAATGAACATGGTAACAATTTGTGAAATAAATATAAACAAAGACTGATCAAGGGTGGTGATACAGTGATACATGTTTGTAGTTTATTGATAAACTACAAACATGATACATTCTGCAACACAGGACATGAAATGAAAAGAACCCAAAAGAATATGTAGCGAACCAAGGGCGAGGTTTAAAGCTTGTGGCTTTCTCTTCCACCGAACAAATTGATCGCCTTGTTATTTTAACTATTAGATTTGATTGATATAGTTGGTTAATAGAAGCCAGCGTCGATGGCATGTTGAATACACCGGTTCCCTTCAGAACACCGAAGTTAAGCGACATCCAGCGAGGTTAAGACTTGGATGGGTGACCATTCAAATTCTAATTCTCGTGACGCTGGCTTTTCCCGGCCCCACTCAGGCTGAGTGAGGTCAATGTGAGTAGCAGGTTTGTGAGATTCCTGCCAATGGAGGGTAAAACCCCCGTCGTGATATGACCATGGCAGTTGAAAGCGACGTTAAACCCCACTTAAAAAAAAAAATTGATTAAAAGAACTAATTGTACTCAGAAAATTTTCATTTATAACTTGCAGTTGGCACAAAAATAGTCACACAGACCGCTTCAGGCATCGAGTGTTCTTCAAAATGCAATAGCGCCCAGATTCAAAATTTGAAAGATGTGTTTCTCTCCTTCTGGTGCCGTTTGATAAGGCGTATCTCATTCGTTCCTTCACGCGTCTGAAAGAACTTTGTATTTATTGAAACAAAATAGCAAAGGGTATTTTTTTACCTAGTGATACGCAGAATTGCAATTGTAGAAGTACTCTAAATTCACGAAAGGGAAAACAGGGAAAAATCGAATTTTAGAAAAATATTGAACTTATGATTAAGGGCCGAATTAATAGACGTTTTCGTAATACCTCTGTGGCGCTAAGTCACGGATTGCGTACTGTGTAAGATAGGGAAAACCGACAGTTACCAACGACTTAAGTTATTGATGTTGTCTATTAATTCCGCCCTAAATATCTCTCTGGTCTTTCAATATTTTTTTATGCAACCAACTGCATTTCAAGGGAAATATGCATGACTATCCATACATGAAGTCAAAAATTACTTACTGGCTACCGTTTCCTTAAAAACGTGCATCGATCTAAGTGACCTCTAGACCTGTGGGAAAAACAGGGATTTGGCCATAACTCTTTAACGAAGCATAATGCCCCACTGCAAGTTTCGCTCATATGATAGTCCACGGTGGGCTGAACCTACCCTCAAAATATTTGCATCTGTATACGGGACACCCTGTATAGTGTATATAGATTTTTAAAATTTATTTATTTAACAGATGTTTACATCATCAGAGGTCTGCTTGTGGTAGCAGCTCCTCCAACACTTCATCATCAATTTCTTCATTCTGATTTTTATAATCAATCATTATACTTTCTAATGTTCTTTTCAGCACCACATTCTGAATGTAGTCTTGCACTTTTTTGTCAATACCCAGTAATGCCATGTGTTTTTGAAATACTTGTGTATATAGGGTGTTTCTAAATTATACCGAGAAAAAAAAACTGCCAATTATGGACACAATACTTCCTCGTGATTGCTTCACATTGTAAACACGTGCCAATTTTGAGATTTTATAGAAAATTACTTGTATCTCCAAAACGGCGTAACCGATTTTCTTCAAATTTGTTTTATATGGTAGAATATCGTTTTTTCTACAATCTCAATTCCACAAAAAATTCTGTATCGGTAATTCGTGGTCCTTATTTTTTTACTTTTTTGTCCAAAATTTCGGATCTTCTTAAATATCAGAGTCAAATTATAATTAATTTAAAAATAAATATAAATAACCTATGTAAAACAATAATATGCATATTCTTACAAAATTTCATCGAAATCGGGTGTACCGTTCACGAGGTATAAGCGTTTAAGTAAAAAGTTAGTGGTCAGGCGCATGGTCTCTTTCACCCAGAACCGCTGGTGTGAATTCGATGATTTTAAAATGGGACCATTTACAGAATGTCTCCTAGATGTGTGCAAAATTTCATCAAAATCGGTCGAGTAGTTTCCGAGATTTGCGCGTTACAAGGAATCGTTTTAACAGACAGACAGACAGACCGACAGACGGACAAAAAACCAAATTTACTCAGTAGGTTATGAAACGTCCAGAAATATGAAAAAAATTGAAATCGTAGCAAAAAAATATTTTTTTTTACAAAAACGAACACAATACTTCCGATTTCTAATATTAGAAATTTCTCAGAAGTAAAATATCACAGTACAATGGGACCAAATGATGAAGAAAAAGTCCTATAAACATATGTCCGCAAAGCCTCCTTTCTGAGATACAGGGCCGGACATGGTGGGTCAAAAAATGTGTTTTTCTTAAATATCTTTTTAACGGTAGGTTGAAAATTAATTACTTTTTTTGTACTTGCTTATGATTAGATTTAATTTAAATTCACCAAGTAGTACAGACTGCGTTTTTCAAAACATCAGGGGCATTGTGACAAAAATAATTGACACATTTTCTCTTAAAAAGAGTATTGTGTAAGCGATTATTGCTTTTTTTTTGTTCAGATTACAATACACACAAAAAGTTAAAAGTAAAAAAGTATGCCGCACCCTCCATATCTCGGCCCCTGAAATTAGTAAATCGTTTTAAATCTCGTGAAACATGTTAAATCTAATCATAAGCAAGTACAAAAAAAAGTAATTAATTTTCAACCTGCCGTTAAAAAGATATTCAAGAAAAACACGTTTTTTGACCCATCATGTCCGGCCCTGTATCTCAGAAAGGAGGTATTTGCGGACATATGTTTATAGGACTTTTTCTTCATCATTTGGTCCCATTGTACTGTGGTATTTTTTTTTTTTTTTTTTTTTTTTTTTTTTTCGGTATAATTTAGAAACACCCTGTATAGATGTGTACTTTGAAATCTACTACGTCTAACTGTAATGTCAATAATAGATTAATTAAGGTCGCAAGTGTATAACTGACTGTAGACTAATTAACTTTCATCTCTCAACAACTGAACATGCGAAATCCACATGAATAACATGAGACACACGGAAAACCAGAAATTTCCCATTAACGCTATTTTTAAACTGAGTTGTAAAAAAAAGATGAGTGTTTCACAGACTTTTTTATTTTGTGGCCATGAAGCAGGAGCTAGACGCTTGTGTTTTGTGTTGTAGCCTGCCCATCCCGTAGTATTATGCCTCACTTCTGACGAGCGAGGAGTCACAAATTACTTCCCATGTAGGTGCTGGGTCAACCCGAGCGCACCGGCAGATATCTCCTACAAACAACTGTAATTAAATTTTGAATACACATTTTCCCGGTCCCGGAAGGTCCCGGGTTCGAACCCGGGACCTTCCGCATGGCAAGCGAGTCCTTAACCACTGGGCTATTCGTGCGCTCATGTAGGTGCTAGGTGAACACGAGCTCCGCGCAGGGTATCTTTTAACAAACAACTGTAATCTACTACCTCCAACTTTAACATAAATCATGTTCAATTAAGATGGCAAGTAATTAGATATCAACCGAAACAAACAAATAGTATCAAAATTTACTAAACATTTTGAAACGGTACAGAGCGAACAGTCTTAATAAAATGCACTGTTTCTCTCAAAATATAAACAAACAGAGGAACATCTGTTTCTACACAAATAACCAATTCCCCGACTCGTTTCTTTTTGGAGAAACGAATGGTTCTAGCTTCTGATTGATTCTCATTCTGCGTCCTTTTGAGAATGGAATATTAAATGAGAGCGCCAAATTTTGAATCTGCATTTTAAATTTATTTTTGAAATAAGATGAGCCAAGAACCAATCAGAGAAGACCAACACAAATACAGCTGATACCAGAAATTTCACTTCAGTTGATCTCTGAAATGACCTTTATATATTTTCTATATCTTCAACCAATCAAATGCCCCAAATATGTAAATATATTCGTGCTGTTCCGGTTAAAATTTTATAATTCAATTCAACTGAGCTTGAGACTTCATCAAATTTTGCACAAAAACTAGCTGCTGCTTGACATTGTCTTTCTAGATTATATGTTTTCTCTAGAAAAGTCGTACCGTCTAGAAATCTATGCGGTCAAAATCACTCCAGTCCTCACTGTAGGGATGCCTGGGTCATTTGTCCCTTCAGCTGATTTTGTTATGCAGAGACGTTTGTTTGAAGAGCCTATGCGCATGCGCAATTGCGCATTCAGATGTTTCTTGAGAGAATAACAGCTGTCAAGGTCGAAGTTTTCCCTATAGCAGGCTCGGGACCACCCTACAGTGAACCCTATAGGTATAACAAAAAACGTCTCTGCGTACCAGCCTTAGGGTTATTCAAATTATTACCAACACCCCCAAAAATGCCAACTTCCTAGCGCCCTTGTCATGTGCCTACTGTACCCCTTCGGTAAAACGGGCCTGTTTCTTTGTTAACAGGAAAAAATTAACGGTATTGAGATATTGTAAAATATTATTTTGACGTAGCCATTGTGTTTGTGTGTATTTTTTTCAGGTCTACACATCTAAAAAGTTAAGTAAGGGTTCTTCTGAAGGAGGTCTTCAGCTACAAGGCAATGAATAATTCCTGATAAAAGAGGGACATACATGCATAAATCCCCTATCATCAAAGCCATGTCCTTATTTAATGAGACAAATCAGTAATGATTGTTCTCTCACGTCACTAATTGCTGTTATTTAGTGACACACAATATCGAATCGGGTAACATTTTTCACGTTAGTGATAAAAAAAGGAGCATGCAAAATTTGGTGCTTTCTTTATGTAGTACCTAGGTATTTTTCTGACCACCGACTATATTATTATCTGAAGGTATAGACCAGGGGTGCCCAACCTTTACAGAAGCAGATCTACTGTAAAGTCTCAGATTATCAACGCGATCGACTGGTTGGGCAGCCCTGGTATAGACTATAGAAAGTATTGTTTTCAGTTAGTTTTTGTTTTGGTGTAACTTGTACCAGACTGTCTGCTCGTGTTGCACTGTTTTATAAATAAAGAGAGGTCACGTCAAGTCTAATGAACATGAAAAAATAGGTTTGCATGTTTGTACGTATATAAAAAGCTTTTCCCTCAGCCGCACTGCAAACTTACAGAGGCCGCTGCACTGTAGTCATGGGGAAACTTGTCATATTATTTTTAATCGCCTCAACAACTGTCTTTCTAATAACAGGTAAGGTTTTATTTTAGAATGCTAGGTATATGTTTTCTTTCTGCTCTCTGCTGGGGTAGGTCGTTCGCGCCGTATATGTTTTTTAAGAAAGCAATTTTAGAAAAGAACTCTGCGCCGGAAAAGAAATTGATTTGGCTTTTTGTTTGAATTCCTAGGCCAACTGGAACCCTATTTTTGGGATACCCCAAATAATCATGAAATAAACAAGAAGAGTTTGATGAATTTAGTACAATCATGACACTCTACACGGCCCTTGTAAGAAGCAAGCTCGAATATGCTACAGTCATATTATGGGCACCTAAACATCAATGCCACATACATAAATTAGAGCAGACTCAAGCAAGGTTCGTTAGAGTGTTATTTATGAAGTATAATGGGTACTATCCTGTATATCCTTATGTCATCTCCTATCAAAACCTATTGCAACAATTTTCCATGGCTAGTCTAGGAGCAAGGAGAGATTTGAAGAGACTTGTATTTGTTCATGGCCTCACAAAAAACACCATCAACTGTCCAGGATTAATGGACAAAGTCTGTACTAGAGTCCCAAATAATCTATCTCTCAGAGACAGACCCAACACTGTCTACAACTACTTTCACATAAAAAATTAATTTCACAACAATATACCTCGACTCTCCATTGATTTCCTCCCTCATAACTTACAACGCACATTCCTCTACTTTAGACCTTAGTAATAATATTACCCCATTTAAAGAAATGTGTAAAGAGGCTTTATCTTTTCCCTTGTAATATTTTTTTAATTTTAAAGTCCTGTTACCTGTTTACGTAATTGCATATAATATGCGTGTAAACAGAGATGAAAAAAAAAAGAGTCATTTTCCCCCCCATAACACTTTCAATAACCCTAAAAGGTAGAGTGAGGTGTCTAAACTAATCATTTTTTCCTAATTTGGATAATCAAGATGGTCATCAGTTAAAAGGGGTATTTTTCTTTAAGAAATTTTTTTTTCCAGGTTCGGTATTTCCAAATATTTCCATTTTATTCCAAATATTTCCACTTTTAAAGATAAAGAATGGACTTAACCTATAAAATAAATGGAAGCAAGAATTTTCTAAATCCATTTTGGTTAACCAAACTGGAAGAAGATTTTTACTCTTCCAAAACAAAAATGACTTTCTTCCAGTTCGTTCATTTTATTCCAGTTGAATCCACTTTGGTTAGCAAGTAAAATACGTCTTAAGTTGAACAACTGGTTTGCAGCAGTCCTTCATTCTTCTCTATCTTGTATATCTTTTCATAATTATTTTCATTGCAATCTGTAGCGGGGGTATTTTTGAGTAAGTCCCCTATTTTTCAGTAAGTCACCAGAATTTATCTCATACAAACAATTTTAACTTAACCCTCCAAGGACGGGTATGATCATATGATCACGCTAGACTCCTCTTGGTTAGAGCCCCCCCACCACATTATCAATAATTTTTCTCCTCTTTTTCTGAACACCATCGCTCATTTATCATATGATTTTATTTGTTTAGTAGAAATCACATTCTAGTGTACGATTTGAAACGAGAAATGACGTATGTGATTTGAGATAATTTTTTTTCGTGCTGAGAAACGGACTTTCAAAAAATGTAAGTACATTTTTATTGTTTATTTTTTAATCAATGTAGTTTTTTTCTTGATTTGTATCGTAAAACAATGTGTAAATGTCGTTTATGTGTACTGAAGTATAAAATTCCAACATTTTGACCACACCAGACGACTGCAAAGTTCCCATGATCATATGATCATGCTCGTCCCCTATGTGTTCTACGTATGTACATCAGTGAATGATGCACAAGTGTTGTTTGTAGGTATTTTATTCACTAGTTTTAGAGCTAGATTCATATTTTTGTGGTCTGAGCCCTTGGTTTGAAATTCTTAGTAAAAGATTATGTAGGTATTTTGTAGTAAAAATTTGATTTGGCTATTACTAAACTTTCTCAATTTTTTTGTTGTTGCAGGGACAGTATTCGACTAGACGAGGGCTTGACTCTAGAGGACGTCCTACATTTATTGGAAGAGGAAGCAATTGATGATCCAGATGAACCAGTGGTAGAACCTGTTGTGTATGTTACACCTCCAGAACCCCAAGTTCTCACAGATGAAGACAGTGCTGATGAGGATGAAGGTGGTCTTATAGACAATCTTAGTGGAAATCAATTGAGATCTGAAGCGGAAATTGTCAGTGGTTCTCTACGCCGAGGACAAAACTACAACTTTGAATCGTACGACAAAAGAAGAAAGCGACATTGGATCCAAGGTGAGATGGAGGAAATCAAAACAGATAAATTTGATGTTTCGACACATGATCAGTATTCCCCAATGTCAGCAGTTGAAATATTTGAACTATTTTTTACTGATGATGTTATCGAGTTGCTTCGGAGAGAAAGTAGAAAATATGCTGAGTTTAAAAATTTGCCCCCGCCAGATGTCACTGCCGAAGAGTTCAGAGCTTTCATAGGTATACTTATCTTGACAGGATATAATAAACTCCCTGGGAAAAAGTCATATTGGGACACAAAACCAGACATGAACAATAAACTTGTCACAGATTGTATGAGACGGGATCGTTTCATTCAAATCATGCGATTCCTACATATTGCTGACAATACACAAATAGATCGTGCTGATAAGATGTATAAACTCAGGCCGTTGATAAATATACTTCAGGAAAACTTTGCTGAGCACTTTGTTCCCACTGAACATCTCGATTTCGATGAAAGTATGATACGATACTATGGCAAACATGGCTGTAAACAATTCATACGCGGCAAACCTATCCGCTTTGGTTATAAGGTCTGGAGTTTGAACTCCTCAGATGGTTACTTGATTGCCTTTGACGTTTATCAGGGAAAAAAACGTGCTCTTATCCTCGGAAATGGAGCAGATTTTTGGAAAAGCAGCAGCACCACTGGTACATATGCTTCAACATCTACCCGAGAGTAAGAAAATGTTTCCGTATCAACTATACACAGACAATTTATTCACAAGCTTCAATTTATTAAAATATTTGAAGGAGCAGGGATACAATTGCACAGGCACCATGAGAGATGATAGAATTCCTAAAGACTGTCCACTGCTCAAAAAAAAGGATATGAAAAAGAAGAAAAGAGGAGAGCTTGTGAGCTGTATAGAAAAAGAAGATGGTATATTCGTCTGCAAATGGATGGACAACAATGTGGTGAGTGTTGTGTCTACAAGTTATGGAGCTGATCCCAAAACTAATGTGAAGAGATACAGCAGACAGGAGAAGAGGGTAATTTCTGTGCCCCAGCCTCGTGCCATCAGCCAGTACAATAAAAATATGGGTGGGACAGACCGAATGGACGAAGATGTGAATGCATACAGGATTAGTATAAGAACTAAGAAGTGGTGGTGGGTGATTTTCACTTGGTTGATTGATGTGTCTCTCAACAATGCATGGATACTGTACAAGAAATCTGGAAGAAATGTAACAAAGCTCCAATTTCGTAGAGAAATAGTGGTATCATATCTCACTCGGTTCAAAACTGACTACCGATCAAGAGCTCAAGCTGGTTCATCTGCTGGGTCCAGAATAAATCGAGTGTCAGCAGATATTCGATATGACGGCAGGGACCATTTAGTACAGGAAGGAAACCGCCGTCATTGTGCAATGGTCACCTGTACAAAAGTAGTGAGAACTGCATGTGGAAAATGCAATATCGGTCTCTGCGTGCAATGCTTTGCTGCTTATCACAGACGATAAATAAACTTGAGCCAGTGAAGCAAAAGCCATATTTATGTTTCTACTGATCATATATACTGATCAAAATTGATTTTTTTACAATAGATATGATAAATCTTTTGTACAATGTTCTTTTTATAAAAAATAAATATTTTTTAGGAAATTTATTCATCTCTAAGAGAATGTGTCATTCTTTATTGTCAACATTGCAATAACATTAGGAACAGAAGTCTGGTTCACAAAATTTCAGAAATCTTTGTCACATAGAGGACGGGCATGATCATATGATCACGGCATTTTACTCAAAGGCCAAACATGGGACAAAAAATAATTCCTAATAAAAGTACCTCCGTATGTGTTTTTCAGTGCACAAAAAAAGTTTCATGTGTTTTTCTTTTAAAAAAATTGCTCGTCTCTGGAGGGTTAATTAAGAATACAATTTTTTGTCGTCACGGGGGAGCAAACCAGGACCTTCCGCATGGCAAGCGAGTGCTTAACCACTGAGATAATCGCGCGCTCATGTCTGTATTAAGAAGCGCCGAAGAAGAAACAAAAAAGAAATATCTACCAGGGTGTGAACTACTGCGTCGAGCTTTGTTTACGCCTCTTGTCTGCTCAGTAGATGGCGTGCAGTTAGTGATGCTCGATTAATCGGTAGTGATCGATTTATCAATTAATTACAAGTCAATTAGTTACTAATCGATTACGATTATCGGAATTGTTTCTAATCGATTACCTCGATTTTCAACGAATCGGAGCATTTTTTCGGGAATAATTTCCGAAACGTGGTCAGGTAGCTAGATTTCTCTATGGAAAGGGTGTTAGTGGCTCTGGATTCACAAATAAAATATTTTTCCCCCATCCCCCCTGTTATGTGCATAAGAAGAACTAGGAAAGATGAAGGAGTGGAGAGTCGTTGTTGGGATATGAAGATGGAATTGATCATTAGAAAAGAGAGCAGATAAATAGAAAGAGGGGGAGTAAAGGTGTTCTCAATTTGATGTAATTTATTTCTAGTTTTTGTGCTTATTTTTTTGAGTGGGGCTTTCTCTCCTTTGTTACCACGAAGTGGTTTTTTTGGGGGATATCAGTATTTTTGTACAAACATGTTGGTTCATCCATTATAACAATATTGTGAATAACAAAAGTAAATAAGCTAGGAAAATATGAAAGTATAAAGATGGCTTACATTCCCAGTATTTTTTTCATTATTTACAAAAAAAATTGGGTTTGTTGTCATACTAAATATTTAAAAAATAACAATTCGCAGCTGACGGCCAAGAAAAGCGCAAGAAAGGAAGACCAGCAACGTCAAGCAGACTACTGGGACAGCCGAAAGCGCCCTCGAAGCCAGCTGTACAGCCGACCGCGTCCAGATACCCCCCGGCCCCCGCGGCCCCTGAGCAGTCGGAAGATCTGGGGGACGACTTGCTACCGGGGCGACCTGACATGTATGGGCACCCGGCCTTTGAGCAGTTGATGCCGAAGCAAATCGAGCGAGTCACACCTAGCGGCGGACCCAGTGCCGGATCAAGTGGTTTAAGCATTGGTTCAAGCCGTGCTGGTTCTAACAAATCGCGGGCAGCACGTACAACTTCGAAGAAGAATTCTGCTTCAAGATCTTACTGCAGGTATGGGAGGAAACTGTAAATGCTTTCTTCGGGGTTATTATTATGTTGTTGTTGTTGTAGCCAACTAGGTTACACCTGGAGGGGGGAATGAGCCCACAATTTTTGTGGACTCTGAGGATTCTGCATGGCAAAAGTTAGTGTATCTTATCACTAAGCTAATCGTGCGCTCAGTGAAAATACAAAACACTTTTTTATTTTTCAGGTAACAATCTGCGGAATAATAATAATACCACTCTTTAGTGGTGGTAACCGCCAACAAAGTTAATGCTCAAAGCATTTTCTACCACCTACCTCAGACTCTTATTATTATGTGGTCACAAACTCAAATTTATGTGCCAAAATTCATGCACTGGGTGGAATTCGAACCAACGGATCAGTATGCTACCTGTACAACCAGACTAGCGCGTTAACCACTTGACTACGAGTGCGCGGTGACTTGACGAGATGGAATTGGATGCTGCCAATTTGTCGCAAGTGATCAGTGGAGACTGACCCTCACTATTGACTTCTTTTTTTTCTCATTTCTTCTTCTTCTTTTCGCAGGGTGGGTGATGAACAATTTGTTTCCAAAAGTAAGTTCCTTGGAAAGCGCAAACAGGATGCTCGGAATCTCCACGAGAAAGCTCCTCCAACTGGAGTTACTGGGCCGACTCTAAATCTGACTCAACTTATCGCACTAGGGTTGTCTTTTGAAGAGATGGTGGAATGTCCTTTGACTCTTGACGAGGTGAATCAACTATATTGTTTCAAATACCGTCTAGTCGTAAACGACAACGGTGTGCCTCTTCATTACATCGACTTCAACGCTCCTCCTCAGTAAACAGTTGTTAATGCAGGGTCCGGCGGTGTGGAAAGTGTTTCTCCTGTAGCCTATTCCAGAAACACTTACCACTCTTCGAATCCCCGAATCTCCGTTTAAACCGTCACACAACGTACTGTCATTATTATTATTACACACTTTATTAGATCTAAAAGACATATGTACAGTGCTAATAATATTATTATAACAATTAAAAAATGAACAGGAAAAAGAATAGTAAAATTGTATAAACATCTGTCCTAACTAAGGGCGGGGTTATTGCCAATGGCAATCTCTTCCACCGAACACCCAACTCTCTGCTTGGTTTATTTGGTTATTGCGTTTAAATTGACCAATCAAAGGACGTTGTATGACAGTTGAAAGGGAGATTATGAGAGTGGAAAGTATTTCTGGAACGGGCCACTGGAGTTTGATGAAGTCTCTACAAGTGCGGTTGGAAATTTAGCAAGGCGGGATTTGAGTAGTGACATTTAAAAAGTCATCGTAATGCTTCCGATGTTTTTTTATACAGTCGAAACCTGGATATAACTGAACTTAAACCCTTACAATATACTCCTATATATCTTTGTGATGTCACTTAAACTCACACTGCTAATTTTTTATCGAACTTGGAATTCGAAACACTGCCCTCCAGGTTACAACTCTGCCGCCTTGACGATCATCCTACTGAGGACGGTTAGTGTGACCTTTAATAGTATTTAGACTTTCCAGGCAAATACACATGTGAAGTCACATATTTGAGACATTAAAAATTACCATGGTTTTGTTTTGATTTTTTTTTTTTTTTTTTTTTTTTTTTTTTTTTTTTTTTCTTTCTATTTTTTTAGATCATGTATTTTATTACCCAAAAAAAATTAATGGTCAATGTGGTTTTAGGTGAACTAAATATTTCAAGATCTGTTAGAGACGGTAGAGAAATATGGTATGTAGTAGACCTCACATAAAATGAGGATGTAGACTTCTCCTTGAATATGATTCCGCCAAAGGCAATGTTTTGGCGGAATCTTGTGGTTTTGGCTGAACGATAAGAGATTTTCCGAATCAATTCCAAAAAACTTCAAGGAGAAATTTTCTTGAAATGATCAATAAACGACCACGGCAGTCGAGCCTAACCGATTACATTACATTATATCTGGGGGTCTTTTCTAAAAGAAATTCCTATGTGCTGCGTCCATTATTTAGAACTATTGCACCCCATTCAGCTCACTCATCACTTTCAAAAACGTCTGCTGCACTAAAAAGTTTAGCAGGTGTTATATAAGTTCACAGTGTTTGTTTCCAGCTTTTGTCCTGAGTATACAAGAGTTTGGATTTTTGTGAGTGACTTGATTAGGATGGGAGAGGGTGTTCCCTCACCACATTTATCGTACTCAATGGTGTCATTGTATACTCCAATGTTGTTTCTTAGGAAATAGTGACCTGGTAGTAAACCAACTATTTCTCTGGTGTTTGTTTAACCCAGTCAACAAAGGTGTCTGAGTTATTTTATTTTATTATCATTATTTGATTTTAATTCCAACCAGTCTACAAATTTTCTGAGTTGTTGCTTATTCTTTGATGTTTGTTCAACCCAGTCTACAAAAGTTTCTGAGTTGTTGTTTTTTTTTATGTCATTCTCTGATATTGGTTCAACACAGCCTACAAACGTTTCTGAGTTGTTAATGTCATTAATGATCATTTTTTTTCTTTTATAATTTTCATATGCGTTGTCATAAGAAATTATAAAAGTGTTTGGTAAGATATACCGCTCACCCGGTCCTTAATAGAACTTAGCCATGTCATTTGCTTACATTCCAAGATGCGCAATGCAATGTTACCAGCCCCCGGGGACATGCACAAGCACGTGCACGTGGACCCGTCTATTAAGAGTTATCTAGGTGCACACAGTTCCGCATTACACCCCCTGTGTACCCTAGACCGAGGGCCTTTTGCAGAACCGATACAAGACTTTCAAGTTCCACGGAGATGGCGGGTCTAGCTAGTGTATTGTATGACATGTATGTTGTATACAGGGTATCCTTTTTTTCTTTTTTTTTTTTTTTGAAAATTCCAGAATTAATTTTAGGGAACATTCTAAGAATGTCATTAATAAGGGGCTGTCTGGCTGGGGGACTATGAACAGGGAGTAGACCAGCATGGGCTTGGTTCTGGGGGCTCATGTCTCCTTGTAAAGATAGTGGTAGAAGTGCTGGGTCATTCCTCCACTGTCTGGCTACCATCGTTCACGATGACACCACCCTATGATGATTCTAAGAATAAAATAATCTCAAGTAATTTTTCAAAGAAAAAAAAAATTGGATTTTTTTTATTATTCATCCTAGATAGGGGTTGTGACATATCAAATCTAATGATTTTGAGATGCTGATAATGAATTTGACAATGATACTCAGCTAACTTTTACCGTTGAGTCACCAGTGGCGAACTGTGACTTATCTTCGAGTGATAATAAAAGTCGTCAGGTGTCACGTGGGGTTTATTCTAATTTATTGCACTGTCTCCCTTCTTGTACTCACAATGATAAACTCTTATTTTTTAAAGAAATCTTTTAACTTGTTAAAATGAAGTGAAAGTGGTTTATATATCGTTATGTATCGTATTACTAAAGTTTTTTTTTTTTTTTTTTTTTTTTTTTTTTTTTTTAAATATTTCATTCACATTCTCTACTCTCTTTTCCAATTATCAATTCCATCTTCATACCCCAACAACGACTCTCCACTCCTCCATCTTCTCCTAGCTCCTAAAGTAAATTTAACTAAGAATAAGTACCTAACCAAGATTTCTTACCCAATGCCATGGGACACTGAGTTTTTATTTTGTGTGTATCTCCGTTTGTTGTTGTAGTAGTCAGCTTGGCTACAGCTGGAGAGGTGAGTAATGGTTTCCAGCCAATATTATTTCAAAGTTGGCTCGTCCTGAACAACATAATTGAATGGGTGAGTAGAAGAACCAGGAATGTCAAAAATCGATTTTTTTTTCTTCGTAGAATAAGAAAGAATGCACTCTTTTCTATCATCTCTGTAAATATGAAGGAGAAATACCCCTTAAAAGTATAATTTTTTTTTTTTAAAGTGGGGGAAGCGGAAAAAAAATCTGATTTAAATCAAGGAATGTAACAAAATCACTGACCACTTTTGCTAGCGGTATTAGTACCTAGTTGTGAGAATCTTGTCGAATAACAATGAATGTAAAATTTAATTTTATTATACCCATTAGCATCAGGAAAGCAAAAATAAGACAAATCTTATTTCATGCCTTCCTGAAAAGTCGATTTTTGACATTCCTGGTTCTTCTACTCACCCATTCAATTATTTCTATGTGCGATCAACCATCATGAGGACTTGGACTTTTCTGTATAAGCCATTAAACCCTTGGGAAACTGCAAACTAGCCTGGCTTGTAAAGGTTGGCTAGTCTGTTCTCTATTAATTTATAGTCGACCAGCGAGACACTGGTCTTCTCCCTGTTTAACGTGTATAGTCAGGACGGGGTTTGTACCCTTCATTCGCTGGAAATCGTACCAGCTACCCATATCAAGCTCACCCAGCCTGGGAAAGGCCGGAAATGCCAGACTCACTAGTTTGGAGGGAAGAAAACGTCCCGCAGCCAGACTAGTATCTCCGTTTGACGGCAGTTTTCGAAAACTGATCCGGGAATATGTTAGTTTTGGATTGTCTCCTACAATTGTTTCTGAAATTTTCTAAGGAAAAACACTAGGACACCTTGTATAGAGCTTTGTGGCACAGATTTCTCACTCAAGATGAGTAACAACCAATTCGCGGAACTTCCGATGATTCGGTCGCTGCTGCAATAACTTAGTGACAGGTGATTTATAACAACAAAATGTACCAACCAATCTCTAGCTACACTGAGTGACAAATTTAGCGGAACGCATAGGTTTTTTTCTCATTTAACGTGTGTATTTCTTGTTGGACAAAAACAACCAATCTTTATCTACACTGAGTGACAAATTAAGCGGAACGCATAAGTTTTTTTTCCATTTAACGTGTGTATTTCTTGTTGGACAAGAACAACCAATCTCTATCTACACTGAGTGACAAATTTAGCGGAACACATAAGTTTTTTTCTCATTTAACGTGTGTATTTCTTGTTGGACAAGAAAAACCAATCTCTATCTACACTGAGTGGCAAATTTTAGCGGAACGCATAGGTTTTTTTCTCACTTAACGTGTGTATTTTTTGTTGGACAAAAACATTTTTCATATTTTTTCTAATTGCGGAAATCACACAAAAATGGGTACAGAGATAGCAAAAACATAAAGGCTAATTTTCATCATTGAATGAAGTGCTTGCTTTATGTACTCGTATTGATCCTCATTATTTCGTGTCTCAAAAATGTTGAGCCTTGATGGACACGTCATTACTCCTCTGAATCCAAAATAATGAATTTTGCAAAAAAATCGTTGAAAACAGTTTTTTCTACACCCTGTAAGGAAAGGTCGACAATGACAAGTACTTCATTCAATTTTGAAAATTATCTTTCATTTTTTGTGTGATTTCCGGCATTAGAAAAAATATGAAAAATATTTTTGTCCAACAACAAATACAAACGTTATACGAGAAAAAACCCATGCGTTCCGCTAAATTTGTCACTCAGTGTATATATGAATGAGAAATCTATTTATAATGGTACAATAAAAGCAATTGATTTATTTATACCAACAAAGAGTCGTTGAGGTTCAAGTAAAGCTTGGTCACATCCAACAAAATCATCTTTTTACTTTTGTTTATTCCGATATATTTTTTTAAAAAAATTAGAAGTACTTCATTTATGTATACTACCGCGGCTTAGGACTTAAGAGTGCCATTTTGCAAACAGTTTAAGCAAAGTCTCATTTATTGGTTATAAGATACAAATAAAATAGTTACATAAATTGGTTCAATTTTTCTATAAGTTCGTGTTTTGTGTATTTTGTTTACATTTTCGTGTTTTCTTGTGTAAAAACCTTATCTAACAGCTTTTATCCTAGTATTTTTCTTAGAATATTCTATCGTAGAGATCCGTTGGTCCGAACCCCACCAAGTGCTGTCATATATCCATTGGACACCATTTTCACCTGCCTAACATCTACACTCAAGCTACACTCCTCGGAGTGTATAGAGTGTTACCAACTTGTGCAATAACTAGACACCGTATTTTATGGGTATGTATTGGTCCATATATATATAAGAGCTATATGTAAGTTATATATATTTATATATATAAGTTTTACGAAGTCTTTACCTATGTAGCTGGATGTTGCTTAACTTCGGTGATCCTACAAGAACCGGTGCATTCAAAGCGCCAACGACGCTGAGCAAAGATACTAGTTAAATTTATAAAATAAACTTGTTACATACCCAGGCCTTACCCAGGCTGGGTGAGTTTAATGTGAGTAGTTGGTAGAATTCCCAGCGATTGGAGGGTAAAACGCCCGTCCTGATTATCCATCTCAAATCAGGACGTTAAAACCAAATAGAAGCAATTGGTCACAAGTCACAATAGATCTAAAACGTGCCAGCCACTATGACACGTTTAATACACTAGTTCTCGTTCTTTCACTGAAGTTACACAACGTCCAGCGAGGTTAGGACTTGGATGAGTTTCCCGGCCCCACTAAGGCTGGGCGAGCTTAATTTGAGTAGCTGGTTTATCAGTTTTCCCATGTAGTTGAGAGCGTCGTTAAACCCCCGTCGTTAAAATGTCTATCTCTATAGCTGAGTGGTTATTGGTTATCCATCTCAAATCAGGACGGTAAACCAAATAGAATCAACTGGTCACAATAGATCTAAGAAGATTTCGGCGTGATAATTTGTGCTTCTCTTGTGGAACTCCAACCAGTTTATAACTACTCATAACTTGATGCATTACTAACATCCCTGTATACACATTACAGGACACCGAGGTTACATCATCCCTTCGCTCACACGCTGTCTTCTCATTGGCTGTCTCATCGTCGTGACGTCATGCGAGGTCGACTATGACGTCATCGAAACTGAGAGCCAGCTCCAGGACGTCGAAAGGTTCGTCCAGCCGAGACACATGCGCGCGCACATGTACTACTACGGGGGAGCGTGATGGCCAAGTCCACACCAGGACGACTCATCGTCGTGCCTGTGAATGCGTCCAGCAGGAAGTGTCCTGAAGGCTACAAGTGGTTCGTGAACGGTTGCAGGAAGGTGTATGAGCTCGCCACGCAGGAAGGAGATTAGGTGCTTGCGGTGACCGAGTGCCGGGACTGAGCTAGTAGTTTTTTAAAATTATATACACTCTTGTTCTTTATCTAACAAAATTCAAGTACTAATGAGGTGTTTCTGGAAAGGGGCCATTATCATTGTTGCATAGTACATAACCCGGACACATTGTATATTTTCTGAAAGGTATGAGTACAAGCTTTTCAAATATATGCATACATTGCATACTTAATCAACTTCATGCCACACAAATTGACCAGGGCCAATTGAAACGGTGAAATGTCCTGTCCCGAATTTATTTCTCTCAAGTGTATATTTTTTTTTTTTTTTGTATAAGTAGTCCAGAGATCCCGAGTTCGATCCCCGGTTGGAGCAGACTTTTCGAAGAAAATTCTGTTCCCTCCAAACACGTGAGACTGGCATTTCGGGCCTTTCCCAGGCTGGGTGAGCTTGATATGGGTAGCTGGTACGATTTCCAGCGAATGGAGGGTACAAATTACTTCAGGGAATCAGGTACTTTTAAATTATTTACATAAACTAGACGTGTGGTAGGTAAATATAATTTGTTTTATTCACTATCGGTAATTCATTTTAATAAAATATGCATGACTGTGTGTATTAAGTGTGTTGTTCTTTTTCCCTATAATAAAAGCAGAATTTTGAATATATTAAGAACAAAAATAATACGGTGTGTTCATAAAAAAATAGAGAAAGTATCCTCATTCATTATTGTCTTTACTTTATCCATAACTAAGTTTAGGTTATCATATTTGTGTAAAAATATGTGGTTCAGAAGGAGCCAACTTTACCACTTAAGTTTGGCTGGAGACCATCACTCCCCCTCCAGCTGTAGCCAAGCTGGTTACAACAACAACTAGATTGCTGAAGTGAATATAAAAAACCCTTGTCATAAAAAACCTGTGGCAATCTCTTTACCGAAGCAAATTTCCTCAGTTCAACTTGTTTTGAAATTTTATATGATGGTTTATAAGGTGCTGAACCAACCCTTAAAATATAATAATAATAATATCGCCTTATATAAACTGCCCGATTTAAACTTTTTTAAGTCCCTTTATTCCAGCAGTAAGCTCAAGACGTATTATTATGTGGTAAAAATCCCGAATGGGAGGATAACATGTCATGTCCCGGCTGGGTTTTGAACCCGCGACCTATGGATTACCAGACCACCGCCTTTACCACCGAGTTACAGAATATACCTACAATTTTTTTAATATAAATAAACTGATATAGGTTTTATATATAAATATATATATTTTATTTCTACGGGAACATCCTGTACAAATAATACCTACAAACATAAACACATAGTTTAATCAGTGTTACATTATTTTTTACATCTACACAATATACGTATAATAACCCAATCAGTAAAATTCCCAGAATTCTAATAATCTTTTTTTTTTCCTTAATCCCTTTCTTTAAATAGGTAGGGCTGTCGGCTACGAAAGCTCCTTGTCACTGCGACCTCAGATAGATCTTTTGTGACATTTCTTTAAATTACGAGTAATAAAATCTTGTTTCAAGTAGGTTCGCAATTTTTACTTTTTCTTTACTTTTCCGTGTCCATGAGTGTAGAAGTTAAAGAACCGTTAAACAACAACAAAAAATCAATCAATAATAATTATATTATTAGTCGACGTCAGTAGCTTGATCGATAAGGCGGCGGACTTGCAACCTGCAGGTCGGTGGTTCACGTCCCGGTTTCAGCGTAGACTTAGTAAAGCGAGTTGGAGTAGTTGTGATATCACAAAAGTGATTAACACTAATATGATAATTTCAAAAAATCAAAATTATCGAAAAGTAGACACAGTTTTACTTCCGAGAAATTTCTAAGATTAGAAATCGGAAGTATTGTGTTCGTTTTAGTAAAAAAAAAATATTTTTTTGCTCCGATTTAAATTTTTTTCATATTTCTGGACGTTTCATAACCTACTGAGTAAATTTGGTTTTGTGTCGGTCTGTCGGTCTGTTAAAACGATTCCTTGTAACGCGCAAATCTCGGAAACTACTCGACCGATTTTGATGAAATTTTGCACACATCTAGGAGACATTCTGTAAATGGTCTCATTTTAAATTCATCGAATTCATACCAGCGGTTCTGGGTGAAAGAGACCATGCGCCTGACCACTAACTTTTTACTTAAACGCTTATATCTCGTGAACGGTACACCCGATTTCCATGAAATTTTGTAAGAGTATGCAAATTATTGTTTTACATAGGTTATTTATATTTTTTTTAAATTAATTATAATTTGACTCTGATATTTAAGAAGATCCGAAATTTTGGACAAAAAAGTAAAAAAATAAGGACCACGACTTGCCGATAAAGATTTTTTTGTGGAACTTAGAATGTAGAAAAAACAATATACTACCATATAAAACAAATTTGAAGAAAATCGGTTGAGCCGTTTTGGAGATACAAGTAATTTTCTATAAAAATCTCAAAATTGGCACGTGTTTAGCATTGGCACGAGGAAGTATTGTGTCCATAATTGGCAGTGTTTTTTATTTACGAAGATTCGTAAAAAAAAAAAAAAAAGACGTCAGTGTGGTGTCAGTCAGTGTGGACCATATTATTATCTTTAAATACACATTACATGCACTCATCATTGAGGAATACCGTAGACCATTTTCTCTCCCCTATGGGATGACCCGGAAGCGATTAAGTCCATATTCAACCTTAGAACCTTAAACATATTTGACAAAATACCATCAATAAAACAAATAACGCGAATGGCTTTTTTTTTCCTTTTGTTCGTTTGTCCAGAACAACATAATCTTGTATTACCAAATTAAAAAAATTGAAATCGGAGCAAAAAAGTATTTCTTTTTTACAAAAACGAACACAATACTTCCGATGTCTAATATTAGAAATTTCCCGGAAGTAAAATAAAACATTCTCTGTTAGAAGCAAATAGCCACCCATAACAAGATAAAATTGGAATGGATTCCAGGGCATAGTGGTCTCCAAGGCAACGAGGCTGCAGATCTCTTAGCAAGATAGGCTGCAGAAAAAAGCTTCACTGGCCCTGAACCGGTGCTGGTCATACCCAAATGCCTGGTCCGTTTTAGTGCCCGGAAATGGGTCATGAATGAAGCAAATAAAATTTGGAGAAACTCCAGTGGCATGCGACACTCCAAGCTAACACTAGTAGGATACTCCAAGAAACTCACTCAGGAATCTCTGTCACTAAACAGAAATAAACTAAGATTAATAGTGAGCCTACTCACTGGCCACGGACCACTTAGGAAACACTTACACAGATTAGCACTCTCCCGAGGAGAACCAATCGATTGTAGGCTATGTGGTCTGGAAGAAGAAACAGCAACACACATTCTCTTCGAATGTGAGGCGCTGGATAACAGGAGATTTAGGATTTTCGAATCCAGTAATCTCGAAGATCTCCACAACCAAGAACACCTCATCCAGAGACTGACACTTCTCATGAAGGGAACAGGTTTCTGGACTTAGGGTGTTCAGCATTGGAAAACCACTCCCAACTAAGCCCAGATGGGCCGTCATAGGCACAGAACTGGGAAATAGGATGAGAGATTTTCTCCCTGGTCACAATAGATCTTACTAGGTCGCAGTGTTAACTGTATGGTGTTTCAGCTAAAACCCTGCAACCAGGTTTTATAATAATAATAGAAGCAAAAACGGATTTTGTTCCGTGTCCAGAACAACATTATCTTGTATTACCAAATTAAAAAAAAAAAAATTGAAATCGGAGCAAGAAAATATATATATTTTTACAAAAACGAACACAATACTTCCGCGATTTCTAGTATCTGAAATTTCTCGACAGTAAAACATGAAATTGAATGAAATTTCCCGAAAGATACAACACAAATATTTGCGCAACGATCATTGTGTCGGCATTGCTGTTCGCGTTTCTCACATCCTGGGCATCATCAGCCTGCCCGGCTTCTACAGAGACCCGTGGAAGAATAGGCTCCATGCCGTCTACTCGAAACTGGTGACCGTCTTCCTCTTCGTCAACATATGCAGTTGGCTGACTGCCTGCCTCAAATACTCCGTCACGGACATCGCCGAGTGCTGCTCCAGATTGTTCGAGGTGAGTTAAGGGTTGGGTGGAAGAGATTGCCACAGGCAATAACCCCGCCCTTCAGGTAGGACATTATTGTTATTTTCTTTTTTATACTTATTTATTTTGTCATTTGTTTGTTTTTTTTTTGTTTTTTTCTTTTCTTAATTATATAGTGTTACCTGGACTTTGTCCTCCTAATAAAGCTTTAAAAAAAAAAAAAGTTAGCGCGCTAGGCATTGCATGCACGGCGGCCTGGGTTCGATCCCCAGCGGGGCAGGATTTTTTGTGCTCTGTTCTTGGGTGTTCGCGGGGTCCACTCATACCTTGTGAGGAAAAATGAGTAGCTGCTTTAATGTGAGCAGCGACCAGTGGCGGAATTATAGGCAAAAAATGATATATTATTAGGATATTGAAAAGATATGGAAAAGCCCTATAATTCTGCGCTACCCATTAGAAATTGTGATATAATAACACAAAGAAACACATTAATTTATTTATTTATTTTATTATTCGAGGTGGTCCCCTTCACCTATCTTGTCATTCAAGCGTTTCATTTCAAGTTCAACCAGAAGAATGTGGTTCTCATCAATGATTTCTTCGGAGTCACGTGGAGGTGTCACCGGAAAGTTGACGTTATTCTTGCCCATGGTAGACGCGAGTTCCTGATGTCAGTTTTATTGCTTGTGCCCTTAATCATCACTATTGGTAAGTTTTTATTTATTTTAAAGAATAGTTTTTTTACAGTTTTTTTTTTTACTTTCTATAACCTGTAATAGTCTGGCTGGGGAACTATAAACAGGGAGTAGACCAGCAGTCTGGCTGGGGGACTATAAACAGGGAGTAGACCAGCATTCTGGCTGGGGGACTATAAACAGGGAGTAGACCAGCAGTCTAGCTGGAGAATTGGAGAACTATAAAGTAGACCAGCATTGGCTTGGTTCTGGGGGCCCTTGTCAATTATTAGCCTCCTTGTAAAGACAGTGGTAGAAGTGCTGAGTCATTCCTCCACTGCCTGGCTACCATCATTCACGATGACGTCACCCTATGATGATAAACTGTAAGGTATAGAAAATATCGTTTTTTGTAGTATTGAAAGAGGAACAACTGTAGACGCTTGTGGTCTATGTTGTAGCCTGCCCATCCCGTAGTATGTCTCCCCTCTGATGGGCGAGAAGTGACACAATACTTCTTATTTAGGTGCCGATGCTGGGTCAACACGAGCGGACCTGAAGGTATCCCTTACAAACAACTGTAACCAAATTTAGACTACAATTGTCTGTCAGCGTGGGGTGTTTGAACATGGAACTTTTTTGGACATTGGGGCATGGCAAGCGAGTATTTAACCACTGAGCTAATCGATCGCTAATTTATCTCAATCTCTTTCAGTTATCGTGTTTCTATTTCCTTTGCTACCAAAACCCGAATCCTACTTTCTGAACATTCAAAGAATCTACAGGTTGAAATACTCGAACGTGCTGCCTTTTCCTCTCTACATCCCACTGGTGGACACCTCCGATCCAAGATATTACATTCCGCTGTACATGAACGAAGTCGTGTGTGCTGTTTTCGGGTTCATGTTGGGAGTCATCAACATAACCAACTTCCTGCTCATACCTCACGACTTCAAAGTCCTGTATAATGTTCTGAACAAGTATGCCTTGGCGTTGGGAAGTGAGCACACGAAACTTGGAGTGAGGGTTTTCTACACGGATATTGCAAGAGGAGAATATGTGGAGGCGAACTTTTCTAGCAACAACCAGCTTGGAAGACGTGCTAGAAATGTTCTGTATGCCGAGTACGAATATTCTTATGTGAAGAAGATAGTTCAGTTTGAACAAGACTTGAGGAAAATCAGAGAGAAGGTAATAATAATAATACTTTACCGAAGTGAAGCAGCGTTCAGCGAGATGAAAACTTCGTGATACTAGCATTTCGGCCCAACCCCGGCTGGGTAAGGTTTTTGTGGGTAGCAGGTTGTGAGGTTCCTGCGAATGGGGGATAACACCCCCGTTGTGATATAAAATATGACCAGTAAGATCAATCAGTTGAAAGCGACGTTTAACACAAAAAATCATATAGTAGACTTGAAGTAAAATAGTTTTTTTTTTTTTTTTTTTTTTAAAGAAAAAAATGGGTGTTTCATAGCCTTTTTTATTTCATAGCCAAGAAACTGTAGACGCTTGTGGTCTGTGTTGTAGCCTGTCCATCCCGTAATGTGCCTCTCCTCTGATGGGCGAGAAGTGACACAACACTTCCCACTTAGGTGCTGGGTCAGCACGAGCACACCGGAAGGTATCCCTTACAAACAACTGTAACCAAATTTTCAATACAAATTTTTGTCGGCGCGGGGGTTCGAACCCGGCACCTTCCGCATGGGAAGCGAGTGCTTAACCACTGAGCTATTCGTGCGCTCTGACATTCTTCTCATCTTTTTTTTAATTAATTTTATTTAATGTGCATCAATTAATAAATTGTTAACACAGTACAAGGGAGTTAATAAATACAATAAATACATTATTACATTGAAAAAAAAAAAAATTAAATACATGGTTAAATTTTTAAAATAAAAAATAATTAAATAGTTAATTTTTTAAATAATTTATTTTTTACAGATCGACAACCACATGAAATACAACTACACGATGATGAATATTCTGTACCTCGCAGAGCTGTGCATGTTCATGTACGCCTTCTTCATCCCGGACCTGCTCTCTCTGTTGGACAAAGGCGTGCTCACAGTCAAGGTACTCCTGTTCACACTTTACGTGGCCGCTGTTTACATCCTGGGCGAAGTTCTCGGCACCTGTAACGTATCCTTCAAGCAAGGACTGATGAATAGCCACTGGTACAAGTGCTCGCGAAAAACCCGCAAGATCCTCCCTTTCATTATCCAGATGAACCAGAGCATCAAGTACCTGGCAGTGGCGGGACTGATGCCTTTCACATTCGGAACCATGGTGTCCATTCTCAAGACGGGATATTCCGTGTTCAACCTGTTGAGAATCAGGGCCGGTATTCTTGAACGACACTAAGGAGGTGCGTGAAGATAGCACCCGACATTGAAGCTAGAATTTTGTACCACCTACCATAATTATGTACTATTATGTACATAATTATGTACTGTTAGGATCATCAAACCCCGAATTTTGTACTACACTAAGGGCTTGCTAGTCAAGTGGTTAACGCGTTAGTTTGGTAATCCAGGTAGCGTAGGGATCCGTTGGTTCGAATCCCACCCAGTGCATGAAGTTTTCCTCATTAATTTAAGTTTGTGACCACATAATAATAAGACTCTAGAGGGTTAGGTGGTAGAAAATGGTTTGAGCATTAACCTCGCCTGGTGGTTATCTACCACTAAAGAGTGTTGTTATTAAGGGCCGAATTATGCAACAGAATTTAATATCATATTTGTGTTAATCAATTTCGTGATATCACAACTACTCAAACTCGCTCTACTAAATCTACGCTAAAACCGGGACTTGAACCACCGACCTCCAGGTTACAAGTCCGCCGCCTTATCGATCATGCTACTGAGGTCGGTTACAGGATTTAATATCAAGATTACCTTTGTGAATTAATAAAGTGAAAATATTTATTTGTGCGATATTTTTTTTTTTTTTTTTTTCAAGTACTGTCTACAGTTCTACACACACCAAATTGAAAACCATTTTGGCATGCAATAACTGACAAAGGGGTTTTGTGGTAGATATTAAATTCTACAGAAATAATGGTGGCTTTTCTTTTTTTTTCGTTGTATTGAATCATAGCTAATGCAATGGGGAATTTGAAAATCAATTTTGGTGGTTCCATACTATAAACGGTAGAAACTATAAACGCGATAGAAATTTATAGAAAAGATATTCGCTAGCGTTTTCTATCTCTTTTTTCACAGCTATCTACGAACCCAGTCATCCTAACACACAACAATATGATAAGCTTAGTCATGATGTGAAATCACTAATTGGCTACGTTTGTCATGTTCATTTGTTAGAAACACAAGTCAAATAAACACTAATAAATTGATATTTTTCAGGTAAGTTCAACTGCTAGATAAGTCATTTGACTAATAATTGCCTCAGGACAATTTAACAGAGATCAAGAGATTATTCCAACATTTTTTTTTTTTTTTAATTTGGGTTTAACGTCGCCTTCAACTGCATGGTCATATGAAGACGCGGCGCGGGGGGTTATTCTCAATTCGCAGGAAACTCAAAAACCTGCTACTCTCAAATTAACCTCACCCAAACTGAGTGGACTGGGGAATAGTTGTTTGTAAGGGATACCTTCCGGTGCGGTCGTGTTGACCCAGCACCTAAATGGGAAGTATTGTGTCACTTCTTGCCCATCAGAGGGGAGGCATACTACGGGATGGGCAAGCTACAACACACACCACAAGCGTCTATGTAGTTAGCTCCTGTTTCATAGCTACGAAGTAAAAAAAGCTGTGAAACTCATCTTTAAAAAAAAATAGCCATCATCACGAGCATTCGAATTTAAATGGTCAGCCATTCAGGTCTACACCTCGATGGACGGTGCTTAACTTCAGTAACAGAACAATGGTACATTCAATCTGCCATCGACCCTGACTCAATAATGATATTTGCAAATACATACCATGATATCAAGATTTAGACCTAAAAATAAATGGCTTGTTTGGATATAAAATAGGTACCATCTAAATATACTTTGACACCGCCCAAGAGTTTTTTTAAATGGTACAAGTTACTAGTCATTCTATGTAACATGCTGGAGGGATGAAATAAGTAGTTATTGTTACCAACCTCAGTAGCTTGATCGATAAGGCGGCGGACTTGTAACCTGGAGGTCGGTGTTTCAAGTCCCGGTTTCAGCGTACATTTCAAAAGCGAGTTTGAGTAGTTGTGACATCACGAAAGTAATAAACACAAAAATGATAACTCTAACTCACAAATTCTAAGGGGGGCAGCTGCCCCGTATATCTGCTCCCCTTGGCGTACTCCCTTGATCTGAGCTAGTTAATTAGTTAATTTATCATCAGGCACCTGTACCTCGTAACCATGACAACTGCTGCACAATTACCTATTACGTACTTGTAAAACTCACCTATCAGGAGCTGCGGAGCTCCAGCAACCCTAGACGAAATATTAAAGAGAGAGGATTTTCTCATGTCGTACACAATACACAATAAACAGTATCACACATTTCTGGAATAATTAATGCATAATTATTATAATGTGCATGGTAAACAAACATAATATATTATAATTTATGTTAAAATTTATGGATTTGATGGCAGAGATTGCCTCAGGCAATAATCACGCCCTTTGTCAATATTATTCTTCTTGTCAATAAAGAGTTATAATTATTATTACATAAAATTCTTTAGATACTGAAAGAGCGACTATATTAATCCTATTTTAGTCCGGTATGCGTATGCAGCACCCCCAAAACATTTCCCCGCCGGCCGTGCCTGATACCTATATATAAAAAGTAATACAGAAAAAGACTCATATAGTCTGCTACATATTCAGAGAAATTTTCATTCCAAACAATTGCCGCAAGAAAATGTTTACACGATTTTGTCAGATATTACTTTTAATATCGGGTCTCGCCTCGTCATCAAAAATCGAAGTAGGAAATTTAACCTGGGATGAACTCTTCAAAGACAAAGTACTATCGGAACTAGTCAGGAAACTCAACGAGGATTCTTCGAATAAAATCGAGGTACTCACTCAATCAGAGGACCTCTTTGTTGGGAAAGATCAAGAAAAACTAATTAAGCTAGACGAGTACATGAACTTTGAAGAACTGAAAGTGCTCCTGGACACATTGGCCGCAGAATATGAAGATATGGTGAAAGTCCCAGTTGCGACTGAGTGCGGTGGACCACACGCCAATCTATGCGGTTCAAATCAGTCGCAATGTGCAGGAGGACAGGGAGATGCTCAAGCCTATGTTCAAATTTGTGGCGAATATTGTTGGAGACGATGCCGTTGGATATTTCTTGATGGTAATATTTCAGCAATTAACAATAGAGCCTAATTTGTACTGTCTGATTAGGACTAATGATTCCCATTATTCCAACATTAAACCAAAGAGGTATTATTATGTGGTCAAATCCCACATGGGAGGATAGCTTGTCATGTCCCGGCTGGGTTTATAAACCGTGGCCTTCTGGATTACAAGACAGACGCCTTGACCACTTGTTTTTGTTGTTGTTGCTTATGGTCTCATGATTTCATTAGAGACGGGCTCAAAATATACTTACAATATTTCCTCTGAGAATATCCCGGTTTTTTTTTCATTATTTATTTATATTCACAATATTTCATCAACAATATATCTTATATAATTAATATTTTAACAACCCTTTCAGCATAATGCTGATGTGGGTTCTTTTGAAGTATAATTTAGAAAAGTAAAGAACTAAAAAAAAAAAAAAAATTAGGTTGAAAAAGGAAAAAGAGAAAAAAAGAAGGGATTTTTTTTTTATATACCAAATAACAGAGCAAAAATTGCTCTGTTATTTGGTAATTTAAAACTATTTGCACGGTTCGAACGAAAGATTTTCTTTTAGTCGATGACGGCAGTCGATGTGGTCAATATTTTGATATAAAATTTTCAGACAACACTCATTCAGTACTTGGCGCACAGTTATGGATACGATGAGAGAGTCTCTAGCCTGCTAAACTCGACTGACGTATGGATTGTACCTACCATGAATCCGGACGGCCTCAGTAGATCCAAGGAGGGATGCGATCAGACCCACTCCGAGGGCAAAGGCAACGGGAATGGAACAGATCTGGACACAGATTTCCCGGCCAAACGATTTGACGGGTGAGAAAATATACAGAGAGTCTGGGGTATTGGTTGGGATAGATTAAGGGGCGGTCATTCAATTAAGATTTTGTGATACGGTAGAACCTGGATATCAGAGAACTGGACATAAGAGGAAAATTACTATCAGAGAAGAATTTCCAAGTGAAAGTTACAGTTATAATGTAAAATGACCTCTTTATAAAAGAAACCTGGATATAAGAGAAAATAATTCCAGTCCCTTGAGTTCTCTTATATTCAGGTTCAACTCTATTATAAAAATAATAATACTCTTTAGTGGAAGGTAACCACCAGGCGAGGTTAATGAATGCTCAAAGCGTTTTCTACTACCTAACCCTCAGAGTCCTATTATTATGTGGTCACAAACTCAAATGAATGAGAGAAAAAAACTATATTCATATTTTGACAGGACCACTCGTCAACCGGAAACTCGCCACATGCTGGAGTTCATCACGAGTAACCCTTTCGTCCTGTCTGGGAACCTGCAGGGGGGAGCCATAGTCGCCAGCTACTTCTTAGAGGACAATGTGGAGGGTACATCTGACGATAGAGACGTGTTTGAGAAGTTAGCCAAGACTTATGCTGGAAAGAATGAGAAGATGGCAACCGGAACTGCGTGCAATCAATCTTTCCCCGGTGGCATCAGCGACGGAACCAACTTGGGGAAAAAGGCTGGCAGTAAGTATACTTATGAATAATCTCTATATATAAAACAGAAAAAAGGACTACCTACCTATGTTTGTTTGTTTGTCCGGGGTTGTTTAGCCAAAACGGTAAGAGATAGCGAAAAATGTCTCAGAATTGACCCCCCCAAAACCGAAAAAAAAATCGCTTTATCCAGAAAAATTATAAAAAGTTCAAAAAGACATTGCTGTCCAGCAGTACGGCCATGCCTTAGTAAATTTGAAATTTAGTCCCGTTGCAAAGCACGGGCAAACGGCTAGTTTCTTATAATATCGGGTGATTTATACTGCTCGATTAGGACTAATGAGTCCCGTTATTCCAGCAGTAAGCCCAAGACGCATTATTATGTGGTCAAAATCCCAAATGGCAGGACTGTTTTCTTATTACTTTTCTGTTACAGGGAGTAACATTGAAACAGCAACAAACGTCTAGGGGCCGTATTATGAAACGGGATTAGTAAATCTAAGATTTTATCAGCCGACCCTTAGATTTTATCAGCTGACCGATAGTGTTATTTTAAAATGAGATTTAAAATGAGTCACGAAGACTGGCCACAGCTCCGTTACGCCACAGAAGTAATATACGCTTAGATATGACCTCTACAGTTGTTGTCAAGGTGAAAGTTGAGGGATAGTGTCCACTAACTTCAACAAATCCTTTTTCATAATTCGGGCCTAGGTCTGATAGATCATCACATCAAGACCTATCATAAATACCTTCATAAACACCTGCCTTATCTGTATTGATTTGGCGTCTTTTGTAGCACGCTCGTTTTGTTTTTCTTGGCGTTGCAAAACTAGCGTTTTGCTTGATAGTTTAGAAAAATCTGAATTAGTCCTTGATAATTTTCATTTTTTTTGTATCATCTCGATATTTTTTTATGATTTCAATGTAGAGATTGGTACAAATACCTATTTTTTTATTATTTCAAACGGGATGTTAGAACACAAAGTTATGGTTATGAAATCTCAGTATGGTCTCAAAAACATGTCTAGTTGTTTTATCTTTCATATGAAAACATTAGATTTAAAATTTCTTTTGTTTCCAAATATTTTCATTTTAGCTTCGGTGTCAGCTGAAGGTATCATATTTTTGTAAAACATCTAACAGAGGTGGCTGTTTGGAAACTCCTGATTTGAAGCTGTCCAGTTTGAGAACCACTGGGCGCGCGTCGAAGTGATCCTTCTCCTTCTCAAACCTTATGGCCTTTTCCAGAATCAAATATTTTATTGGTAACTTCTAGTTACATTTTTTTGGTAACTTCTATTTACATTTTTTTATATGAAAATAAATGGTGAGAGTTAGTCTTGATCAATTCATTGTTCAGTGAGGGATTTTTCTGTGACGTAACTTGCAACTGTGAAAGAATGTAGTGACTTGTGAATCATGAAGTCTTGAAATTCTGCATTTTTTACAGTTCAATATGTTTTTTTTTTTTTTTTTTTTTTTTTTCAAATATAATTTGACTATACTTTTCACTAGAAATGTTCTTTAAGAGTACTAATATTCTGTCAAAACCTTCCTTTTTCCCTAAGACTCGTACTTTGCATAATTTAGAACTCTATAATACAGGAAGCACTGTATAATAAAGTAGAGTGAAATCTGCAAACTGAAAAATATTCGATTTCATTATAATCCGTATGCATATTATTGACATAAGTATTGAACGTAAGGATGCTCCTTGCACAAGTCCTACATCCTGTTGATTTCATTACTTTTAGTTTTTTCGGTTTTCAGCATATATTATGTTTTCTTTCTTTAAAAATACTGTTAATCAGTAGCATTGTGTTTTGATTAATTTCTATCATTTATTTACAGTCAATGGTATCATAAGCTCTCTTAAGGTCCAATGAAAGAGTTTGACAGGGATGGTTTTTGTTAAGTGCATTAATATCTTCTGTAAATATATTCAGTAATGTTGTTGTTCTTTTACCTTGTCTAATAATTTTGTCCTGACCATGAAACACGTTCAACTCTGGTTGTCCCTCAGGTATGCAATATGCAAACTACGTCCTATCCAACTGCTTCGAACTGGTCTTGCATCTGAGCTGTTGCAAGCACCCCCCCGCCAGTGAGCTCGCTACTTACTGGGACGAAAACGTGGAGGCTATGCTCACCTTCATGGAGAGTACCCGAAGAGGTTTCTATGGACTAGTGCGGGACATGCAGGGAAGACCTATAAAAGAATCTGTTATCAGAGTATTCTCAATTTTCAGAATAATCAAAGTCAAGGATAATCAAGGAAATTATATTGAAAAAGCTGCTTATAATCGAAAAAGAAAGAGCAAACTAATCGAGGTCACCGATCGTGGAGAGTTCTGGCGGCTGCTGGCTCCGGGTGGATATAGGGTGACAGCCGAAGCTCCAGCAGCTATATATAAGATATATTCACAGGTCATTATCACTGAGAAGTATCCTTACCTTCGATTGGACTTCAATATGACCCGTCAAGGAGTATACGGTGTTGTGAAGGACCAATATGATAAGCCTGTAGAAGCCAAATTGAAATTGATTTCAATTCACGGAAGGAAACTACCGCCAACACAGACAAATGAACACGGCGAATACTGGCAGATCCTGAATCTATTAGAACCGATGATTGTGACGGCTAGTGCTGAGGGCTACAGAGAGAACACAAAATCGGTTGAGGCGACCTTATCGGAACGCTATATTAAGCTTGATTTTACGCTATATAACCTGAAATAATACTAGAGTTAATCATATATTTTGTGCAAAGATTCCTCAGTATATTGCTCGTACATTTTACACTTTTAATAAGAGTAGTCTTCATTTCAATAAAAACTAACTCGCATTTGGGAACTTATAACAAGGCATTTTTAACTTATATCTTCATTATTCATTTTAATTGCCTGTAAAATGACACCATGGGTGGTATTGGTATTCATAAAAAAGAAGCGATTGCTCGTGAGGAAAAGCTCGAAGTAAAAGCAAAAAGGAGAGACAGTTATAAGGAGTAGTGTAAGGGTTACAGTTTGTTTTGAGGTACGTGTGTGAAGTACGAATTATTTTGTTGTTTGTTGAAAATCTCTGAAATTATAGGGAGCTGGCTTTCAACAATTTCGACGCTGCATTGGCGCCGTGGGCGAATTGAATGCACCGATTGTCATTAGGTTCACTGAAGTAAAGCAATGTCCAGCGAGGTGAAGACTTTGTGATGCTGGCTTTCCGGCCCAACTCAGGTAGGTGAGGTTCCCAGGCAACCATTTTCAGTTGATGATATGAAGTTGACCACCTCAGCTAGTTGACTAATAATCTAATTGAACTAACATTGAATGCACATTGAAATGTTGTCTTCACTACTCGAGAGTGAAGACAACATAGCCTACACAATGGAAGAAAAGAAAATCCAATATTCGTACAAAGAAAATGAAATTAAAGCTTTGAGGAACAGAAACACGAAAATTACTCCGCATTACAACTTCCTAAATCGATCCGCCAAAAAACTTTGCCAGTGTTTCAGGAACAGAAATTGAACTTGCTGAGTGAGAAGTGCGGAGCGACTCCGTGCTTTCAGGAACAAGGCCTAGATCTATGCTAACATTTTTTGTACTATCTCTTGTGCTATCTTATTTTCGATATCTGAAATCGTTTCATCGACCGCCTCCTCAATATTAAATTTAAAAATTTGTTCCCATTTGTGAAAAATCTATGCCTTTCTGTTAAATTCTGTGCCCATCTCTTGTTTGTGTCACGTTTCGGTACTGAACTTCAGCTCTCCCATTCTGGACCACCCTGTTTAAGCTACCAAAGGTATTTTCCACTTGTGTGATGTATGTATACATGAATATCTCCACGTAAACATATATACTCGTACATGTGTCATGTAAAGCCTAATGAGATCAAAACATTTGGTGTCTGATATTTTCCAACTATTGGTTTTTGAAACCTTCTGAAACGGTTTGTAAATTCTCTATACATTGAACCAGCATTTGTGCAGAAACTCAAGTCAACTCTGTGCACTGTAAATGAAATTACTGTATTTTATAGCCTCTCTAGCTATCTTCATAATAGAGTAAGATTTCTTTCAAATGTGCTATTCCATTTTCAGCAATATTAAAAACTCATGAACTTAGATTGAAAAGGAAATTATTTTACCAACGACCATCCATTACCTCTTCTATTACAACGACACTTCTATTTTATTTATCATGTCATAGGGGTTTTTTTCTGCATGTTTTTTTATCATAAGGTGGCGTCATCGTGAACGATGGTAGCCAGGCAGTGGACGAATTAATCAGCACTTTTACCACTGTCTTTACAAGGAGGCTAATAATTGACAAGGGTCCCCAGAACCAAGCCAATGCTGGTCTACTCCCTGTTTATAGTCCCCCAGCCAGACTGATAAATTTCTATTATTAGAAATTGGAAGTATCGTGTTCGTTTAAAAAAAAATATATTACTTGCTCCGACTTCAAAAATATTTATATTTCTGAGTATTTTTGAAATGGGAGCAAAAAATATTCAGGTATACTCGTATGAATATTTTTGTTTCATAACCTCCTGTTTTTATTTTCAATAATTGAAGGACAAAATAATGAAGCACTGAATTGGGTAAGTGGGTAATTGGGTAAATGTTATATTATGTATGTGTACAAAATTTCATCGAAACCCGTTCAGTAGTTTCTGAGATTTGCAAATTACAAGGAATATTTTCAACAGACCAACAGAGGTAGACTGACTGACAGACACAAAATCAAAGTTGCTCAGGAGGTTATGAAACTTCCAATAATACGAAAAAATTGAAATCGGAGCAAAAAAATATTTTTTATTAAAAACGAGACCCTAAATTATTAAAATTCGGTGGCACCGCAGATAGTCACAATGAACCTTCATTACCTTTTTAGTTACCTTTTCTTTACGCCAACAGTTGACGGTCGAAATAATGAGAGGGAGGATTTGGGATCACTTCTCGAACTAGGTCTCCCGGGCCAAAGAAACACAAATGTTAATGTCCAGAATCGAGAACAACCAAGACTTGTATTCGTTAGTGCGAAAAGCCAAAGCGATCGAGCCGAACAAGAAAACGCATACCAGGCGGAAATGGACCGCAAGCTAGCTGAAAAATTAACAAAGCGAAGTAAAAAATTCGATGAAGAGCAACAGCAAATAAAAATGAGAAACCAACAGGACCGTCTTGATAAGAAAAGGCAACGAATACAAAATACCGAAGCAAGTATTCAAAAGGTAGAACTTGATCGAAGAACGAAAGTAGAAAATATTCTTAAAAATAAAAAATATAGTCCAGAGACGAAGGACTTCCTGATTCAACAGAATAATGCACTGGCTCACCAGAAGAAAGTAGATCTCCAGAAATCTTATGAAGAAAATGAACGTAATCAAGAAGAAAAGGACCGCGTCAAAGACGAAGAAAATAGACGGAAAGCTGAAGCAAAAAAACAAACATTTCAACAACATAGTGGACATCGCATTCAAAGTAGGGAATTCAAGAAACAGAGGTAAGATTTATAACAAAATCCGCGATGAAATCTTCTAAGCGAGTTTTTTTTTTTTTTTTTTTTACTAAACAGAGTCCCGAAGGACTAACTTTTTTAATACAATCTAGTTCTTAAAACTAATAAGTATTTTTATTCTAATCTTAAACTATTAATGTAAATTAAAATAACTTATGTAGGTACATGGACATAAGCAGACAAGTGAGGGAAAGAAATTTTTCAATTTTATCGACAAAAAACAAAGGTGAAGCACATCTGATTTTTTTTTTTTTTTTTCCATTTTTCATCAAGAAATTATTGTATTTGAAAGGAAACTTATTCAAAGCTTTTTTTTGTGCATCCTTTTTTGAACATAAAAGTCTTGAAATTAAATGGTTTTCATTAGTGACTGGTGACGCCAAAACTATTAGCTCAATGGTATCATAATTCATTTCAGATACAAAAACAGTGCAGCTCTTTCAAACAATTATTGGCTCTTCATAACATAAATCTGTAGATTTTCCCAAAATGAAAAATGGCCATTTTGTTGAGAAAAAATATATTTTAACTAAAAAAATAAACTTTTCCTTTCCTTCCCCCAGGAGAAGCGATGTAGTATCAAGCGGATCAAATCGAAACTACCTTGTTCCTACCACCATTGCTCAACCGTCTGTTCCTTATTCTTCTTCCTCAATTTCTGGACCGTTTGCAACTCAGTTTCAACCAATTCAACCAACTCCAGAATCGGGAGGTTCTTCCTCTGCAACGCCTAGCCAACATTTCCAAAGAAAAAATACTGGAAAATCAAAGAATTTTCTTTCTCTCAAGAAATAGAATTAGCTGCAGTACATTTTTGTAATCATTTGAATTTCATCGAATATAATTTTAAAACGCAAATTGACTATAATTTGCGGTCACAAAATCTTAAATAATTCTTTAAAAATTTCACTGATTTTCACTTTTGAAATGATTTTTTTTTATTTAAATTTTACACCAATGTAATTTACACATGAAAAGTCATGTCATTCTTTCACTTATATTTTTTCACACTATATGGTCTTTCACATATGGGCCAGTCCCATTTTTCAAGCAGTAAGCCTAAGACGTATTATTATGTGGTAAAAATTTCAAATGGGAGTATAACATGTCATGTCCCGGCTGGGTTTCGAACCCGCGACCTCTGGTTTAAAAGACCGCCACCTTTACCACTGAGCTACCGGGACAGACTATACTGGTACATATTTAGAGGGGACATCTCATGAATTTGAGTTTTCCAACTGTTACCATTGAGACCACTTTTTAGTGCATTGAGCAAGCCTTGCTACATGGTGAGATTTAAACCCTATTTATCATATTTATCAAACACTTGTTACGGCAGTAAATTTTAAAATGTCGCAAATATAAATCGAATTTTACTATACATTTTTAAACGAAACAGAGCGAACAGACATAATAAAATGCACTGTTTATCGACTGGTGCTCTCAAAACGTAAACAAACATTCAAACCGAGTCGGGCACTCGGTTTTTTTTTTTTTTTTTTTGATGAACAAAATGTTCTGACTTCTGATTGGTTCTCATTCTGCGTCCTTTTGAAAAATGGAGTATCAAATGAGAGTGCCAATTTTTTAATCTGCATTTTAAATTTATTTTTGAAATGAGATGAGCTAAGAACCAATCAGGGAATACCAACACAATACAGCTGATTACAGAAATTACACTCTGTGTTGATGAAAGCCCTGAAAATCCGCCTCAGGACCGATACCAAGACGGAATGGGCTAGGCGATGGCGAGATGACCAACGAGGCAGGCATACAAGGAAATTCTTCCCCACGCTAGAAAGCCGACTGGCTATACGACTAAAACTGACGAGGCAGAGTACTGAGGTACTCACGGGACATGGATTCTTTGCTGAATATCAGGAAAGAATTCTGCACGTGGGTGAAGGGAAATGTCTCATTTGCAACGTGACAGACGACCCGAGCCATCGGATCTTTGAGTGCGATAGGTTCGCGCGACAGCGCGACATCCTAAAAAACTCATGCACGCAATCCGGACTACCATGGCCCGCTAGTCTCGAGCAAATTGCACAAAGTCGAGCGTTGGAGCAGATATACTTGTTTGCCCGCCATGACGAGCAAGACCAGGGTTAGGAAAGTAAGACGAGAACGACCGGGTTAGGAAGATAGAACGGCAATCCACCTACTGAGCTGCCCGATGACGCAGATCCGTTGCCAAATGTACACAAAAACGCGGATGGGCAGTTTCAGAAAAGCGAATACGAGAACGGGCTAACGTGTACATAACGGCAGATAAGAAGTGGCCACATGATGATGCAGTTATTACCGCTTTAAGGGGCAACCCAGGTGCGGGGCGTCGCTTGCGACGATCATATTTTGCTGCCCATATTAATTTATGGCTCTGAACCGTTCTTATCTGTGTTGATCTTTGAAATGACCTTGTTATATTTTTTTTATTTTATATCAATCAAATGCCACAAACATGTAAATTTGTTCGTGCTGTTCCTGTTAAAATTTTATAATAAAATTGAACTATGATCACCAGTGGTAGATATTGTCCTAATTTTCGAGGGATAAGTGAAGGTGGTTTTTTTTTAATATTTCGGATATTACTGGAAAGGCTTCTTCAATTGTATTAAGATAAAATAAGAGCTGGTTATTTGTGTTGTTATGTCACAATTTTTATTTATTTATTTATATTACAATTTACGGCATTACAATAAATTACAATCTGCCATTAACAAGGTGGCAATCATGAAAAATAACATGATTACCATCATGTTTACACACTTAAAATTAATAAGTAAAATTAAAATTAAAAATCGATATAAATGACAGGTAATTCTTTAAGAGAAATGTATGATTCAGATAATAAAATATTAATATTAATTTATGTTATAGGTTGCCTAAGCATAACGAAATTTGGTTTTTAAATGTACTCAAGGAGAGGAAGAATATATCGATGCTAGGATTATTTTTGGTTGTTGTATTGTAAATATCAATCATGCGATTTATTGTAGAGAATTTGGAAAAATTAGTTTTTGTTTGTCTTTTTTTAAATAAATCGCAATTCCTAGTGTTTTTAATATTGATTCTGATATTGACATCTTCTAAAAGTTCAGGCAGGTCTATTAAATTATTTATTATTTTATAAAAGTAAATTGCATCGTATATCTTCCTCCTGTCCTCTAGGGTTTGTATGTCACATTTTACAAGAATGGGTTTATAGTTGAAATAGTATTTGTGTTCTTGTTGTATTCCTACAGTGGGTAGCATCGACATTACGAGAACTAATGCTTATCTCCACTAAACTAAACTAAACATCATATCTCCAACCAACCATCATATTCCAATATCAATCTCGTAATGCCGCCACTGGTCGTTGCCTACTCTACAACTACCCCAAATTGTCCTCACGGCTCACGAGGCTAGGGTAGGCCCCGACATCCAAAGTCAGAGCCAAAAAAATCTAACCCCGCCGGGATTCGAACCCGGGTCACCTGGAGTGCAAGCCGAGCATGCTACCGCTAAGCCAAGGTGACTACTCCTTCAATTGTATTAGAAAGTCGTGTAATATTCACACCAGTTTATTGAGAACCTTTTAGGCCGGGTTTCCACTGAGTACAAACTTTTGCCGCACAAAGTTTCGCAACATTTTGTCTCGAATGTTGACTACAAAATGTTGCGAATCAATTTTATCAGTCTACATACACCCCGTATTTTTAAGTGCACAGTATATCAGTTGGACTACGCAACATCAACCGCGCACGTGATATCCATACATTGACATTATGTATGTTATGTACTCTGAGGAGCTAAGGGGATAGATGGAGGGTTGCATGGAGAGAGCGGGGGTTGGAGATGGTGAGAGCGGGGGGGAAGCGCAGGACAGGTGGGGTATATCTTTGCTTCCTCTATTTCGTAATGCTACCTTTACTACTTACTCAACCCTACTTTGGGGGAACAGCAAAATACTCCACGAAATCGCACTCAAATGGAAATGGGCATAGTTTTTTATACTACTCACTGGTATTTGGTCTCATTTGTTTCCAAAAGAAGAGACGAGCATGAAAGTTTGCAAGAATGTTACACTCGGTATTATCCCGGCTTTACTCTCTAGTCTAGTTCCCTACTTATAATAATTAACTTTGATTTCTTTTATTTTAAGTAAAAGTATTTTCAAGCAAATTTGAAAACGTAATAAATTGCATACCTTTTAATTATTTGATTCAGGCTCCGCTAATACACACTAGATGACCCCATGATGGCTATTTGAATTCGGGCTCGGATCCATCCTAAAATTGTTCGTGGGGTCTATTCCATTTTTGTGACAGTCATATTTATTCACAATAGGATGGATTGATTGATAGCTAAGCATTTTACTATTTAATTTATTTTATTCACCATTTTACTTTTTAAATCTTTGGTAAAAGAATAAATCTCGGATTAATATTTTTAGATATTGTCACTATTAAAATTGTTTTCGCACCCAAATTACCTTACAGATTTCATCTAGGTACCCTGGTACCTACAATAATAAAATAAATAGTCTTTGAATAATTGTAAATTATAGTAAATATATTATTTTTATGGGTTCTAATTTAATTGTAGCTATTTACATGAAATATATTTTTAAAAAACACCAGATAATAGTAATTATAATAATCAAGATAAATAAATGCAAAAAGACAGCACAACCCCTTGATGATGTTGTGGCTATAAAAAAGCTGCTAATGATACATCCCCCGATCAAGAAAAAAATCGTATCAAAAAATCAATTCGTCTTCTAAAATGTGCTGAGGACATCTAAGACATTGGCAAAGTCAGTTATGCTGTTATGGAATTACATTTTTTACTGTAGTAAGTTACTGGATTTTTTTTGTTTTTTCATCACCTACGTTTTAGATAGGTTAGGGACCCTTGTAAAATGGGTATCTCCCGTCAATTTCTAAATAATCATAAAACTGTGTTTTTCCTCTTTTTTGTCGCAAATAGTTCGGTAATGAAAAAAAATTATATTTACTACTTATACAATACATAAAATACATAATTATATATAAAAAATTAACTAAGTCATATTTATTTTTAGTTTTAAATCGAGTTTATAATTTTAATAAGTTTTTCTCTATTTTGTTTTACGTCTAACCATTTTCGTAGTTCATGTCTGATTACAATTAATTCTCTTTCTTCTTTTATATTGTCAGGAATTTCATTGTATATTTTAGGTGCTATATAAGAAAAGTGTCTTTTGGTTAAGGATTTATGCACTGTAGGGAGTATTGTTGGTGTCAGAATTTGACTATCAATCTATCGACAACAGATTCAACTAAGATTGAACTAAACAAGGAGTCATCTGGTTCATTTAATCTTCAATGCGGATTAGCTCAAGGCCTCTTGCTATCGCCGACGACTTCAATCTGTGTCAGGATTTTATTCTCAGACTTATTACGGACTGGAGCGTGGCAGCCGACCATGGATTTCAATTCGAATTTAGAAAATTTGACAGCTCTAGCTTTTGCAAACGATACAACCATCGCTGCAAAAGATGAAACAAATGCCAAAATTCATCCGAAAAAGGATTTTGAATGAGTTTGAATCTTAGCCTATCCACGTTGGTTGAAAGATGTAGCGACTGAACAATTTTTTCTACTACAATTTTACTCCATTGACTCTGACGGTCTCGAACAACAGGAATATTTCCAGGATTCAATACATTCCATGCTTTGAGCTCCTCTTTCAGATGAGGTAATTTTTATTTTATTTTTTACTAGCGGGCTGTCGCCCGCTTTGCGGGCCGAGGCATGGCCGTGAAAGCAAAAAATCCTTTTTCGCCAATGGCAGGTGTTGTAGTGGGAGTTTCGAAAAATCCCGTCTTATTGCACATCTAGACTATAAGACAAAGCTACCTACCAAATTTCAGCTTCCTAGGACTTACGGTTTGGTCTGTAGAGCGATGATCAGTCAGTGGTCAGTGGTCAGTGGTCAGTGAGTGTCTTTGACATTTATATATAGAGATTTTTTTTTTCACACACATCTACACTGATATATCCTTTGGGAGGATATAGGTATCAGCAATAACTGATGTGTACTCATATTACTCTATGATAAAATTATAATGAGTGTCGGCCTATGAACAGTGTTGTTATTACTGTCCATGGCGCGGACTATAGGGGATTTGAACATATATGTTTCCTTTCTGTTTGGTATTTCAAAAAAATGATTTTGATTTTCCCTAAGTCTGGTGTCGGGTATCTTTACGGTAAGTTTGTTTTTTATATAGGGACAGTTAATTTCACCTCGGCACACATTTTCGAGTAATTTTATTTCTTGTTCGTTTCTTCTTTTTTCTAGCGTTTCAAGGCTTAATTATGTGTTCTAATAGTAGGCCATATTTGATATAATTAGGGTATAGTACCCCCTATACCTTTTTTGAAGTAGTACCCCTATACTTTCCATTTAATTTGAAGAACAAGAATATAACAAAGTGTGATTGGATTCTTTCTATGGTTTTAGTGTGCCTACTTTTGTGTATGGTGACCAGAGCACACCGCCGTATTCTATGTAGATTGGATTGGACTAGGGATTGGTAAATCTATCTCATAGTTAATCTCATAGTTTTGTAAATGTGTTAATGTAACCACAAGATCTTTTACTCCAAAAGTAGAGGACAAGAAAGCTGAAAGAGATAAATTCTGAACTTTCCTGATGCCAAGTCCACCTTTATCAATGAGTAAACAGGCTTGCGTCCACTGATCTCCACTTAACTCAACATTCAACGTTGCTTCCAATGTGTCTCTTATCTTTTTATCAATATTGTTCACAAGTTGAGGACATTTCCATATTCCTGTTGTTCGCAGTAAAAAATTGACTTTGGGAATGAGAATACAATGTTTTAATAAATGGACCAAATCAAAGACCAAACGTGCGAAAGTGTTTGGTCTTTGGTTTGGCTTGGCGTATGTGGAACAGCTTTCCCATTCTTTCTGATTCTGAAGTTCATTGCCAATCATAACATCAATAAAAAAAATTGACTGACCTGACACAAGTGATTATGAAAGACAATCTTGACAGCACAATATCATTGACCCTACACTGCGCTGGGAAACTAACAAAGATCGTCAAGATCAAATGAACCCAAACCTTGTAACATCATGAAATTACGTCTGATTTTATTCTTTGGACATCTCATTGACTTTATGAGGGTTTTTTTAACCAAGTTTTAAAATACGAATATGAAAAAAGCTAAAAATTAATAACATCTACAGCAGCTACACTCTTAAAAATAAAACATTTATAAAATTATCAATTAATTATCGAGAGAAAAAAATGTATTGAAAAAATCATTGGAGAAAAAGTTTTTCCTTATTAAAGGAATTCAATCAAGAGTTCTTCAGATCTAATATCCATTATTAAATTTAATACCAAACTATATTTCTTAAATTAATTATGTTTTATATAAATAAATAAAGGTAACTTACTTGTAAAAGAAAATAGATTTTATTATTATTATTAACACGTTCAGCGCCGTAAACCCATATGGAGGCTTTTAGAAATAGAGCTGGTACCGAAAACCCACATGGGAGCTTTATTGGTTTTATTGACTGGTACTTTAAAACCCCCTGAGGGTTTTGAAAGCTGTGAAGAGTTACAATAAACCCCTATAGACCTTTTATTTTAATGTATTTCTTATGGGATTATGATTGTCCTGGAACACAGCTACAATTTGATACTTCTCAATTTGTAAAAACATGTCAATTTTGGTAGAAGATTGGCACAGAACAACAAGTCATATAAAATACTGCGGCGATGAACGTGTTAAACTCAATTCAGGGTGCTTCAGTTATATCCTCTAATGGCATCACCAGAAGTTAATTTTTTTTTTTTTTTTTTCACTCGTAATGTAACTTCTCAATATTTCATGTCATCTTACTTCTTCCAGAATGATTTGAGCCTAGGGACATTTTTACCAAACGCTCCAATACAATTGCCTTTAGGATAATAGTTAGCCACAACCACGGTGCGGCCTCCTTTGGTCGCCACGCCCACTCCAAGCCATTTGGAACCATTCCATACTACCTGAGTGAAGTGACCTGAGGGACAGAAGTTATCAACTTTGTGAGAAGTGGCTCGATAGTGTAGAGAAGTGGCTTGGTAGTGTAGAGAAGTGGCTTGGTAATGTATAGAGAATTGGCTTGATACTGTAGAGATGAAATAACTCATTATTTATATGTATATTAAAACGTTAATTTTATATTATTACTAGCGGGTTACACCCGCCTCTTCGCCGGCCTATCAAACACACACACGCCCACCCACACACACACACTCCCACCCACACACACCACACACACAGTGGACTGATTCGATTTTTTTTTCTTTCTAATTTACCTTTTTTAATGTTATCGTTGATGTATATATTTATCTACTGTTTTTTTTTTTTTTTTTTTTTTTGAATTTCCTTATAATAGGGGGACTATAAACAGGGATTAGACCAGCAGTCTGACGCCACCCTATGATGATGATGATGTGCTCAACGTCAGTACGTTAAAAAAAAAAAAAAACCCTTATATAAAGTTATAACTAATACTTAAATAAAATAAAATACAAACCATTTCACCTTACAGGCAAAATTAATGATCAAAAAAAAAAATTCCTAACACTTTTAATGTATACATATATTATTATTTTTAATGTAAAGGAAAGGTAAATAAAAAAAAGCAAAAAAAAAGACGAAAAATAAAGAAAACAAATAAAAAAGAGACGAAAAGAAGAAGAAGAAGAAGAAGAAGAAGAAGAAAAAAAAAGAAGAAAAAAAAAGTTTTTTATGCCTATTTATTTTTTTTCTTTCATCTCCTATCATAAACTATGTAACTTCTACCTTCTCCACAGGTAACACGACTATTACAGAAACATGAGTCAACATACATACAATACAAAAAAAAAGATTCATTTCCCATATGGTACACATCCCATCTAAAATCTCTTATCATTGAGAAAAAAACTGTTCACAGGTTGTATAAGTCTTCCGGTAATCCTAACCTCTATCGCCAATTTTCTCATCTTCGTTCTTTGTGTAAGTCTTCCGCTAAAAACTGTTACTCTTCATATATTTCTTCTGTAAGTAATAGTATCCATGAGAATCCTCGCTATTTTTGGAAATTCCAAAGAAATCTTAAAGGTGGATCATCTCTTCCCAAAGTTCTAACGTATGGCGATCTTAAATCATCATGTTCTCTTTCTTCAGCTAACCTATTTGCAGAACATTTTTCTTCTGTCTTCATGAATGTCCCTCTTTGTTCTCCTGAATTTCAGTTTGAATCTAGTGACTCCATTCCTTCTTGTGATTTGTCTTTCAATGATGTTCTCAATAAACTCCAGTCTCTTAGTATTCATAAAGGTATGGGCCCTGATGGCATCCCTCCCATTTTTCTCAAATATTGTGCCCATACGCTTTCTGGTCCTTTATGGTTCCTCTTCAATGAATCCTTGAGTTCAGGTACTTTCCCGTCTTCATGGAAAATTTCTTATGTAACTCCTGTTCCCAAGAAGGACAATCCCAAAAACTTGATTACTAGCTATCGACCCATATCTATTCTTTCTACGATTCCAAAACTCTTTGAATCCATTGTTCTTCAAAAACTCTTTCCTCAACTAACTCGTCTAATTATTCCACATCAACATGGATTCATGCCTAACAAGTCGGTTTCTTCTAATCTTCTGAATTATTTAAACTATATTTCTTCTAGTATATCTGTCAATAGCCAAGTGGATTCTCTATATCTTGACTTAACTAAGGCTTTCGACCGCGTCAATCACAGGATTCTTCTTGATAAACTCTCTAGCTATGGTATTTCAGGCTCTCTTCTTCTCTGGTTCTCCAGTTATCTCTCTAATCGTAATTGCATGGTTCGTGTTTCTTCTTCTACATCCCAGTCCTTCTTCGCAAGTTCTGGAGTTCCTCAAGGATCTCATATGGGTCCTGTTTTGTTTCTTCTTTTCATTAATGATGTTCAAGACTGTCTGTCACTGCACGATGTAAAATATCTCTTGTTCTGCGATGATCTCAAACTTTTCCGATCTGTTCGTTCCACGTCTGACTGCGAAATTTTGCAAAGTGCTCTTCTCTCACTTAATCAATGGTTTCAAGCTAATCTTCTTCATGTCAATTCATCCAAGTGTAATGTCATTTCCTTTACTCGATCTAAAAATCCCATTCTTTATGATTATACCCTTGATTCTAGTACTATCCCTAGAGTACTTTCTGTTAGAGATCTTGGCGTTGTCTTTGATTCTCAAATATCTTTTGTTCCACACATAGATGCCATTTGTTCCAAAGCTTTTAGAATGCTAGGCTTTATTACCAGATCAACAAAAGATTTCCCAGACTTTCTTTCATTCAAGATTCTAACTGTTCATTAGTTCGTGGGGTATTAGAATTTGCCTCCAGCATTTGGAACCCTTCATATAATTTTCATTCTGGTAGGATTGAACGAATCCAACGTAAGGCTTTGAGAACGTTGGGGTACAAAATGAGAACTCCAGATCAGTCTTACGATACACTGGAGAAGTCGCTAGACTTATTGCCTTTGTACATGAGAAGAGACATGTACGATATGATTATCTTTCATAAAATCTTAAGCTCAGTATTGGACGCTCCAGATCTTCTTTCATCCATTAACATAAATGTTCCACAATATACGACTCGCTCTACTTTACCTTTTAGACCTCCTTATGTTCGCTCTAATTACCTCCAAAATTCCCCGATGATTCGCTTTCAGCGTTCAGCCAACAAGTTAAGAGAGCACCTTGACCTTTTCTCTATCCACAACACCAATGAGATCAAACACTTCTATCACAACTCCGTTGTTCATTCGTGAATTACACAAAAAAATTAACTCAGTTCTTTTAATTTTTTCCCATTATATCTTATTTTTTAGATCTAATAATATTAGTATTATTGTCTTTTGTATGTAATCTAAATAGATATAGAATTTTATATATTTTTCACTAGGATTAGTTAGGGAAATATGTATATTGTACAATAGTTAGAACAGGGCAATTAAGCCCGTTTATTGTTTAAATAAATAAATAAATAAATACACAACACTGACTAGACAATGACTTAACTCAAACTACCCAACTAACAAAGACACCAATACAAATTTAATGTGTCTTCCTGTGGTTAAATTAGCAGGGAGATACGCAAAGACAACACTCACAAAGACACAGAATACACAAATGACTCCATCATGACTTAATCAACAAACTGCATCACACATACACCAAGACAATTTACCTGATCTTCCTGTGGTTAAATTAGCAGGAAGATAACAACATGATCTATATTAAGACAACACTTAACAAGAAAAAGAAAACACACAGGACAATAACAACAATTAAGGGAGGAAGCGGATAAGTCAAAAACAGGAGCCGCACCCCCAAATAAAGCTAGATAAACCTTATCTAGCAACAGTAAAGTTGCAATTGTTATTATTTGCTACAGAGAGAGAGAGGATTAACACTACAAGCATCCAGGTCAGACATGTAAGCCAAAAACAAAAATAAAAAATTGGGGAGAATATTTTGATCAATGGGGAAGGCTTCCCTCCTGCGCACCGTCAGACGCTGCGTCCAGGAATTCTTTGATAGAGTAAGGACAGAGAAGTATGAGAAAGCATTTTAAAAACTCTCACTCCTTGCACTTTAAAAAAAAGCATATTTTTAAAAGTGCAAGGAGTGAGAGTTTTTAGGGCATCTGGCAGAACATTATAAATTTTTATGCCCTCTCCTACGTACAAGTCCCAAGTTAAGAATAAATTAGAGCCAGCGTCGATGGTATGTTGAATACACCGGTTCCCTTCAGAACACCGAAGTTTAAGCGACATCCAGCGAGGTTAAGACTTGGATGGGTGACCATTCAAATTCTAATTCTCGTGACGCTGGCTTTTCTCGGCCCCACTCAGGCTGGGTGAGGTCAATGTGAGTAGCAGGTTTGTGAGTTTCCTGCGAATGGAGGGTAAAACCCCCGTCGTGATATGACCATGGCAGTTGAAAGCGACGTTAAACCCCACTAAAAAAAAAAAAAAAAAAAAAAAAAAAGAATAAATTTAGTAAAGGAAATGCTTCTTGCATCCTCGGATCCCTTCATTAATTGTGATCAACACAAATAGGTAGGTATGATAACTTAAAAAAAATCATAACAGAAAAAAGGACATTTTTTACTGTTAGAACAGTTGGAATATACCTCCGTGGCGTAACGGTTGAGATTCCCAGTTGGAGCAGACTTTTCACACAGAAAATTTTGTTTCCTCCGAACACAGCTGGTATTTCCGGCCCTACCCAGGCTGGGTGAGGTTAATGTGCTTAGTTGATCCCAGCGAATGGAATCGTATAAGTCCGTCCTAATAAGGACGTTAAAGCAAAGAGAATCGTTGGCGTTAGGAAGAACATCCAGCCGTAAAAATGTGTCACACAACCAACCAACCTGAACAATGTCGAATCCAAGAAATTTTGGGAAAAGGCAAGGTGAAAGAAGAAGAAAAACAGTTAGGGTAGATGTGACCAAGAGTCTCAGGGCCGAATTAATAATAATATAATAATAAATAAATGATCTGTTTTATTTTTCATTTTTTTTTTTTTTTTTTTTTTACAGAAGACCCATCCTAAGCAATTTTTATTTGGCTCCTAATTATTATTTGCAATAAAAACTTTATTTATCTATTCATTTAATTATGAAACAGGATTAGTTAATCTTAGTGGACACTTTCCCTTAACTTTCACCTTGACAACGGGCGCATCACGATTCGTCTCAAAAAGGGTTTTTTAAAAAGGTTGGAATTTCAGGTATAAAAATGACCACACGATTCGTCTCAAAACATTTTTTTTTTTGCGAAAAAGTAAACAACACGATTCGTCTCAGTACGACAGTAAAATACGGTACATATTGAGGGATATTTTATTACATCTTATTTAAAACATCTTAGAGGGAATTTTTTCTTATATTCTTGAGGCATGGCCTTCTATGCATTTTACCTAACCCTACTTTAAACCTAAGGCATTGCCTTCTATGTATTATCCCTAACCCTACTATATTCTTGAGGCATGGCCTTCTATGTATTTTACCTAACCCTACTATATTCTTGAGGCATGGCCTTCTATGCATTTTACCTAACCCTACTATATTCTTGAGGCATGGCCTTCTATGCATTTTACCTAACCCTACTTTAAACCTAAGGCATTGCCTTCTATGTATTATCCCTAACCGTAATACTATATTCTTGAGGCATGACCTTCTATGTATTTTACCTAACCCTACTATATTCTTGAGGCATGGCCTTCTATGTATTTTACCTAACCCTACTATATTCTTGAGGCATGGCCTTCTATGTATTTTACCTAACCCTACTGTCAAACACTCAAATAAACACTGATAACATAGATGACTGTTACTGGTTCAAAACAATAACATCGTGAACATCGCCATTTTATATTAGGGATTTTTTTTTTTGTGCGAGAGGGAATTTTTTCTTATGGGGATAGTTTGAAAGGGATATTATATATTTTCGATTTTTGAGTATTTGAGACGAATCGTGTTATGAGACGAATCGTGTTTTGTTTTTCTTGAGACGAATCGTGTTGTGAAAAAGGCCACCTCAGGTAGTTTGAGACGAATCGTGAAATCCCCTTGACAACAAATGCAGAGGTCATATTATTTTAAGCGGGGCTTTGTAGCGTTGTACCTATTCTTTCTGTGGCGTATAGGAGAGCTGTAGTCAGCCTTGGAGGCGGAAAATCTTTTTCAAAATTCCTTTCTAAAAGTAAAAAAAAAATACAATAAGTTACAATTATCATAGGAAGTGTCTCATATTATGTAAATTACAATCGTATTAAATAAATAATCAAATCAAATCTATTGGTCAGCTGATAAAACCTCAGGGTCGGCTTGGATTTACTAATCCTGTATCACAATACGGCCCCAATAAGAGTCTAACAAAATATCCTTACCCCAGTCCTTGAAATTGGTCATGGGTGGCTCTCCCCCAAGCCAATGGTAATCTTTGATCTCATCATAGAACCCCTTCACGGCTATTTGCATGCTATCGATTTTATTCACCGGGGTTGTGTCTTCCTCCCATTTGGTTGGCCCAAAGTCAACGCCGCTGAGCCTGAAAATTCCGCCAGATCTTCTGAAGAGATTCTCCCCGTATGTATTCGGTCTTCGATGTTCGAATGTTCCTGTGTCGACCAGATAGTTTGCCCAGTCCTGCGCCACTTCTTGCGCCTGTGGGACAAGACAGTTTTAAAACAGTGTATTAGCCGTTGAATCGATGGCGCACTGAATACCCCGGTTCTCGTAGAATCACCCGCGTTGGTGTTGAGTTGAGCAACGTGTATACAATGTTAACCGATCACGAGGAAGTAGTGTGTCCATAATTGGCAGTGTTTTTGTTACAGAGGAAGACCATGGATAGGACCAAAGACAACTTTTTTTAAATGACATAGTGCATAATTTCGGGTCCCGCATAGCTCGTGTCATTTCGAAGGTTGTCTCTAAATTTTGGGACCAGGCTATTTTATTTTGCATTCTCAAAACACGGGACTCCAAAAGGCGCGGAGCCTGCAGCTAGAAGTGTTTTTAGGTGCGAATTATGAAACAGGATTAGTTAATCTTAGTCGACACTATCCCTTAACTTTCACCTTGACAACAACTGTAGAGGTCATATCTAACCCGGGTTCTGTAGCTGTATATTACTTTTGTGGCTTAACGGAGCTGTAGCCAGCCTTCGTGACTCATTTCAAAATAACAATCGGTCAGCTGATAAAATCTAAGGGTCGGCTTAGATTTACTAATCCTGTTTCATAATACAGCCTTAATGGTAATTCGGGCCTATATAACACTTAGGCGAATATTTCTAATACTCATCATGGCGGAAATTGTCTATAAAATTATCATAAGCCCCCAAAGCTCTCCTCAGAAACCGGCCATATTTCAGATAGACATGTTTTTATCTTTTTTTCCTTTCTCCTTCCTCTTTCTCTCTTTCTCCTTTCTAATATTTCAGGGGGGGGGGGGGGGGATTCCTGAACCTACTTGTTTGACCCCCCCCCCCCCCCCCCCCAAAGTTAAGCTACTTGTTTGGGAAAGAGCACCGTAAAGTAAAAGAAGGAAAACTGTGATGGTAAAAGTCTATGTAGAAAATACCAGAATACATCTTTTCCATAGTTTTTGTTTTCTTCTCAATTTGGCTTTAACGTCGCTTTCAATTGCATGGTCATATAACGACGGGGATGTTACCCTCCGTTCGCAGGAAACTCACAAACCTGCTGCTCACATTAACCTCACCCAGCCTGGGTTGGGCCGGAACGCTAGCAGTCTTCATCTCGTTGGGGGACTGATCTGTCCCCGTATGACTTACCTTAAAATCGTACTCAAGAGGTTGACAGTTGTGCTTTTTACGATAATAATTGTGTATTTTCAGCGCCGCCGTTATGAAGTCGTTATCAACCTCGGCCCCATTGGCCGCCGTAGTGTCAGGGTCATAGCGTTCCTGGGGAGGCTGGGACGTAGTGCGTCGTATCACGATGGCGCCATTGTTTGTTGAGAAGAAGCCATCTGGCATTTCTCCCTGAAAAAGCTGTTTGAAAAGCTCAGGAGTATCTTCCTCATTCGAGACTACTCTGGTTTGCATGTTATTAAAAACTTTATCCAAATCATGGCTAGGGGCCTCATATGTCTCGTAATTTTTAGGGGCCTCATATGTCTCGTAATTTTTCTTTTGCTCCTGTTCTTTCTTCCTGTTGAAAGATCGTAGGGTGTCCAAAAAAGAGGGTTTATTCTGCCCGTTTTGGGAAGACCAAGACTGTCGCCTCCCTGATGTCGACCGTGGAAGATTTCCTCTCGCCTGTGGACTATGGCGTTTCAATTCAGTATCAGTATAAACAGAAAAGTGAGAAGTTATATTAGATGTACATGAATATCAGAACATACCTGGACATACCTCGAGCTTATTTTCTCTCATCAGTAGGTAATAGCTCTGAATATCCATGCCATCAACAACTAACCTCTCAATTTTAATCAGTATTTTCATGCTTTTCAGTAATAAATTGTCATCAGTGATTGTCATGCATCATTATTCGGTATTACCGACCTCAGTAGCTTAATCGATAAGGCGGCGGACTTGTAACCTGGAGGTCGGTTTTGTAATACCTAATACCTCTGTGGCGCTAAGTCTCGGATTGCGTACTGGGAAAACTGATTTATTTTTATTTTTAATACATGACAAGTAAATGATTCACATATATAACAATGACAGTTTACATAATTCATAATATTTTTAACTGAACTTATGCTAGTTTCTTTTGGCTGTCGTCATCCCACTCTAAGGGCCACACCTATGAAGTATGGTCCTTGTGTCGTGGGATGCAGCCTTGTTTTAGTTTCTATGTTAAATATTATGATGCTAAGCAATTACTTAAGTTATCGATTTTGTATATTAATTTCGCCCTTAGTAAAGCTAGTTTGAGTAGTTGTGACATCACGAAAGTGATATTGTCAACCATTTTGCCAAAGATGCCACTGGCGGATTTTTTGGCGGTTATAGATTGAAACACGATGGGCAAACGGATTGCAGATCCAGGTAGGAAAATGTATAGTCAGTAACCTACCATCCGATTAACGGGTGTAAATATTTTTTTGGTTCACCCTTTAAGATTAAATGATAATAATAATATCGCCTTATTTATACTGCCCGATTAGGACTATTAAGTCCTATTATTCCAGCAGTAAGCCCAAGACGTATTATTATGTGGTAAAAATCCCAATTGGGAGGATAACTTGTCTTGTCCCGGCTGGGTTTCGAACCCGCGACCACTGAGCTACCGGGACAGATTAAATATGTTTTACCACTAGAAATAAAAAAAATTGCCAACGAGTTGAGAACATTTGCTGGAGATACAAGCGATTTTGATGAAATTTTGTGCGTATTAGCGTTTTACATAGGTCATTTATAATTATTTGTTAATAAATTTTGATTGCGGTCTGATATTTAAGAAAATCCGGGATTTTGGACAAAAAAGTCAAAAAATAAGGTCCACTTGCCGATATAGAATTTTTTGTAGAATCTAGAATGTAGGAAAAACAACGTTCTACCAACTTGGCCTCATTATTCGATTCGGAAAACACATTAAGGATATTGATGTTTTAAGAACGCTATTTTTATCACTAGTGAGATCTTCTATAGAGTATGGATCAATATAATGGGATCCAAACTCGAAATTAGAATCAAAAACAATTGAAAATTTTCAGTACACATTTGTTAGATACCTATTTAAAAAAGAAAACGGGATTTATCCAAAATACCCGGAAATAACTATATCCTACAACACGCTTCTAGAATTGCTTGATATTAATTCTTTTGAATTAAGACTTAAAGTAGACCTAGTGATGTTAATTTATAATCTTGTAAACATTAATATTACATGTCTAGAACTCAAAGAAAAAATAGTGGTAAAAACACCAAACCCCATTTTAGGAAATACAAATATTGAAACCTTCACAGTCCCTCATCCTAGACTTACTAAACTTCATGAATCGCCACTGAACAGAGCAATGACTCTACGTAATGTACCTAGTACACCTAATTACAGACGACTCTTTACTGTCTAAGGAAGCTTTTAAAGCAAATGTAAAACAATTAGGTACTTTTAAGTTCTTAATTATTTTATTTTAATACGAACATTTGTATTGTTGTTTCAATTTATTGTTCTATGAATTTTTGAAACCATATTATGTTCTTATTTTAAAAAAATATATTTAACTTACCTGTCGTTGTACTCAGGTTCTTGAGGATCACTTCCGAAGGAGCCGCCGCGGTATCGCGGCCTGTGACAATGATGAAAAATATTTTATAAATATAGACACACACACACACACACACACACACACACACACACACACCACAAACACAGCACAGAAAAGTAAAAAAAGTGAAAAAAAAAACTTATAAATTTCACATTTTAATTTATCCCCCCAGATTAGTCTCTAAAGTGCATGTATTGGAATTGAAAGACTATTCAATTAATTCTTGAGAATAAATGTAGATGGTTTAATTATATGATCATTAACCTATGATGAAGTGTGCACAGATATTAGCCCTGTATCAAAAATACTCTACGCAGATGATCTCAAAATCTTTAGAAAAATAACAAACATAAATGACTGCAAAAAATTGCAGGAAGATCTCAACATAGTTAGAAAAAAAACTTCACTTGATTGGGCTAAATTTCCATCCATCCAAATCAAAACAAATCATGAAATCCCTCTCACAAGAAAAAAATTCAATATAAACTATAACTACAAAATGGGAGACATCTGTACAGAAAAAGTAAATTCTCATTTCTGATAAAGATTTAGGTATTATTATTGATAGTGAACATAAAGTTAACGAACATCGTGCAAACATGTTAACACGAGCTTATAGAAAACTTGGCCTCATTATTCGATTCGGAAAACACGTTAAGGATATTGATGTTTTAAGAACGCATTTTTTATCACTAGTGGAGTATGGATCAATATTAGTGGAGTATGGATCAATATTATCTACTGTGGAGTATGGATCAATATTATGGGATCCAAACTCGAAATTAGAATCAAAAACAATTGAAAAAATTCAGTCCACATATTTTGTTAGATACCTATTTAAAAAAGAAAACGGGATTTATCCAAAATACCCGGAAATAACTATATCCTACAACACCCTTCTAGAAATGCTTGATATTAATTCTTTTTGATTAAGACGTAAAATAGAAATAGTGATGTCAATTTATAATCTTGTAAACAATAATATTATATGTCTAAACACAAAAAAAATAGTGTTAAAACACCAAACGCCATTTTAAGAAATACAAATATTGAAAATTTCACAGTCCCTCATCCTAGACTTACTAAACTTCATGAATCGCCACTGAACAGAGCAACTGTGAGATCTACTGTGGAGTATGGATCAATATAATGGGATCCAAACTCGAAATTACAATCAAAAACAATTGAAAAAATTCAGTCCACATTTGTTAGATACCTATTTAAAAAAGAAAACGGGATTTATCCAAAATACCCGGAAATAACTATATCCTACAACACCCTTCTAGAAATGCTTGATATTAATTCTTTTGAATTAAGACTGAAAGTAGACCTAGTGATGTTAATTTATAATCTTGTAAATAATAATATTACATATCTAGAACTCAAAGAAAAAATAGTGGTAAAAACGCCATACCCCATTTTAAGAAATACAAATATTGAAACCTTCACAGTCCCTCATCCTAGACTTACTAAACTTCATGAATCGCCACTGAACAGAGCAATGACTCTACGTAATGTAGTACACCTAAGTACAGACGACTCTTTACTATCTAAGGAAGCTTTTAAAGCAAATGTAAAACAATTAGGTAGTTTTAAGTTCTTAATTATTTTATTTTAATACGAACATTTGTATTGTTGTTTCAATTTATTGTTCTATGAATTTTTGAAACCATATTATGTTCTTATTTTAAAAAAATATATTGAACTTAATTGTCGATGTACTCAGGTTCTTGAGGATCGCTTCTGAAGGAGCCGCCGTGGTATCGCGGCCTGTGACAATGATGAAAAATATTTTATAAATATAGACACACACACACACTCACACACACACACACGCGCACACACACACTCACACACACACACACACACACACACACACCACAAACACAGCACAGAAAAGTAAAAAAAGTGAAAAAAAAAACTTATAAATTTAACATTTTAATTTATCCCCCCAGATTAGTCTCTAAAGTGCATGTATTGGAATTGAAAGACTATTCAATTAATTCTTGAGAATAAATGTAGATGGTTTAATTATATGATCATTAACCTATGATGAAGTGTGCACAGATATTAGCCCTGAATCAAAAATACTCCTCTATGCAGATGATCTCAAAATCTTTAGAAAAATAACAAACATAAATGACTGCAAAAAATTGCAGGAAGATCTCAACATAGTTAGAAAAAAACTTCACTTGATTGGGCTAAATTTCCATCCATCCAAATCAAAACAAATCATGAAATCACTCTCACAAGAAAAAAATTCAATATAAACTATAACTACAAAATGGGAGACATCTGTACAGAAAAAGTAAATTCTCATTTCTCATAAAGATTTAGGTATTATTATTGATAGTGAACATAAAGTTAACGAACATCGTGCAAACATGTTAACACGAGCTTATAGAAAACTTGGCCTCATTATTCGATTCGGAAAACACGTTAAGGATATTGATGTTTTAAGAACGCATTTTTTATCACTAGTGAGATCTACTGTGGAGTATGGCTGTAAGGATTAATATTATGGGATCCAAACTCGAAATTAGAATGAAAAACAATTGAAAAAATTCAGTCCACATTTGTTAGATTTAAAAAAGAAAACGGGATTTATCCAAAATACCCGGAAATAACTATATCCTACAACACCCTTCTAGAAATGCTTGATATTAATTCTTTTGAATTAAGACTTAAAGTAGACCTAGTGATGTTAATTTATAATCTTGTAAACAATAATATTACATGTCTAGAACTCAAAGAAAAAATAGTGGTAAAAACACCAAACCCCATTTTAGGAAATACAAATATTAAAACCTTCACAGTCCCTCATCCTAGACTTACTAAACTTCATGAATCGCCACTGAACAGAGCAATGACTCTATGGATTTTTTTTTTTTTTTTTTTTTAATTTTTCAATAGTTATATTTTTACAATATATAAAAGACTTCTGCAAGGACATCTTCCCGAGGCAGTGTGCGCAGCACTGAGGCAACATTACCTCTCTGAACAGCGAATGTAAATTAGTAAACCTAGGTACAGAACTTTTTACTGTCTCAGGAAGCTTTTAAAGCAAATATAAAACAATTAGGTAGTTTTAAGTTCTTAATTATTTTATTTTAATATGAACATTGGTATTGTTGTTTCAATTTATTGTTCTATGAATTTTTGAAACAATGTTATGTTCTTATTAAAAAAATAAATTGAACTTACCCATGGTTGTACTCAGGTGGTTGCCCATAGCTTCTGAAGGAGCCGCCGCGGTATCGCGGCCTGTGACAATGATGAAAAATATTTTATAAATATAGACACACACACGCACACACACACACACACACACACACACACACACACACACACACACACAACACAAACACACACACCGCACAGAAAAGTAAAAAAAGTGAGAAAAAAAAACTTGTTGTCACCCATCCATTTTTTGTCCTTACCCGGCGTAGCTAAAGAACATCTCATAAGAATTTCATGTCAAATGAAAGCTCAGACCCTTGCCAAATTTCGAGAAAAAATGTCACTTAGGTCGAAAAACGTATAAAAAAATGTGTCCCCCTTCAATTTTTAGGACTCGCCCTTTTCCACGCGGCTGGCTTCCCAGTTGAAATATAATAAAATCCTTTCTTATTGCACATCTACAATATAGAGTCAACCTGTGTATTAATTATCAGCCACCAGAAATTTACCGGTACGGAGAAACAGTGATGAAAAGATGAAAAAGCGCGTTTTTTCATGTAAATGTCCCCCTTTTCCCCATCAAATTTGAGGTATATTTCAAAATCCTTTCTCAGTGCGCATCTAAGACCTAAAAGTGACCTACATAGCAATTTCAGCGTCCTAGGACATACCAGTGCTGAGAAATCGAAATGAATGAGTGAGTGACTGAGGGTCACGTGAGTGAATGAGTGTTAATTTTCGCATTTATACAGGGTGGGGCAAACGTCTGAAAACCCCTGAATAACTTTCGAATGGCTTCTTCGGTAAAATTAAAATTTGGTTCAGTAAACCGGAGTAATAAGACCTTCTTTTAGAGTTGCGCCGATTTTTGTTACCGGCCCCATGTCGGGGCTAGGGGGGCCAACTTAATTTTTTTAAATACGAACCCCTACTTTGCGATACATTTTTAAAAAGGTCTTTAAAACTATCTTTTTCTCGAGAACAGATTGAGTTAGAATCTTGAAACAAAAAATTGGTCACCAATATGAAGTCTGAAGTTTTATGTGAAAATATTTTGAACCTCCGCCCACCGCCTCTAAGGGCGTTTTCAGGGGGGCACATGTCCGTTTCTCCCGAATTTTAAATGGAATGCATATTTTTTTATTTTACTTTCAAGATATGCAAAGCAAATTAGTAACATTAGTAAAAAGAAAAAAAAATATTCCTTGGTTTGAGTCCCGAAAAAACACGGTTTTTAGAAGAAAATAGGCCCAGGTTGCGGAAGTCATTTCGGCCACCCGGAAAACGTTGTAAAAAAAATAAAAATGTCAAAAAATAGGTAAAGTTCTCTTCTTTAATTTGATGTACTTGCTTTTATTCTTTGAGGAATACATAGGTCCTTGAATTGGTCATAAACTTTTTTCAGTTTCAAAAGACCAAAGTCCAGAAATTTAAATTCGACCCCCTTTGTATATAGATCCAGCCAAATCCGAAAATTGTATATTACAATTCACATACGTACATTATTCACTGAGAGAAAAATTAAATTAAATAGGGAAATAAGAGGCTTCTTTGCAGAAGAATAGATTAGTTTCAGTATAAAAATTCTTCATAATTATAAAGTTAGAAATACACTCAAGTGCATGAAAAGAGGTTCACAACTTACTGCGGGGGTAATCTCCTACGTGGTGGTTCCATGAAACTAGGTAACATGGGTGGTCCGTAGCTGTAACAATGAATTATTTGTTATCAGGTTCATATTAGAAATTATTCTTGTTTTAATGTCATATCTGGTCTATAAGAAACACACAGCATATATCTTCACAGCAACATTAAAACCAACCAGTCAGTAATCGTAATCAAGCCTACGAGTTAGGCGAAACTTAAGTCGAAAAGTGAGTAAAAATTTAAAGAATCCTAGTTTTATATTAACATTACATAAATTACAAATACCTAAATAAAATGTAATAATGAAATTAAATAGTTGTTGTTACCGACCTCGGTAGCTTTTTGATTTTGATTTTGATTTATTCTTTAGTACCTACAATATAAATTTACATAGAATGACACCTCCTAAGATAATTCTACCTTGATAGATAAGGCGACGGACTTGTAACCTGGAGGTGGGTGGTTCAAGTCCCGGTTTCAGCGTAGATTTAGTAAATCATGTTTGACTAGTTGTGATATCACGAAAGTGATGGACACAAATATGATAAAAAAAGCTGAAGTAGTTATTGTTGCTGACAAAGTGAAACTTTTTCGTTCGAGGTAATAGTATAAATTAAAGAGGAAATAGTGTGCAATTTCATATACAGGGTGAGCATAAAGTCTCACCCCACCCCCCGTATCTCGAGAATGGCTGAAAATACAAGAAAACGCAAAAACACGTATCCCTTCGATTTTAGGAGGATTGATTTTCAGCCAAAAAAAATTGTCTACACGGCCCCAGTCAGGCTGGGCATGGACCAACTTTAAAATCTTAAATAGAATGGTATGTCTTGTGGCATTGTTATAAAGGTCTCATAGAAAGAAGTTCATTACAACAAATTTCAGTGAGTTACGACTTACCGTTCTTGAGATACAGGGTCGAACGTCCTGCGTAATATCCATATATTTTGACCTATAACTCGTTAACCATAAATTCTAGAAAAATGAAATTTGTTGATAATAATAACTCCTTATGACAAGCCCTGTCGAAAAAGTTCTAACTTGACATACTCTGTTGATGTTAGTTTCTGGACGAACAGTCCGAAAAAAATTAACGAAAAAAAACAAATCAAGTTTTAACTTGTTCGAAATTTCTTGCCATAAAGAGTAATTATTATCAACAAATTTCATTTTTCTGGAATTTACGGTCATAGGTCAAAATATATGGATATTACGCAGGACGACCGACCCTGTATCTCAAGAACGGTAAGTCGTAGCTCACTGAAATTTGTTGTAATGAACTTATCTCTATCAGACCTTTAAAACGATATGCCACAAGACATACTATTCTATTGAAGATTTTAAAGTTGGTCCATGCCCAGCCTGACTGGGGCCGTGTAGACAATTTTTTTTGGCTGAAAATCAATCCTCCTAAAATCGAAGGGATACGTGTTTTTGCGTTTTCTTGTATTTTCAGCCATTCTCGAGATACGGGGGGTGGGGTGAGACTTTATGCTCACCCTGTATTGTATATCTGAAAATAATATAAAAAAAAACTCTCGAGCAAATAATTAGGAACGATCTCTAGATTATTTTTTCTCTTGAGAATTTCTTGTAAACTTACCTTCCGAAACTAAATAATGGGCCTCCAAAGAGAGGTCTGAAGCTGTAACAACAACAAAAAAAATGACAATTATGGTCACAATATTTCCTCGTAATGGGTTCACATTCTATACACGTGGCAATTTTGAGATTTTATACTAAAACACTTATAGGTATCTCCAAAAGTTCTTTACCAATTCTCTTCAAATTTATTTAATATGGTAGTATACCGTTTTCCTACGTTCTGAATTCTACAAAAAATCTGTATCGGCGATTCGTACACCTTATATTTTGGTCCAAAATTTCGAAATTTCTTTAATATCAAGGCCCAAGTATAAATTATTCAATAAAAATAGTTGTGAAACGTTAATATGCATATACGTACAAAATGTCATGAAGATCGGGTGTTCCTACCATTCACGAGATATAAGCGTTTAAGTAAAAAGTTAGAGGTCAGGCGCATTGTCTCTATCATGTATTACCAAGAACCGCTTCTACGAAGTTAATGAATCTACAGACCATCTACAGAATGTTTTCTATATGTGTACAAAATTTCGTGAAAATCCGTTCTGTAGTTTCTGAGATTTACGCACTACAAGGAATGTATTTAAAATTTTAAAAGACGGACAGACAGACACAAAACTAAAATTGCTCAGGAGAGGTGATGAAACCTCCTGAGGTGATGAAACGTCCAGAAATATGAAAAAATTGAAATCGGAAAAAAAATATATATATATTTTTTTTTTTTTTCAACGTAATATGCTTACAATAATTCCTCGTGAGTGTTTCCCATTGCATAAATCTGGCAATAAAATAGTTATACTTTCCAATATCCTAAGTTTTTTTTATTATTCCCGAGTTTTTTTATTATTGTTTATATATAAATCACTTGTATCTTCAAAAACGCTCAACCGATTCTTTAAAAATTATGGTAGATTATTGTTTTTCCTACATTTTAAATTCTAAGAAGAAAAAAAATCTCTATTGGAATATTGAAGACCTATCTTCACGTTTATTTCCATAATTTTGATTTATCTCACTGAGGGTGTCCCCTGTCCTATTTTAAACGAGATATTCAATTATCTCGAGAACCAATGAAGATTGTAAATCTCGAGAACCAATGAAGATAGTAAACTCGAGTTTTTATTATTATTATTATTATTATTATAATACAATACTTTATTAGATATAATTGGATATTATGTACAGTACAAATAATTATTTTAACCGTGAAAAAATGGAAACAATATATACAATAAAAATGAAAAAGAATAGAAAATATATAAAAACATTAACCAAAGGGCGGGGTTATTGCCTATGGGAATCTCTTCCACCCAACCCTTTTTTGGGTGGTTTTCCGAACATTTTTGAGACATCTAATTATGACCTTCATAATCAAGCTTATTTCAAGGTTAACTTCAGAATTTTAAATGGATCAATCTAAATTTAATTTTCAAATTCACCGTGAAATTTTGACCTTACTTGACTAGTCATTTCACATTTTCATTTTAATTTTTTCCCCCAGATTAGTCTTTAAAGTGCTTGGAATGGAATTGAAAGACTATTCAATTAATTCTTCAGAATAAATGCAGATGGTTTAATTATATTGAACTTACCCGTCGTTGTCCTCAGGTGGTGGAGGAGGGTCCATGAGGGGGCTGCCCAAGTATGGCATCCTGTGACAATGATGAAAAACCATTTATAAATATACTAAATATCGGCATACCACACTCGTAATTGGTCAAGTTTAGGGTGTGTTTCCGTGGCGTAACGGTTGTGACTACTGCCCGTAGTCCAGAGATCCTGAGTTCGATCCCCGCTCGGAGCAGAATTTTCACACGGAAAATTCTGTTCCCTCCGTACATGTGAGGCTGGCATTTCCGACCCTACCCAGGCTGGGTGAGGTAAATGTGGGAAGCTGGTACGATTCCCAGCGAATGGAGGATAAAACACCCGTCCTCATCCAGGACGTTAAATGAAATAGAATCGTTGGCGTTAGGAAGGGCATCCAGCCGTAAAAATGTGCCAAAACCAACCCACCTCAACCATGAGGTTGAACATCGTCGACCCTGTTTAGCTCTTATACACTGCCATTAGTAACCTGAATTTCATCTCAATCGGACTTGTACTTTGCGAGATATGCTAGTATTTGAAAAAGCTCATTTAAAAGCTCATCTTTTGTACAATAAAAACAATGAAAAAATGGTCAAACAAATCGACCCTACTATTGTTTTATAGTACGCGAGGATAAAAAAAACACTGCAAATTATGTACACAATACTTCCTCGTGATTGTTTCACATTGTATACACGTACACGTGCCAATTTTGAAATTTTATACTAAATCACTTGTGACTCAAAAATAGCTTAACCGATTTTCTTAGACTTTATTTTATATGGTAGAACACCATTTTTCTTTCACTCTAGATTCTACAAAAAATTCTGTATCAGCAAGGCGAAGACCTCATTTTTTCACTTTTTTGGCAATTTTTTTTTTTTTTTTTTTTTGATTTTCTTAAATATCAGAGCCAAATCATAATTCATTTTAAAAAAATTATAAATAGCCTATGTGAAAGAACAATATGCATATACAATTATACACACAAAACTTCATCAAAATCGGGTGTACCGTTCGAGAGATATAAGCGTTTAGGTAAAAAGAAATTTTTTGAACCCAAATGTGAAAACGGATTGCGACGAATTAAATAAAGCTGAGAGATCAGAATTTACTTCAAGGAAACTTCGGAGGGAGCAGAATTTTCTGTGTGAAAAAACTGCTCCAACCGAGAATCGAAATCAGGATCTCTGGACTACGGGCAGTAGTCACAACTGCTACGCCACGGAGGCTTCAAAGTATACCTGAAGGAAACAGATTTTTTTAAATTTAGGTTTAACGTCGCTTTCAGCTACATGGTCATATCCAGGCGCGGTGGGTGGGAAAAATTTTGGGGGTGCTACCACATAAACCAGACTAAAATGGGATGTTTAGAGTCGTTCTTTCGGTATCTCAAGAGTTTGAGTTTGTTTACCATACCAATTATAATAATTATGCATTCATTATTCTAAAAAATTGTGACGATTTACTTGTATAAGAGCTAGGACTTGAGAAAATCCTTTCATTTTCTCTTTTGTCTGGGGGTGCTGCAGTTCCGCAGCTCCTTAGCACCGGCCGTACCTGGTCATATCACGACGGGGGTGCTACCCTCCATTCGCAGGAACTTCACAAAGCTGCTACCCAGATTAACCTCACCCAGCCTGGTTTGGCCGGAATTCCAGCATTACAAAGTCTTCACCTCGCTGGACGTTGCTTAACTTCGTTTATCCGACGAGAACCGGTGCATTCAACACGCCATCGACGCTAGGAAACAGACCACTTGGGAGACCAACAACAAGATCTGATCAAATCTTGAAGGATATGCTAACACTTAAACTACAAAATAAATAGAAAATGCATATTTATGACCGAAATAAATGGAGGCCTCACCTATGCTCTAACTAAACGAAGCATAGGTGAGGCCAAATGCCGACTGAGGCATGTCCATGGATCTAAGTAAGTACCTAACTATTGTTGTAAATGATTTCATCATGTCCCTCATAGGTTTTTACAACACGAATTTAGAGACATAATTATGTATGTATAGACAAATTTTACAACAAAATTTAATACAAATTACAAAATATTAATTTTAATTTCTAAAATGAATTTTACAAAAAAATTTAATAGAAAATTTAAAAAAAAACGTTTACAACAAAATTCAAAAAAAGACGACAGTTTAAGTTTAATTACATATTATGTACTTACGTTGGGGCACTCCACCTTATTGGTCGTTGGTAATACGCACTGAAAAAGAAATTAAAGAAAGCCTGTTTAATATAAGTATAATAACTTAAGAATATTTAAAAATAAATAAGTCCTTCTTTAGACCGCTGAAATAAAGTGACTTTTAGTCTTACCTCTGTAGTATAATCAAGGTAATTTCTTATTCTAATCTACAGTTACTTAAATCCCTATGGCTTACTGGACGTTCCTATCAAAATCCAGGTAAGGTTTCGGTGCTCATATTCAGGTAATTTAAAATGTAATGTGTGAGCACCTTAGAGATGTGAAAATGTCCCCTGAACAGATTTTTTCTGACCAGAGTAAAAAGAAATTAATGTAATAGAATTTGAAAAGTATAGGAGGCTCTTAGTAATGATGCGTTACCCACATAAATTGTGAAGAGGCCTTGTGCTTCACCACAAATAAAATCATACATATACGTACATATTCTACAACTCCTATGTAGAATTGTAGAACCCTTGGACCTCCGCTGGCTACTCAACAGTTATCATATCTGTGTTAATAACTTTTGTGATATCACACTCACTTTCTTTTGTAGTTTCGGAGATATTTGACTGTGGATTGATTAAACCGGTTCTTAAATTGTACAGGGTGTATCTAATAAAATTATAGTTTAGGTAGGGTTCATTCCTATACAATTTAAAATAGCACACATCCCTGCCAACATCTTTCTTTACAACAAATCTACAGTTTCTGCCACATGCACAAAACACTCAAAAAAAAACTTTACCTGAAGATATTTTGGCTGTATTTATCAGAAAAAAATATTCTGAGCTTTTTTGTGCAGAAAAACATTTCAATTTATGATGTGTTTTATTTAAAAATAAGCTTTTTAGTAGACCCAGTAATAAGCTTGGACGTTACTAACTTATAGTTTATAAGAATCGTCTGTAGATCCCCAAAATTTGAAGAACCCCCGCTCGATTTTTTTATACTTAACCTTGAACCATAGAAGTTAGAACTCAGAGCCAGCACTACTGACAGCGGCCCCACATACAACACACCCATTTTGTTGGGTCTGAACACGAAACAATCTTTTGTGTACCTGTAAAATAAAAATAAAAAGAAAGAGATCATAAAAAAACACTGCCAATTATGGACACAATACCTCCTCGTGATTGGTTCACATTGTATATACGTGGCAATTTTGAGATTTTATACTAAATCTCCAAAACCACTTAACCGATTTTTTTTTTTTTTTTCTTTTTTCTTTTTTTCAACAAATAACTTTTATTTATTAACATTTTTGTTATTTACAATGGATGAAAAAAATATAAGTATGAAAAAATACAAAGACAAAATTTTAAATCATAAGTATCCCATAGCCTAATGTACTTATTAAGTATGTGCTAGGCTATGGTTATGAGATATTATAAGTTTTTAATAATTAACGAAAAAATGAAAAGTGTTTTTCTCTCTCCTATAGTTATTAAGATTAAAATGTTATTGTTATTATAAAGTAATTGTGAAAATTGAAATTCTAATTTAGGGGAAAATAATTATGAATAGATTTAGGTATTACTGTCATTGTTTTAAAAGATTGCAGATAGTTTCCTTGTTTTGGTCCTCAATTAACCATTGTTGGACAAATTTCTTTGTTATTTTGTTCTTGAAAATTTGTGTTTGAATTGTTAACGACTGTGGTAGTAAATTGTATATTCGTCTACCTAGGTAAGTGAAATGTCGCATTGTCAGTGTTTTATGTATTCTGTTAGTTTGTACTTGATTTGGTCTTCTTGTGTTATAAATGTTCGTGTTCAAAGTCCAGTTTTTAGATTGTTTAAGTGTAAAGTATGTAAGTTTTTGTATGTATATGTCTTGTATTGTAGGAACTTTGTATATGTCGTAAAGGGATTGGGTGTGAAAAAGTCTATGTTTGTTTAGTATGATTCGTAATAGTATATTCTGAGTACTTACATTGTAATGGAGTTATAACATTTGCATAATTATGCTCCACCCCAAGCAACCAGGCAGTATTGTAAGAGGGATTGAGCCAGAGCATAATACATCTGTTTTAAGAAAGATTTGGATAGTATGGGTCTGAGATTGTTGAAAATGTACATTAAATGTCTGAGTTTGTTCTTTATTATTTTAGTATGGTCTGTCCATTTCAGATGTTCGTCAAGTTGTACTCCTAAGTGTCTTATTGTTCTTGTATGAGTAATTTTAACAATGGTATTGTTAAGTCTGTCAGGTATAGTCAAAGTCGTGTATTCAGGTTGTCCATGTTTAGTAAGTGAGAATGTCATGTAGTTTGATTTGTTAAAGTTCAATTTCAGAGATTTGGAATAGTACCAATCCTGAACGTGAGTTAAGTCTTGTTGAGCTATGTTGTGAGTCGTTGTCCAGTCATCAGTCGCGTATAGTATTACTGTGTCGTCTGCATATGAAAATAGTTTACCAGATGTCACTGTCGGAAGTAAGTTAGTGTATATGTTAAAAAGGCTAGGTCCCAAAATGGTACCTTGAGGAATGGAATAAGGGTAACTGGTAATAGTCTTAGTTAAAAAATTATTAAGTTTTAAGTTTTGTTCCCTGTCTGTTAAGTAAGATTTAAACCAATTCAATGTTTTGTCAGTCAGTCCAATAGTAAAAAGCTGATCCAAAAGTTCTCGGTGATTTACTGAATCATATGCTTTACTTATGTCAAGAAATACACCAAGAACTTTTTTACCAACATTTAACTGTTCATGTAGGTATGTAGTAATGTCCAGTAACGCATCTTCAGTCCCCACACCTTTTCTAAATCCGTATTGTTGAGTATTTAGTATATTGTTAGTTGTCAAATAATGGTCGAGTCTGGTGTGAACACATTTTTCCATGATTTTACTAAATCCAGTACACATAGCAATTGGTCGGTAGTTGGTCATGTCATTACGATCACCTTTTTTAAATATTGGTAACACAGTGGCTCTTTTATAAATTTTAGGAACAATACAAGTGTCAAAACTTAAATTTATTATATATACAAGAGGTTTACAAATATTTTCTTCACATTTATTTTAAATTCTAGAATAGGTACTATTTTTTCCACATTCTAGACTTCAACTTGCCGATACATAAAAAATTATGTATCGGCAAGTTGAAGACCTCATTTTTTCAGTTTTTTGTAATTTTTTTGGATTTTCCTGAATATCAGAGTTAAATTATAATTTAAAAAAATAATTATAAATAGCCTATGTAAAACAATAACATGCATATACATTATACATAGAAAATTTCATTAAAATCGGGTGTTAGTTCACGAAATAAAAGCGTTTAAGTAAAAAGTTAGTGGTCAGGCGCATGGTCTCTTTCACCCAAAACCGTGCGAAGTTGATTAATAAAATGGGACCATCTACAGAAAGGCTCCTATATGTGTGCAAAATTTTATCGAAATCCGTCGAGTAGTTTTCGAGATTTGCAGACAAACAGACCGAGATTCGCGCGTTACAAGGAATTTTTTTTAACAGACCGACAGACGGATACAAAACCGAAGTTACTCAGGAGGTTGTGAAACGTCCAGAAATATGAAAAAAATTGAAATCGAAGCAATCTTTTTTATACAAAACCAACATAATACATGCGATTTCTAATATTGGAAATTTCTGGGAAATAATAAATTGCATGAGAAAATTTAACTCATTACCCAGATGGCATTATCTGAAAGAACCACCAAAAAAAATCCTCCGGTAGAGAATATCCTTGGCGGTCCTTCAGTCTCTAAGACTAAGGGCTGAATTATGAAACAGAATTAGTTAATCTTAGTAGACACTATCCCTTAATTTTCACCTTGACAACAACTGTAGAGGTCATATCTAAGCCGGCTTGGTCTCTGTATATTACTTCTGTGGCGTAACGGAGCTGTAGACAGCCTTCGTGGCGGAAAAACTCATTTTAAAATACCAATCGGTCAACTGATGAAATGTGAGGGTCGGCTTGGATTTACTAATTTTATTCTGTTTCATAATACAGCCCTAAGACTCTTGGTCACACCTACCCTAACAAATTAAGATCACAATTTGTCTGGAAATACTTTAATTATTTAAATAATTTAGACAAAAAGTAGGTACGAGATTGGATGTTTTTTTTTTTAAATCTTATAAATATAATAATGTGCCTAAAGAGTAAAGGTACTGAAATGCAACAATCTGATCCTAACTGACGTATTTATATTTTTTTCTGCTGAGTAAACATTAGCAAGTGGTATTGCTTGCGTGACAAAACACCATGTCTAACAGGTAAAGGTTTTTCCATAGAACACATTTCCGAATACAACACTAATTGGAGACCGGATAACTTGTATTACAAGCAAGAAGTCATTCTATGCAGGGTAAAAATAAAAGTGGACCCAGAACAGAGTCAGGGGGTATCCCAGTTGTTATTATTCTTGAGGTGGATGTTTGGATTTGAATTGTACTTGTTAGATCCTGCTCTCTTAAGGCCTATTTTCTTTTGGATTAAAAAAAATTCCAGTTTCGATATTTCCAAATATTCCCATTTTATTCCAAGGTCAACTTCACCACATTCGTAAAAGAAAAATGCGTTTTGGTACATTTAAAGATCAACAATGGACTTAACTTATAAAAGAACTGGAAGCAAGAATTTTCTACTTCCATTTTGGTTCACTTTGGAAGAGGAAATTTTTCCTCTTCCAAAAGAAAAATGACTTGCTTCCAGTTTGGTTCATTTTATTCCCGTTTGGTTAACTTTGGTTAGAAAGAAAAATACGGCTTAATTAAGAAGTTAACAAAAAAAATTTCATATTTATGTTAATCACTTTCGTGATATCACAACTACTGAAACTACGTAGCTTTACTGAATCTCTGAAACCGGGACTTGACGCTTGAACCACCGCTCTCCACCCGTCGTTGCCTTATTGATCAAGCTACTGAGGTAGCTTGATTACAAGTAAGAGTAGGTATATAGCTAATAGTTTTTTTCTGTCATATGCGTATGAAAAAAAAGTATAACCATTTAAGTTGTAATCTTAAAGGTTCTTTGTGGGTCACATTTTCTTTGATGGTAACTTATACGTGTTGGACCGGTTGGACGGGCATTGTTTATTGATTAATTTGACTTAAATGGTCTCAAATCAAGAAGAGGTACTCTTGATTAGTTAGCAGCTACATTACAATAATAATAACACTCTTTAGTGGAAGGTCACCACCAAGTGAGGTTCCTTTTCAAAGCATTTTCCACCACCTAAACTCAGAGTCTTCTTATTATGTAGTCACAAAATCAAATTAATGAGAAAAAATTCATGCACGGGGTGGGATTTGAACCAACGGATCCCTACACCACCTTAATTACCATACTAGCGCGTTAACCACTTGACTACCAGTGCACGGTTTTTAGTGTTTTTTTTTACACTAGCGTTTCAGTAACCCTGTAGACAAGGTAGACTTTCAAAAACAAATGGTACCTGCCTGACTTACGCAGTACATACAGTAATTAAGGGATTAGAGAATGACTCATGAACTGCAACTTCTGTTCATGAGATATTGCCATATATTACATCAATTAGAAACAGGTGTCATTTTAACTTCAGCCAATCAGACTAATGAACAACCCAGACCAACAGATACTTCATGTCTCTCACTACATTACTAAAAAAGATGAGTCATACAACCTTTTTACTTTCCTTATCCTATAGAAAAGAAAGTTATGAAGTCACCCAAAATTTTCGATAGTCCATTTTTGTGCCAAAACACGTTTTAGGGTCCCCCAGAGCCTAATTCCAAAGTTTCAGCGATTGCCAAAACACGTTTTAGGGTCCCCAAAGTCTAAATCCAAAGTTTCAGCGATTGGTCCACGTGTCGGTCTGTCTGCAAACAAAATATTTCAAGAACGGCATAAGCTGGAGACTTGTATTTCTGTACAGTCGTCAAAAATATACAGAGGACGCAGCAAAAAGCTTTTTGAAAAAATCGATGGCGCAAGTGGTGGCTTTTCGACGACGTTTGGCGGTTCTAGCTAAACGATAAGAAATGTATTTTTATTTATAAGAACAAGTTTTTCTTATGATACAGAAATAAAAGGGGTTTATCCTGATCATTTTTTTGATATCTTGATCTTTTTGGAACCCGGCCCCAACTTACCGATATTTTTGGGGGGGGGGGGGGTTCCGCTTGGGCTAACATTTTTACTATTCATCCTAGATGGGAGTTGTGACATATCAAATCCAGTGACTTTGAGGTGCTGATTTCGAATGTGATGTTCATTTTTAGGTAACTGTTACCGTTGATTCACCAGTGGCGGACTTTGATTTGTTTTCGAGGGATAAGGAAAGTCGTGTGGTATCACATCAGTTTATTGAAAAAGATGAGTCTCAACCTTTTTACTTTTTTATTGCGTAGCAAAGTAGCAACAGCTGCTTCTCTAGACTCTAGACACTTGTGGTCTGAAGTCGTATAGGCTATGTAGGGGGTTTCTGTGCACTGGTGTTCAAGTGGTTAACGCGCTAGTCTGGTAATCCAGGTAGCGTATGGATCCGTTGGTTCAAATCCCACCCAATGCATGAATTTCCCTCTTCTTCCTTTTTATAGATTTCGAGGGCGGGGGTTTGTTAGTGTTCACGAGTAAGTATTGTGTCCAATGTCCATAATTGGTAGTACATATATATTGTATTATGTAGGATTTGCATCATTGTATATGATAAGTGGGATCTCAATGTCAATAAAACAATAAAACATGATTAACTTGGTGGTAAGGTACATATGTATTTCATGAAGCTCTAAGTCTTCTCATAGGCTCTTTTAAATGTGGGTATCACGTCGCTTTCAACTAAATGGTAATATCACGACAGGGATGTTACCCTCCATTCGCAGGAAACTCACAAACCTGCTACCCACATGTGACTGGGTGAGGTTAACCTCACTCAGTCTGGATTGGTCTGGAATGCCAGCATTACGAAGTCTTCACCTCACTACTGGACGTTGGTTAACTTCAGTGATCTTACGAGAACCAGTGGCGTAATTATGCTAATATCATTTTTCTTGACAGCAAATTTTATGAACGCCTGGTATTTATTTTAAGTATGCAATGCGCAGTGAAATGCACCTTCTAAATAGAGATAATAATACTTCGGTGAACCTACGAGAACCGGTGCATTCGACGTGCCATCGATGCTGCCTCACACGGTCGCCTATACACCTCAGTCACATTGGGCCCCTTGTGTGTGGAAGAGTTAGCTTCGTTATCTGATCAAGTTCAAGCTTCTAAACGTTAGTGGAAGAGATTGCCATTGGCAAAAACCCCGCCCTTTAGTTAGGACATACAGAGGGTGTCCCAATGAAGTTGGACACCTCAAATTACTCGGTCCTTGATGGAGTTTTTGAAATATAAAAAAGCCAGGGCACATGTCCTAATTATGCAATTTTAGTCGTGATTTTTTTTTTTTTTTTTTTCATACAGGGTGGCTTAAAGGTCAGAAATCGAGGGTTCAACTTTCAATTTTTAAATGCGTCGACCTGAAGTTTATTTGATCATTTTACTTGTAAATGGTTTCTGAGTACCTTTTAATACTAAAATACGAGTATTGCATACAGGGTTGTTTTTTTTACCAATTCTTTTTAAATCTAGAATAACTCGATTTTGTTTAATTTTTTCGGGAACAAGAATAGAAAATATTAGCATAATGAAAACACGCACTTTCAATTGGCAGCAAGAAAAATAATATGGGATGGTTCATAAGGGAAAATAATAATGACATATTTTTTTTTTTTTTTAATCCGATTTTTTTTAAATGCTATTACGGATTATTAATACTCGTCTTTTTTTTTATGAACATTTATTTAAAGAGAGGTCTATAACAATCGAAGTCCTTGCCCCTAATACTCGTCTAATTTTACATAATGTTCGTTGGTCATATTGAAAATCTAAAGTAAATAATTGTAAATGGTTAGCCATAATTTTTTTTTTTTTTTTTGCAACACCCTGTATGTGGATAGTCAAAGAGACGTAAAATTGCACAGAAAAACTTAAGATGCAAGAAAAACTTCAATTTAACTTTTGCCAAACAAGGTATGTTCCGCCATTTTGAGAAATACGAAAACTAGGTCTTATACCTATGTACTAAGGACAGAACGCCTAACAACCTCTGAAAGTTTCAAAGTGGGCCCAATTTTTTCCAGTTACAAATGCTATTTTTACTGTACGATGAAGGATTCTAACAACTCATCTCAAGAATAAATCTCGCCGGGAGGCGAGCGCTCATCATCCTTATGAAGTAGCGCCAGCCAACCGGCCTGTATTAACATTAGAGGTGCCGGAAACAGAATATTCAAAGGTAGTGTTGAGGAAAAAAATCCTCTGCTTACTGCGGTACTTTGTCAAATGGGAAAAAATAAAATAACGTGGGATTTTTATCGTGTTTTAGTTATCTAGCGTTCTGCCTGGAGCACTGAGATCATATAACAAAGAGGGAACCTTCCTATCTCGAGTTGAACAAATTTATGCGTCCAACTTTGAACAGCTGATGGTCCCTTTTTCACAAAATCCCGGCTTCTGTTTGGTTCAATTTATTTGAATTTTTTGTTTACCTCATGCAGTGACGGATACCGAAACATCCTTAATTTTCACGTCACTTACCAAGCCTTATATTACTACATAATAAGTAGAAAATAATGAAAGTAAAAGATGAAGCAAAGACAAAAATAACTAATATGTAAGTATGAAAAAAGTAAAAATATTACCTATTTTGGAAGAATTAGGTAGTTTAGGTACCCGGTCCCTTCGCGAGAGAAAAATTACTACAACTCCGGCACTGATTTTGAAATCAGCTGATGGTCCCTCTTGGACGCAAATCCTGATACATAGGGTTTCCCCTATGTTATTTATGATCTCAGTGGCCTGGAGTCTTACCCCCACTCAGTGGGATAGCACGTAAATCGCACGTAAATTACACGCCAACGACGAAATTTTGTGCTTGAAGTGGCCGGACTCAGGAAATTTCAAATTTCAACTCGTGATTAGTGATAATGATAAGCTTTATGCTCTATGCTGGCTGTCTGCTGATAACTGATAACAAATCTGTGGCTTCGCTGTGCCAGTGCAATGTGCAAATCTGCTTCTTGCATTCACATATTCAGTGAAATTCACTTTTTCTCATGATTGTGAACTAACAAAGAAAAAAATTGTTGTTTAAGGTTTTGTTTTCTTAAAGCTGCAACCTGCAACAGAATAAACCCGTCTTGACTCTTGATCCACACAGACAGACATAAGGTATGAATCTACTTATTAATCAATTTTTCAATTATATAACCCCCCCCCCCCCCCTAAAAGTACAAAAGATATTGTACTTCAAGGGGATTTTAAATGAAGGAATTTGTCAATTGACTGTTATTTACGGGCGAAATTAATAAACTAATTCTATAACTCAAGTCATTGGTAGGAATTGGTTTTCCCTATCTTATTCACTGTACGCAATCCCTGACTTAGTGCCACAGAGGCATTACAAAAACCTATTTATTCTGCACTCATTGTGGAATTGTCATGGTTTACATACTGTGTAAGACAGGGAAAACTGATGCTTGTCTATTCATTTTGCCCTAAGAATCCTTCCATGATTCCTTGGAAGATTTTTCATGAAAGAAATCATAGGCAGTGTGAATGTTTTGAAGTCTGATTGCTACTGAGTCATCATACAAGCAGTCCACCAAAACCATTGCCCAAATAAAATGGACAGTACCCAAGCAGTTCAAATAAAGTGTAATAATTATAATATTACAAATAAAGTATTAAGATACAGCAGGGCAACACCGCAAGCATTGTGGGCGCATGTCCAGTCTCAGAAGATCTCAATGAAATATTTTATTTGAAATAGTTACCCTCTTGACGCACTAAGCCAGTATACTGGACGTCATGTTTTCCGCGCTATTTTTGTTTTCCTTTGCTCCTACAGGTGAATTTTGATTTTTTTTCTCCTCTGCTAACGATTTGAAACATTATAAGCTGTCTGTCAATACCCAACAATAACAAACCATTTTTCTTCCATTCATTCTACAGGTGAAAGTACCGAGTGCAAGTTTTCTTAGAAGATTTTTAATTTTTTGATTTTCAAAGACTAAAATGATTAATTTATTGTAGTTTTTAGCAGTTGAAAAAAATATTTCCTCTTTCTTGGAGTGTTTATAACCTCATTTAACCCTTGAATGGGTTTACCTTAAATTTTATATAACGTACTTACTGTTGCTGCTACAGTGGTTTATATAGCCGTCCAGTATACTGGTCTAGCGCAAATGTATCACTAATTTTAAATGACAACTGATAAGAACTTTTTTGACAATTTCTTCACTTTCCTGTAAAAACTATAAAGTTTTAGGTAATAAATAAGAAGTTAATGTGAATTTTACTATCCATTTGGTCATTTTCATCTTATTTCTACTCGTCCCTCTTTCTATAGCCTTAACTATCTGATAATTATGTAGGTACCTACCTATAGGATTCAATAAGTACATGGGAGGGGTTGACATGTGTGATTGCATGGTGGCACACTACCCACATAAAACAAAGAATAAAAAATTCTATCTACGCATATTCTTTAATTTCATGAATGTTGCTCTTGTGAATAGTTGGATCCTTTACAAACAGAAAACTCAACACTCCATGTCCTTCTTATAATTCAAATCAGAGATTGCAAATAGCCTTCTAGAAAACAACAGAAGGATCATTACAAACTGTTGGTCGTCCAACAAGCACACACAAATCTGTGAAGAAAAGTACAAGTAATTTATGTCATCAAGCCCAAGACTTATTATTAGAAATTGAAAACCCCAAATGGGATAACATAAATCATGTCCCGGTTGGGTTTTGAACTTGTGCTATTTATGGTCATCAGCAAATAGACTTTCTTTGACTTTTTGTGTTAGATATTCATGATAGAAGTATTGTGTGTTTGAGGGTTTCAAATGCCCAGAATAAGTCATTCATAGTAGTATGAAGTTATACATTACTATGGAAGCATCAACAGAGACAGTTCTACATAAGCCAAAATGATTTGAAGAGAAAAGTTTTATTATAATTCAAATTTGACAATGATTTTTTTTTTTTTTTTTTTTCATGAGAATTCTCAATGAAACCTAAATTAGGATCAGCCTGGGCCATAAATGAGATGTGAATAAAAAGTCTTCAAAATAGATAATACTTGATAAAAATAAAATAAAACCCATCTTATAAATAGCCTTAGACATTCTTGGGCATGTAAAATACTCATAACATGATAATAAAAATTTACTTTTTCTAATTTAATTTCAGGGCAGAAATTAGATAATTGATTGGAAATTTCTAATCAATCGTGTGGACAATGGATAGTATTAAGATGGAGACAAAGTACTGTGATAACTGGTAATTACTCTCTATTTATACGTTTTGTAACATCATTACTTCCAATAATTATTATTAGTAATTATTATTAGTATATTATTAGTAATTATTCCAATAATTATTATTAGTAAATATACATAAAAGAATTTTAAAGTATTCTTTTTTTATAAATATTTTTTTTTTAATTTGAATTTATATTTATTTGTGTAATAATAATAATTTATTTGTGCGAATGCACACAATAGCTGGACATTGTCACAAATATCAATATGTGCCCCTATTTCAAATTTGTTCCATTTTTTTCTTGTATTACTTAACGTTTCTACCTCCTGAGCAACTTTGGTTTTGTGTCTGTTGGTCTGTCTTTTGTTTGCATTTCTTGCAATGCGCAAATCTCAGAAACTACTGACTAGATTGAAACCTACTTTTTACACATATATTATTATTATAAAATGCTTCATTAGAAGAACATAATTATATACAAACAAATAATGGTAAAAATTAAAATACAAAATTAATATAAACAGGAAAAAAAAAAACAAAATATATATTTATATATGTTCTAACATACAGGGTCCGCCAAAAAAAAGGAGCCACTCGAAATATCTCAAGAACGGATTTGAATTTCGAAAAACGCTAAAACACGTGTTTCATTATATGAAAGGGGAACCCTTTTCTACTGGTTTATGTTTTTTATCATTACCAGGGGCGGCCCCAGGGGGGGTCAACTTTGGAATCTTAAATAGAATTACCCTGTTTTGAATACAAATTTGAGAAGTAGATGACAATAGAAGTATTTTGAGACAAGTTTGAGATTTTTTCACTAAACAGGGCCGGAGATATCGTAACTTTTGTTTCAGAAGTTTCAGCCATTTTTTCATTAGAAAATTATTTTATATCTGTAAATATTGTTAAATAAAATGTCTTACTTATTAAAGTACCTAATTTCTCAAGTCTTTTTGATAGCATTAGCTTTACCAGGGGAGTTGTATAGGGGTCAGTTTTTTTTACAAGTAAAAACCATCCTTTTTCTAGTATAATTTGTGATAGCTTCACGCAATTACACATGTTTCAATCTAAAAAAATATTTTTTTTAATCAGGGCCGGATGTACTTCAATTTTATATGGAAACATTGAATATTAATAAGAAAATAAATTGCTACTTCAAAAGAGCTAGTAAAAAATTAAGGCCAGATAAATATTAATTTTTCAAATGTAACTGGCCAGTAGAAAAGGGTTCCCCTTTCATATAATGAAACACGTGTTTTAGCGTTTTTCGAAATTCAAATCCGTTCTTGAGATATTTCGAGTGGCTCCTTTTTTTTTGGCGGACCCTGTATAGGTGGCATATTTTTTTTTTTTTTTTTTTTTTTTAAAGATGAGTGTTTCACAGCCGTTTTTATTTCGTAGCCATGAAACAGGAGCTACTGTAGACGCTTGTGGTCTGTGTTGTAGCCTACCCATCCCGTAGTATGCCTCCCCTCTGATGGGCGAGAAGTGACACAATACTTCCCAATTAGGTGCTGGGTCAACACGAGCGCACCGGAAGGTATCCCTTACAAACAATTGTAACCAAATTAAGAATACAAATTTTTGTCGGCACGGGTGATCGAACCCGGGACCTTCCGCAAGACAAGCGAGTGCTTAACCACTGAGCTAATATTGTAGATGGTTCCATTTTAAATTCAACAGCATCAAATTATGGAGTTTTGGAGATAAATACATAGTAACTTACCTCTTAAATGCTTATATCGTGAGCATTAGTTAGGTACATCAAAGAAAAAAAGGAAATATTGTTTATTTTGCTCAGAGAAACACTTGTTTCTACTATATAGCTGCAAATTGTTGTAATTTAATTTTTCCTGATTTTCTTCTTTATACAGTGTAAATCCTTAATCTGTTTCCTTTTATAAAAAAAAAAAAAACAAAAATCATATGAAAATGTTCAATACTTTCATCCTCTATTGTATGCCTTCCAGTGTAGTTTAAATGTAGATATGTATTTTTGCTTTTTCTTGGCTGTTTTAATGCTCATTTCCCAAGTTCTCTCGATGTACAGTCTCATGGAAAACTTTAGGTATTTAAAAAGCTTTGCCAACCTCCGTGGCTAAGTGGTTGAGAGCATTGGTTACTGACTCGGCAAAGGTTGCAATTTGGGACAGAGCAGAAAATTCTGACCGAAATTTTCCGTTTCCGGAATGGCATGGAAGTAAAGGTAAAGTGCCCTGAAGTAATACAAAAGTGGTTCCGGGGAACACTTACCTTTATATAAATAAAAAAAAATAGAAAGCTTTGAAAAAATTCAGGTAGAAGACCATATTCTCAGATATTATTTTGTCCAACATAGTTTTAACTTTTTGTCTTCTTTTTACCCAGTAAAAAAGATGTCCCTGTTGGAAACTACCTCAACCACTCTATTCACTGCCCCAAAAACATTAGACTGTGTCCGAAATGTGATGAACCGTATCCCATCATTGAAATGGAGAAGCATTTGGCCACAGACCATGAAGAAGTTGTATGCCCGGACTGTTATGTCTTCATGGAGGCTATTGATTTGCCCACCCATCAGGTAAGGCATGTCTACACAAATAAAACAATTAATAATAAGACTCTGAGGTTTAGGTGGTAGAAAATGCTTTGAGCATTAATATTGCCTTCCACTAAAGATTATTATTTTTATTTTTACCATATTTTTGCAGTAATGATATTATTATTATTCTTCTATTATCATAAAAGAAAACTTAACTTACTGATTGATTAATTCAATTCAATCAACCTATTTTTTTAATTCAATTAAATTACTAATGGTCTCTGCTATTCCCAGACAGACTCCTGTGCCAGACGCCTGGTCTCTTATTATTATTATTATTATTTGTAGGTATATTTTACATTAATATTGATAGTACAATAAACGGGGCGGAGATAAATCTCAAGCCAACAGGAAAACTTCATTGTTTGCAGTTGAGAAACTTCCTGGTAATATGACATGTCTGGAGGATCACTGCTTTCTGTATCATGTTGATAATGTTATGATGGATATTCAACTTCTTCAGATTTTCTTCTAATGTTTTGTCTATGACACCTGTTGCTGATATTAACAAAACTACTGTGTATACATTCTTCTGTTTCCAAATTCTTTTTATTTCTTCTTCCAGTGTTTTATATTTTCTCGTTTTCTCCATCATTACTTTTTACAAGTTGTGGCTCAATGGAATGCCTATTTCAATGAAAACTGTTTCGTCTGTTTGTTTATTTTGAAACACAATGTCAGGTTTATTGTGATCTACAGTTTTGTCTGTGATTAATTGTCGATCCCATAACAATTTAAAATTTTCGTTTTCTAGAACTGATGGAGGCATGAATTTGTAATAGGGTTCAACATAATCCAAAATTTTGTTTTGAATTGCTATTTTTGAATAAATTATCTTTGCAACTTGATTATGTCTGTTCAAGTACTCTTTGTTCGCTAGGATTTTACAACTGCCTATCACATGTTCTATTGTTTCCTCTTTTTCAGAGCATAATCTACACTTATCTTCAGTTAATGTCTTGAAGATATGTTTCTGATGGTTTTTAGTGGCAATAACTTTATCTTGTATAGAAACAACAAAACCTTCAGTTTCTGGAAATAATTCACCTTTTCTTAGCCATCCAACACTTTTCTCTTTCTTGATATTTTCTTGGTCTAATAATTGAGGATACTGTCCATGTAAAATTTTACCTTTCCAATTATCTACTTCCTTTGACAATTCTAGTTTATTTTTGTATATATCTTCATTATTCCACTTGATTACTGTATAATTATTATCTTGATGTTTAATGTGTGAGTGGATCTCAAGGTTAGATTTGGTAATGTATTCTTTGATTTTTAATACTTGAGAGTTATGCAATTTCTGAATATTCAGTAATCCTCTTCCTCCCAATTTTCTTGGAATGTATAATCTTTCAGTTGAAGCTCTGGGGTGATGAATTCTATATTTTGTCAACATTACTCTTGTTTCCCTGTCAATTGCTTCTAAATCTGTCTGTGACCATTTCAATATGCCATAAGAATAAGATAGACTTGAAACTGCCCAGGTATTTATAGCTTTGATCAAATTCCAAGAATTGAGCTTTGTTTTCAATACTTTTTCTAATCTCAATAAATATACTTTTTTCATGTGATTTTTTGATTCTGTGTGGTTGATCTTAATTGTTTCATTAATTCCAAGGTATCGATATATTTCATTTTCCTTCATTTGTTCTATCTTCGGTTCAGTCATAGCCTCTTCTTGGTCTACAAATAATTTTCCTTTTACCATGTGAATTATTTTACATTTGGTTAGACCAAAATTCATTTGTATATCCTTGCTGTAATTATACACAATATCAATGAGTTTTTTCAGATTTACACGAGATGAACTGAATAATTTCAGGTCATCCATGTATAATAGATGAGTAATATTCATTGGAGAACTTTTATATCCCATATCTGTGGCATATTATTATTATTATTATTATTATTATTATTATTATTATTATTATTACTAATGGTCTCTGCTATTCCCAGACAGACTCCTGTGCCAGACGCCTGGTCTCTTATTATTATTATTATTATTATTACTAATGGTCTCTGCTATTCCCAGACAGACTCCTGTGCCAGACGCCTGGTCTCTTATTATTATTATTATTACTACTGGTCTCTGCTATCCCCAGACAGACTCCTGTGCCAGACGCCTGGTCTCTTATTATTATTATTATTACTACTGGTCTCTGCTATCCCCAGACAGACTCCTGTGCCAGACGCCTGGTCTCTTATTATTATTATTACTACTGGTCTCTGCTATCCCCAGACAGACTCCTGTGCCAGACGCCTGGTCTCTTATTATTATTATTACTACTGGTCTCTGCTATCCCCAGACAGACTCCTGTGCCAGACGCCTGGTCTCTTATTATTATTATTACTACTGGTCTCTGCTATCCCCAGACAGACTCCTGTGCCAGACGCCTGGTCTCTTATTATTATTATTACTACTGGTCTCTGCTATCCCCAGACAGACTCCTGTGCCAGACGCCTGGTCTCTTATTATTATTATTATTACTACTGGTCTCTGCTATCCCCAGACAGACTCCTGTGCCAGACGCCTGGTCTCTTATTATTATTATTACTACTGGTCTCTGCTATCCCCAGACAGACTCCTGTGCCAGACGCCTGGTCTCTTATTATTATTATTATTATTATTATTATTATTATTACTACTGGTCTCTGCTATCCCCAGACAGACTCCTGTGCCAGACGCCTGGTCTCTTATTATTATTATTACTACTGGTCTCTGCTATTCCCAGACAGACTCCTGTGCCAGACGGCTGGTCTCCTGCCTGATCTGCGAGGTGGACCTGCCCGCCTGTGAGCTGAGTGAACATCTGGACTACTGTGGCTCCCGCTCTGAGCGGTGTGATGGCTGCGGCAAGACCGTGCTGATGAAGTACCGGGCCTTCCATGTGTTCTCCAAGCACGCGCTGACCAAACCAGAAAACGGTATTTATTTATTTCTTACAAGGGTGGAGTAGTGGAGTATACATACTACTATTTCACCCAGAAATAGTATGTATACTATTGTCTTCTTTTTTCATCACTGTTCTCACGCAGGTCAAGCCCTGTATACATAGGTACGATGAATATACAAGTGGAAAACGGTAAAATAAAAGCTTACACTTTTTCACACGCAGGCTGGGTAAGGTTAATGTGGGTACCTGGTATGATTCCCAGCGAATGGAGGGTAAAACCTTCCTCCAAATCCACGACGTTAAATCAAATAAAATTGTTGGCGTTAGGAAGGGCATCCAGCCGTAAAAAAAAATGTGCCAAAACCAAGCAACCTCAACCATAAGGTTGAACTTAGAAGCTCTTCAAAGCTTAGGAGAAGTACCTTTCTATATATAGAAAATAAATAATTAATAATAATAATAATAATAAAAATAAAAATCTTTATTTGTTTTCATATACATTTGCGTTCCCATTACATCTCCATGAAGTACTGTTGTACTTTTCGGGAGATGTAAGTAATTTTCCATCACATCAGTTCTTTTTTATAATTATTTTTTTTATTTTCATTGTTTCTTCTTATTTTTTATTTCTATTTTTGCCAATTATATTTCATTATTTGTATTAATAAGGTATTGTTTTAATTCTTGCTTCATTTTATTTTCATTTGGAATATTTCTTAAATTTGTTGGAATATTGTTCAACATTTTTGGAATTTGATGTTTGGTTAGTCTTTCGCCATAATTGTTGTTAAATGTGGGTGTTACATATATTGTATGTCTTGTATTGTAATTATTTTCTTGTATTTTCCTATACTCTTCTATGTAATAATGTTTTGTGAGTGTAACATATGTATATAAATTTTCAAAATTGAAAATATTGTGTTTCTTACATTTTGCATTTCTTTGATCTTTTGACGTCCATGGGTACATTATTGATTTTATTATCTTCTTTTGTGTTATCTTAATAAGTTTTTTGTTTTTTTCTGTACTGAAACCATAGATTTCGATACCATATCTTAGAATAGGTTCGCACAGCGTTTTGTACATCATACATTTTATTCTTAGTGGTAAAATTCTTTTTATAAAATACATTTTATAGGATAATATGTTCATTTTATTTTTGATGTACTGATATTGTGATGTCCATTTCATATTGTCATCAAAATTCAATCCTAAGTATTTAATTGATTTTTTATTTTCAAGTTTTTTGCAGTTACAATTATTCATAATATGTTGATTATTATCTATGCATTTATTTTCATGAATTGTTAAATGCTTGGTTTCATAACATCTAAAACGTCTTATCATAGGATTTTGATATAATATTGCTGTCGTTTTTTCTTTGTTCAAAAAAATATCTTTATGATATAACCATATTATTATTTTATTAAGGTCTTCTTGCACTATTTGATACAGTTCGTTTATATTTTCATGGACGTAATATAATAGTGTATCATCTGCATATTGAAGGATTTTTGATTTTATTCCTATATTATTTATACTATTTATATATAAATTAAACTATTTAAAAAAAAACAACGTCGACCCTGCTTGCGCGGGATAAGACAAAGTAAAAGAAGAAGATATAAATAAGGCGATATTCTTATTCTGCTATCAGTCACCGTGGCAGAGTGAGTTAGCGCGCTAGGCATGGCACGCATGGTGACCTGGGTTCGGTCCCCAGCGGCGCAGAATTTTTTCTGCTCTGTACTTGGATGTACGGGGTCTTCTCAAACCGTGTGAAGAAAAATGAGTGGCTGCTTTAATGTGAGCAGCGACCAGTGGCGGAATTATAGGCAAAAAATAAGATATTGGGATATTGAAGATATGGAAGAGTCCTATAATTCTGCTCTACCTACTAAAATTGTGATATAATTTGTAATATTTTTTTTCTGACCGACCTCAATAGCTTGATCGATAAAGCGGCGGAATTGTAACCTAGAGGTCGGTGGTTCAAATCCCGGTTTCAGCGTAGATTTAGTAAAGCGAGATCGAGTAGTTGTGATATCACGAAAGTGATATTTTTTTTTATGCTTTATTAGGAGGACAGAGTACAATATGGTAACAGTATAAAATTAAGAAAAAACAAACAGATGACAAAATAAATAAGTAAAAAAGAAAATAACAATAATGTCCTACCTAAAGGGCGGGGTTATTGCCTGTGGCAATCTCTTCCACCCAACTAACTAAAACTATTATTTTTTCTTCTCATTTCAGAGCGACAGCTCGCGCAGAGTACTCTCTCCTTCCTCAGTGAGTACAATAGTCTCCATGCTGGCCAGGGCAGGTCAGCCAAGGCGCCGACCAATGCAGCAAGACCTGCTAGCTCATCACATGACCTAGTAAGACCTATTATCTGTCAGAAAGAAGAAAAAAAAATACTTCCGATTTCTATTATTAGAAATTAATCGGAAGTAGTAAACAAACGGAGTTTTATTAACTTTTAGTTCAAACTAAATTCAGTCGAACTGGGATATAAGAGAAACCTAGATATATATCTCCCTTGCCTTCATCCCATATTAGCTTATGTTGCTTTTGGGGTCGGCATTGTTCAACCTCATAGTTGAGGTTTGTAGGGTGGAGCACGTTTTTTTATGGCTGGATGCCCTTCCTAACGCCAACGATTCTACTTGATTTAACGTCCTGGATTAGGACGGGGGTTTTACCCTCCATTCGCTGGGAATCGTACCAGCTACCCACATTAACCTCACCCAGCCTGGGTAGGGCCGGAAATGGCAGCCTCACGTGTTTGGATGGAACAGAATTTTCTTCGAAAAGTCTGCCCCAGCCGGGAGTTGAACTCGGGAACTCTGGACTACGGGCAGTAGTCATAACCATTACGCCACGGAGGCTGCTTTATAAGAGAAACCTAGATATAAGAGAATAATTTCCAGGTCCAATTTACCACTCTATAAAGTCTATAAGGAAAAATAATCACTTTATAAGAGAAACCTGGATATAGTCACCGTGGCCGAGTGAGTTAGCGCGCTAGGCATTGCACGCACGGTGACCTGGGTTCGATCCCCAGGGGGGCAGAAATTTTTCTGCTCTGTATTTGGATGTTCGGGGTCCACTCATACCTCGTGAGGAAAAATGAGTAGTTACTTGTATGAGTAACCACCAGTGGTGGCATTACCAGAGTAAAAAGAAATGAATGTAATAGAAAAAAAGTAAAGGAGGCTCTTAATAATGCTGCGCTACCCACAAAAATTGTGAAGAGGCCTTGTGCTTCACCATAAATAAAACCATAGATACATACAGTATTATCTGTCAATTTTTTTGACATTTTCATGTCTTTGCTCTGGCACATAACCAAAATTATGTAACGAAATTATGTGACGAAATTATGTAACGAAATATTAAATTATAAAAAGAGAGAAGAGAAAAAGTATGTGTCATGCGCACAATAACGAAATATTAAATTATAAAAAGAGAGAAGAGAAAAAGTATGTGTCATGCGCACAATACGAAATTTGGTCAGTTAAGTTTTAGACCTTGAATAGTAAAGATGAAAATGTCCCAATGGTTGCAGACTCGTATGCAAGCGTTTTTTTTTTTTTTTTTTTTTTTAAAGATGAGTGTTTCGCAGCCTTTTTTATTTCATAGCCATGAAACAGGAGCTAGTGCGTAGACCCTTGTGTAGCTTGTCCATCTTTTTTTTTTTTTTTCAGAAGTCATATGTCTCACTAGATAACTATAAACAGAAAACTAACTAGCCAACCCTTACAAGCCAGGCTAGCTTACATTTTCCCAAGAGTTTTAAAAAGAGAAAGTCCAAGTCCTCACGATCGATGGTTGATCGCACATAGAAATATGTGGTCCAGGACGAGCCAATTTTAAAGTAAAGTTGACTGAAGACCATCATTCCGCACTCCAGTTCCGAAAATTGTCTTTATCTTGGTGTAGGTACTAGGGTATAGGACCTAGGGTCCGTTGTTTTTGCGCAGTTGGGGTTTATATTGTACAATAAAATACCAATGTCTACTCGTTTCTCAACAGTCTTCAAACTCATCAGATGCCTGTCTGCCAGCCAACTCGAACAAATCGCTGGTGGACGTTACCGGTTCATGTGGTGAGTCGTCCAACGCGCCCAAACTCGGCTCAGGATTCTCCACCGCAAGCCTACCTGCCCCTTCATCCGCCGTGCTCGCCATGCTGGAACCCGTGTTCAATGCGCCTTCAAATTCTCAAGTTGCCCCTTCATCGAACGGCTCTCGCACGCAACAAAAAACCCCTTCAATGAACGCTGTTACTTCTCGCTCGGAACAAAAAACCCCTTCAATAATGAACGCTGTTACCTCTCGCTCGGAACAAAAAACCCCTTCAACGAACGGCGTTTCTTCAACTTCTTGTTCGGAAGTGGCGTCGAGAAATGTCGATGCCGCAATCAATGAGTGTGTCAAGTCGATCTGTGCTGGACTGAAAGTTACTTCCAAAACGAATGCTTCGAGCAATGTCCTGGCTAATAGTAACATTAATAATAATTTTAATGACCCGCGATCAGAAAATTCTTCCACAAGCAGCACGTCAAGGTCTTCAAGTGCTTCGAACTTTGGGTCTCCTTACGCATGCGCTAACGCAACGAGTGCAGACAAAGCTCCTTCTTCATCTGCGCACCCTGATTCGCACAATGCTTCCTCGACAGTGCTGGCTGAGAGAAAGGTGATGGCCAGCGGACTGAGCAATGGAATGAGTGGATCTGCTTCCTCTCCTAGTCAATTCAAGTAAGTATTGACGGTGACGTTGGTTGGAATTGAAAATGTGGCAAATTTATTTGCATCAAGAGAATATACATGTTGAATTACCTGCTAAGCTAAACTTAAAAAAAACGCTTGCATACGAGTCTGCAACCATTGGGACATTTTCATCTTTACTATTCAAGGTCTAAAACTTAACTGACCAAATTTCGTATTGTGCGCATGACACATACTTTTTCTCTTCTCTCTTTTTATAATTTAATATTTCGTTATTGTGCGCATGACACATACTTTTTCTCTTCTCTCTTTTTATAATTTAATATTTCGTTACATAATTTTGGTTATGTGCCAGAGCAAAGACATGAAAATGTCAAAAAACCGAACCGTTCTTTTTTTTTATTATTGTTAACCTCTATTTTAACTGGATTTTTTTAGAGGTTTCAAGTTTTCTTCGAACACCCGGTATATTCATATTAAATTCAACAACTTCGAACTAGCGCTTTTTGGATATAAATGCCCCTCGTCTTACCTCTAATTTTTTACTTAAACCCTTTAAAAATAATGTAAAAATGAAAAGAACATTTTTATGCTTTCCCGACAAAATAATGCAAAATTAAGCCATATAGATTTATTTATTTTTATAATTTAGAATATAAAAATCATGCTGAACAAATTTGAAGAGAACTTATGGAAATGTAAAAGTTATCCTCCCATTTGGGATTTTTACCACATAATAATATGTCTTGGGCTTACTGCTGGAATAATGGGACTTTAATAGTCGTAATCGGGCAGTATAAATAAGGCAATATTTTTATTATTTACTCCCTCAGAACTACCATCGCCCGTCCCAGCAGCACGCCAGCAGAGCTCACAAGCAATGCCAGGGCCGTCGATAGCAACACGGGCGAGACACACCGCACGAGCGAGGTGGGGCCGCGTTCCAATACTCGCCCCCCGCCCAGGCGAGAGGTTCTGTTGCCTGAGGGGGCGGGGCCCAGGATCACTCCCGTGAACCAGGCCCCCACCCGGACTAGGAACTTCTCGGACGGTGAGGAACATAACACACAGAGCTTTTTACTTTCCTTAAACTATAAATAAATAAATAATATATCATATTTTGATTTATTTTTCATATTTTTTTTATACAGAGTACCCATCATATCTATTTTATTATTATTATCTGATCTGGTTGCAGGATTTTCAGTCAAACCCTTACAATTAACACTGCGACCTAATTAGTAACCCGTTGATTCTATTCGGTTTCAACGTCCTGATTTGAGATAGTCGGGACGAGGTTTTACCCTCCATTCGCTGGGAATCGCACTAGCTACCCACATTAACCTCACCCAGCCTAGGTAGGGCCGGAAGTGCCAGCCTCACGTGTTTGAAAGGGACAGAATTTTCTTCGAAAAGTCTGCCCCAACCGGGAGTCGAACTCGAGACCTCTGGACTACGGGCAGTAGTCACAACCATTACGCCACGGAGGCTGGCAATCCTATCTATAATAAGGAAATGTTTTGTAACGTTGCTTTCAACTGCATGATCATCTTCACCTCGCTGGACGTTGCTTAGAAAAAAAAAACAATTGGTTAAATGTTGCGCTCAAATACAATTTATATCTTTTCAGCAACTTGTGGTTGTCAATAAGCAATGTTTGGGCTAGGGAAAAAGATCAAAGTAACGCCCTGTACTTATTATTATTCAACAATTTTGATTAATCTTTATTTACAATTTTTTTGACATTTTCATGTCTTTGCTCTGGCACATAACCAAAATTATGTGACGAAATTATGTAACGAAATTATGTAACGATATTATGTAACGATATTATGTAACGATATTATGTAACGAAATTATGTAACGATATTATGTAACGAAATTACGTAACGATATTATGTAACGATATTATGTAACGAAATTATGTAACGATATTATGTAACGATATTATGTAACGATATTATGTAACGAAATATTGAATTGTAAAGGGAGAGAAGAGGGAAAGTGTGTGTCATGCGCACAATGGCGAAGTATTGAATTGTAGAGGGAGAGAAGAGAGAAGGTATGTGTCATGCGCACAATACGAAATTTGGTCAGTTGGGTTTTGGACCTTGAATAGTAAAGATGAAAATGTCCCAATGGTTGCAGACTCGTATGCAAGCGTTTTTGACATTTTTCTCTTAGCCAGGTTTAACTGTAATTTTAATACTATCACATTCTGGCTGGGGGACTATAAACAGGGAGTTGACCAGCAGTCTGGCTGGGGGACTATAAACAGGGAGTTGACCAGCAGTCTGGCTGGGGGACTATAAACAGGGAGTTGACCAGCAGTCTGTCTGGGGGACTATAAACAGGGAGTTGACCAGCAGTCTGGCTGGGGGACTATAAACAGGGAGTTGACCAGCAGTCTGGCTAGGGGACTATAAACAGTAAACAGGGAGTAGACCATCATTGGCTTGGTTCTGGGGGCCCTTGACAATTATTTATGTACAGGTGAAGTCAAAAGGTATAATTAATTAAAGATAAACAAAGTTTGATCAAGGGTGGTGATAATGCCTTTGGAATTCTCTTCCCAGTACTTGTGTGCTAGTGACGTGTAGGGACTTTGCCTGACTTCGGTGATCCTACGAGAACCGGTGCATTCACCGCGCCATCAAGCAGTTGTTAGTGCCCTTGACACAAGGCTCATGTGGGATCCCTTCTGATTTCAGGCCAATGTGGGATCCCTTCTGATTTCAGGCCAATGTGGGATCCCTTCTGATTTCAGGCTAATGTGGGATCCCTTCTGATTTCAGGCTAATGTGGGATCCCTTCTGATTACAGGCTAGAGTGGAATCCCTTCTGATTTCAGGCTAATGTGGGATCCCTTCTGATTTCAGGCTAATGTGGGATCCCTTCTGATTTCAGGCTAATGTGGAATCCCTTCTGATTTCAGGCTAATGTGGAATCCCTTCTGATTTCAGGCTAATGTGGAATCCCTTCTGATTTCAGGCTAATGTGGAATCCCTTCTGATTTCAGGCTAATGTGGGATGCCTTCTGATTTCAGGCTAATGTGGAATCCCTTCTGATTTCAGGCTAATGTGGGATCCCTTCTGATTTCAGGCTAGAGTGGAATCCCTTCTGATTTCAGGCTAGAGTGGAATCCCTTCTGATTTTAGGCTAATGTGGGATCCCTTCTGATTTCAGGCTAATGTGGAATCCCTTCTGATTTCAGGCTAATGTGGAATCCCTTCTGATTTCAGGCTAATGTGGAATCCCTTCTGATTTCAGGCTAATGTGGAATCCCTTCTGATTTCAGGCTAATGTGGAATCCCTTCTGATTTCAGGCTAATGTGGAATCCCTTCTGATTTCAGGCTAATGTGGGATCCCTTCTGATTTCAGGCTAATGTGGGATCCCTTCTGATTTCAGGCTAGAGTGGAATCCCTTCTGATTTCAGGCTAATGTGGAATCCCTTCTGATTTCAGGCTAATGTGGAATCCCTTCTGATTTCAGGCTAATGTGGAATCCCTTCTGATTTCAGGCTAATGTGGAATCCCTTCTGATTTCAGGCTAATGTGGAATCCCTTCTGATTTCAGGCTAATGTGGAATCCCTTCTGATTTCAGGCTAATGTGGGATCCCTTCTGATTTCAGGCTAATGTGGGATCCCTTCTGATTTCAGGCTAGAGTGGAATCCCTTCTGATTTCAGGCTAATGTGGGATCCCTTCTGATTTCAGACGCAATAAACGAGTACATGCACCGCCTAGAAGAGCAAGGTCTCTCGGGCGGTCTCTCGAGTAACTCTAGTCAAGCCAAGTCCGAGAGTAAGCCGTGTGCTGAGGCCTCTGCATCGACAACGTCGCGAAATGCCATACGAGAAAAGGTAGCACAGATTCGACGAGAGCGAGAGGAAGTAAGTGAGAGGGTGCATTTTCAACAGTAATAATAACTCTCTTTAGTGGAAGGTAACCAACCACTAGGCAAGGTTAATGCTCAAAGCATTTTCTACCACCTAGCCCTCAGAGTCCTCAGAATTCATGCACTGTGTGGGATTCGAACCAACGGATCCCTACACTACCTGGGTCACTAGACTAGCGCGTGAACCACTTCTCTGGATTCACAGAGTGCCGCCTTTACCACTGAGCTACCGGGAGTAGAAATACACGACCAATTATGGACACAATAAGTAGTTAAATTTGACATTCTATGAAGCAAGAGACGATTGGAAATCCTGGATGCGTTTTAAATATTATGTTTGAAGAAAAAAAAGCAATAGATTTTGGGAAATAAAAAATAATATGAGAAGCTGCTTCCATGTGAGCAGCGACCAGTGGCAAAATAATGGGCAAATGATGCACCCAATAATATTTGAAAGAAGTATTATAATTTAAAACCAGGAAATATTGTGTGTTATAGGTCAAAATATATGGGGGAAAAATTAAAAGAAATAAAAATAGTTCTGTAACTCTGCACCATTAAAGTCGTAATATAATAACACAAAGAACACACATTTGTTTATTTATAAAATTTGTCTGTTAGCCTACAATAGGGACATCAGTATTTCATGAAAAAAAAGGATCATTATTATTATAATCCTCTTTTTTTTTAGACTGGTCACTCATTTCAATCTCACGGCTGTATGTCTTACTTTGATTTTTTTTTTTAATTTGGGTTTAACGTTGCTTTCAACTCCATGCTCCTCACATCGCGACAATATCTTCTAAGTAAATAGAATAATCATGAATAATCTTCACAGAATAATCATGTGTTTCATATCTCAATTACAGAAGCTCGCCGAGGCGCGAGCCACCAGGACGTCTGTATCTCTAGTCCCCCCTCCCCGCCCCCACATCGCGGCGGCTCTGAACATCATGAACGCCAGCCGCCCGGAGCCGGAACTCGCAGCACCGCGGGGGGGAGGCATGGCCGAGTCTAGATACCGACCTCGTGACGACGAGGCTAGCCTGTGGCCGGACCACTCCGATACGGTGTCGACCGCGAGCGCCGATCGACTGCTGGCGAGACTCACGCGAGCCATGCCTCGGGATTCGGAGTTCTCGCTCGGCGGGCGCGCTCGGGTTCGTACGGGCGAGATCGGGCGACAACCCGCGAATCGGCCCCCCACCCGTCCGAACAACTTCGACGCCTTAACCCATCCGCGTCCCAGGCGAGACGAGGCGTTAACCCGTGCGGAGCTGAGGGGTCTGAACGAGGCACTGGAAGTGGACCGCCAGGCTCAGAACAGAGGAGTAGAGGATGAGGCGGCCCTGTGTCTGCCCTGCGAGTTTTGTGACGCGCCCATCCCCATGGACCATCTGATACTCCACCAGGTGAGGCTTGAAAACTACATTCTTCTTTTACTCCATCAGGTGAGGCTTGAAAAGTACATTCTTCTTTTACTCTGTCTTATCCCGGTCAAGCAGGGTCGACCGTTGTTCAACCTCATGGTTGAGGTTGATTGGTTTTGGCACATTTTTTTACGGCTGGATGCCCTTCCTAACGCCAACGATTTAATTTGATTTGACGTCCTGGATTAGGACGGGGGTTTTACCCTCCATTCGCTGGGAATCTTACCAGGTACCCACATTAACCTCACCCAGCCTGGGTTGGGCCGGAAATGCCAGCCTCACATATACGGAGGGAACAGAATTTTCTGTGTGAAAAGTGTTGTTTTAATGTCAGACTATTCCATTTTTTGTTTTTTTTTTTTAAGATGAGGAGCTACGGTAGAACGGTAGACGCTTGTGGTCTGTGTTGTAGCCTACCCATCCCGTAGTATGTCTCCCCTCTGATGAGCGAGAAGTGACACAATACTTTCCAATAAGGTGGTGGGTCAACACGAGCGCACCAGAAGGTATCCCTTACAAACAATTGTAATCAAATTAAGTCTTATTGTCAGTAAATAATAATAAATACAGTACATTACTTTCCTTATTATACGATAAGGAAAGTAAAAATCATGAGAAAAATTTTTCCCTTACAAACAATTGTAATCAAATTAAGTCTTATTGTCAGTAAATAATAATAAATACAGTACATTACTTTCCTTATTATACGATAAGGAAAGTAAAAATCATGAGAAAAAATAATTCATGTTTTATTTTTAAATATAAAATACTTCCCCTAGGGACCGTCCTTCTGAACCAAGGATGCAAGAAGCATTTCCTCTTTGAATGGCTAGACCAATTTTTTGGTAAAGAAAATGATACGGGGATCACCCGTAATTCCAATCAATTTCTTAGATTCGACTAAATAGATGGTTCATCGCACATAGAAATATGTGTTTCAGAACGAGCCAACTTTTCCTCTTAAGTTGGCTGGAGACCATCACTTCCCCCAGCTGTAGCCAAGCTGGCTACTACGAACTAGTAAAAAAAAGTAAAGTTATTATATTTGTGTTAATCACAATTGTGATGTCACAACTACTCAAACTAGCTTTACTAAATTTACGCTGAAACCGGGACTTGAACCACCGACCTCCTGGTTACAAGTCCGGTGGCTACAACAAACTACTAATAATGTTGAATATTTATTTTCGCAGACTGGCTGTCGCCCTGACCTGATCTACCACTGATGAGTGTAGAAGAAAAACAAGATGGCGTCAACATCAATTCCTCTTCACTGCCCCTACTCAAGCTAGTAATTAGTAAATTCACTGTGTTGTTACATATTTTTCTTGTGATTAACATAAAGAAAAAAGCAAAGGGAGAATTCGTAATGCATCGAACCTGTCCCTTAAAATCGGCCATCTTGGTCAGTTTTGACACTGAGGCTGGTATGCAGACTTTTTTTTTTTTTAATCCCTATAGGGTTCACTGTAGCGTGTCCCGATCTTGCTCTAGGGAAAACTTCGACCTTGACAATCTCTTCTTTGAAGAGACATCTGAATGCGCATGCGCATAGGCGCTTCAAGTAAACGTCTCTGCATAACAAAATCAGCTGAAGGGACAAATGATCAAGGCATCCCTACAGTGAGGACTCTGCATAACCCCTGAGGAATTCAGCACATTAACAAGTCCCAAGTTCAGCAAAGTTTAGTAAAGCGAGTTTGAGTAGTTGTGATATTACGAAAGTGATTAACACAAATATGATTACTTAGCTTAGAGGGTCTGTTCACTGATTTTTTATTTATTAAGAACATAACATTGTTTCAAAAATTCATAGAACAATAAATTGAAACAACAATACCAATGTTCATATAGGGATAGTGTCCACTTGGATTAATCTAATATTTGGCACCAAATGAAGAGGCGAATATGAATTGCTCCGCAACATCTCCAATTTAAATTTGGAGACAAAATGTTGCACAGCCGGAGTCCGGGCTAAGCGGCCTTGCTATGTGCCACACCCACACGTGTGTTCTGGTAATCCCGGTAGCTTAAAGATCTGTTGGTTCAAATCCCTCTCAAGTGCATGAATTTTTCCTCATTAATTTAAAATTTTGACCACATAATGATAATGACTCTGAGGGTTAGGTAAAATGCTCGGAGCATTAACCTCGCCTGGTGGTTACCTTCCACTAAAGTGTTATTAACTTATTGGTACATTATTGATGAGTGGTCTGGAATGACATTTTTTCTTATTTTATAAATAGACATTTTTTGTTATTTTATAAATAAACATTTTTTGTTATTTTATAAATAAACATTTTTTGTTATTTTATAAATAATCATGTTTTGTTATTTTTTAATTAAATACAAATTTAGGGCGAATTGAGTAGACACAATTGAGATCACAAGACTTAAAGCGGAATTAATAGACAAATTATACATCACAAGTAACTGCTAAGCGTCGGTTTTCCCTTACACAGTACGCAAATCCATGACTTAGCGTCACAGAGGTATTACAAAAACGTCTATTAATTCCGCCCTTAATTTTTTTTTTTTTAATAACAGGATAACATATACAAAGTTATTTTTCCTAAGCTAAAGCTTCTAAGAAAGATTCCCTATTTAATAAAATACGCAAAATCTCGAATTAAATCCACAAAGGTATTATAAATACGTCCATTATCTCCGCCCTTAATTAAATAAATTCTTTCTTAATAATAATAATATAGTTATTTATACTGCCCGATTAGGACTATGAAGTCCCATTTTTCCAGCAGCAAGCCCAAGACGTACTATTACGTGGTAAAAATCCTAAATGGGAGGATAACTTGTCGTATCCTGGGTTTCGAACCCGCGACCTTTGGAATCTCTGGATCTACAGAGTGCCGCCTTTACCACTGAGCTTCCGGGACAGAACAAGAAAGTCTTTTTCTGTCAGTTCTTTGTTTTCATTCTGAACGATAAAGTCCATGACCGTGACCGAGTGGGTTAGCGCACTGAAAAAAGGTTCACGCTGAAAAAGGATTTTTTAAAAAGTTTGTATAAAAACCATTCGCATAAAAACTATAGTAATTTAGCATATTTTATGCTAAAAAAAATCAATTTTTTCGCGTTTATACATAATTTTAGCATAATTTACACAAAAAGAGCCGTTCGTATAAAAATGGCTTTAGCATAAAAGTTTTTTATACTAAAATTAGCTTAATTTTATACAACAGGTTTTAATGACGTCATCTCATGTATGCTAACAGTGCCACATGTATGCTAAGAGAAGCTTTTTATGCGGAACATGTATAGTGAAGTTCGTATAATTTCATGCTAACAAAATCTTAACATAAAATAACTGTTTTCTTAGGGTAGCATAAATACTTTAGCATGAATTATATGCTAAACTAGTCCAGCTCCCGCATTAATGAGTACCCGGGTTCGAACCCTGACGGGGGCAATAATTTGCAACCGTGATGGTTTGGTTACTGTTTAAGTTACTGACGAGGGTTCTACATTTAGCTGGGGATACTACAATACGTATTATATTATAATGTGATATACCTTTACAAAAAATTAATCATATAGAAACCTTGATAATATTTTCAAATGTGTTTCGCCCATGTTAAATAATCCTTAAACGTAATTCCCGGGAATATTATCTAATACCTATATTATTCTTAGCTTTTGTGTTGTAATTACTCAAACAGATTCCGTGGGAAACACATTAATATACCTTTAAACCTACCTGTTATACCTACCTGAGCGTTGCGTAGCTTATATAAATAAATGAAATAGTGCTATGGGCTAGACTCGAGAAATGGACTCTGAAATCTATTAATATTAGGTAATAATACACAATGGAAGGATTTTAGAGGCAAAGGTTAAAGGTATATTTAACGGTGATGAGGCTTTCGGAAATTTAAAGCATATATACCTATATTATGTTATGTATAACCACACCACTCATATTGACCAGCCGGCGACGTATATCAATTGGGTCACTAATGGAGAGAGGTCATCCTCTGTTTTTGCATGGATCGCAGGTATACGAGTGAAAGAACCTTTTTTAATGACATTTGGAACATTTGAACTGAACTTCGAAACACCTATGTGGAGTATAAAGTATTGTGTGTACAATTCATATACCTGATGTTAATATACGACGGGACCAGCTCCCACAGCACATGGCTCAGTGGTCTTTGCACTCGTTAGACCCGGGCTCGAATCCCGGCGGAGACAATAATTTGTCAACATGGGTTTGGATGTTTTCGGGACCCATTCAGCCTCGTAACGACAATCTATATATGGAGGTATTGTCCATAGCGACTTGTCCTCAGCAATTACAGAAAAGATGGATTATATAATTAGATTTGGATTTACTGGAAAAAATCCTACAATGCTGTAGTGAGCACCTATATGAGCACCTATATACCTACAAATTATTAGTGGCCACCTGAATTGGGGAAAAATGATCAACTCAACTTACGGGAGTTCTGCAGCAAAAATGAATGATCTGAGAGCAAAATGTTCGAGAGTAAAATGTTATAAAAATTACCTGAATTACTAAAGACAATTGTTAAACTTTTAACTTTTCATACCAATTTCACAAAAAACCACTTTTTTGCCCAAATATTTTTCATTTGTACTGTGTGTGTGTCTGTGTATGTATGTGTGTGTGTGTTTGTGTGTACTGTGTGTGTGTGTACTGTGTGTGTGTGTATGTATGTGTGTGTGTACTGTGTGTGTGTGTATGTATGTGTATGTGTGTATGTATGTGTGTGTGTGTGTTTGTGTGTACTGCGTGTGTGTATGTATGTGTGTGTACTGTGTGTGTGTACTGTGTGTGTGTACTGTGTGTGTGTAATGTGTGTGTGTATGTGGTTGTGTGTGTGTGTGTGTGTGTGTGTGTGTGTGTGTGTGTGTGTGTGTGTTTACGATCCTGAACATAACAGTATCGATGCACACACATAAAGTTATACAAATGAAATATTTGAAGACATAACTTCAAGCCAAATTGGTACACCGCTCGTGCTTAACATAATCTCGGTCGCATGAACCATGCATTTTTCGTACAAAAAGGCACTTTATACTTATTTCCGCATACTTTTTATGTCAACGCAAAATGTTTGCATAAAGTTATACATACAGGAAATTTGAAGACATAACTTCAAGCCAAATTGGTACACCGCTCGTGCTTAACATAATCTCGGTCGCATAAACCATGCATTTTTCGTACAAAAAGGCACTTTACACCTATTTCCGCATACTTTTTATGTCAACGCAAAATGTTTGCATAAAGTTATACATACAGGAAATTTGAAGACATAACTTCAAGCCAAATTGGTACATGGCTCATGCTTAACATAAATCTGGTGGCATGAACCATGCATTTTTCGTACAAAAAGGCACTTTATACTTAATTCTGCATGCTTTTTATGTCAACGCAAAATGTTTGCATAGAGTTATACATACAGGAAAATTGAAGACATAACTTCAAGCCAAATTCGTATACCTCACAGTCTTAGCATAACTGCTATGCTAAACTATTAGCATAAACCATACGTGTTTCGCATATAAAGTAATTGTATGCTACTTTACGCATGCATTTCATGCCAATGAGGGCTGTTCGTATAAAACTATACAAACATAAAAATAAGAGCTATAGATTCATGCTAATTTAACATGATTGACATTCTTCGTATAGACTTATGTAAAGTCTGCATAATTTTTAGCATAGAAATAGGGCGGTTTGTATGATTTCATGCTAAGGTTTTATGTTTCCAATAAAGATAGTTGTGTTCGGTTCGATCATTTCTTTTTAAGTGTGACAAGGCAAGGTTGTATTAAGTACGTTCGTAATGTCAGTGATCGAAATTTTAGGAGACGACGCAGGCGAAGGAGAGGAATTGTCTGCTAAAAAGTCTAAAATGAAATAGCTTAATGATAAAATTAAAATCTTGCTTAAGTTTACAGAAATTACACATTAATTTAAATTTTACCTACCTATTCTAAAAAAATGTACCCAGTTTCTTATTGTTCACATAGTATCTTAGTTACTTAAAATATTTAGTTCAGCTCAAAATTTGTACCTATTATGTAATCTAAATCTTCTTAGTGGAGTGTACCCTCGAAGAGGATTCAACCTTTGATGTTCAAAGGTCCTATATAAGCACCTTAACCTGGGTGCAATGTCTCATTACTTCATTAGTTGCTATCAAGTCAAGTGCTCCTTGGTTCTTCCTCATTAGTTGTTGTCGAGTGCTTGTGTGAGTTGGTTATTCTTGAAGACTCATCATGGACAGTGTATCAGTATCAGACCTTCTAACTGCCTGGGGACTACAGCAGTACGTGGAAACATTTGCAAGTAAGTTTTCCTATATTTCCTTTAACACAAAATTGAAATTTCCGACGGTTCGAATCGAAATTTACATTGTTGGCCAGTACAAGTGTTCGACGGTTGTTCGTAATATCCAATTTACTGTTATTCAAAGTCTTTCCTTTTAGTTATTTCAATTCTTTCCTCGGAAAATTCTCATTTAAATCTGACTCCAGTGTTACCTCTTTAATTTCTTTGTCCTTTAAGAAAGGAAAATAATGGAATCGACCAAAATTTTCGATAGTCAGTTTTCATTGCCAAAACACGTTTTTCTCTGTTATCTAATTTGTTTAAAACAAAATATAATATATGAAATCAGGTGAGAAATATTAAATGCTGTTTTTCAAATAATTACCTTCGCTATAGTTTTTGAACGTGCCGAAGGAATTTTGCTGTATAGTTTTTATTCCTTAAAAATAAAATTTTGATATTATGTTTTGTCTGGTATTAAGGGCTATTTCATTTTGAAAAATATGGGCCCCCTACCAAATTTGAAAGCCCATATTGGGCATTTTTTAATGCCAAATTTAATGCCTAACCTGAATACCTGATCAGTTTGATCCACTAGTATATATTGGTACTCATGTCTGTTTCAGATAACCAAATCACCACGGACATTCTGAGGGACATGGAGCCGGCGGAGATGAAACTGCTCATTGACTGTGTTGCTCACATCATCATTCTACGCAAAAAACGGGACGAATGGATTAAACAGTGTGAACAACAAAGCCAATTCTTACAAGAAGACACCTCGATGATTCAATTTCAACCAAGCACATCACATCAGTTCCCACATGGCCAATCTCTGCAAGACGGAGGATCGTACACAACTCTAGACAACGTTGGCCATTCTTCAAGTAGTGTCATATTAGATGCATGGAGAACTGCTTCATCGTCTCATTATGACTCTTCACAATGGAGTTCTTCGGGGTCTTGGACATCAACACCGGTGGGTGGGCACACCACACCAGTTGTGACACCAGAGTCCGGACTCACGCCAGTCTTGACACCTGGACTCACGCCAGCCTTGACACCTGAAGGAACACCAAGCAATGTAACTACAGGAAGCAATATGCCCGACACCTCTAATATCTTTGTGGCACTTGACAAACCACTGATTCATAGAGCGCTCTCAAGAGTATCAAATTCGCAGAAGCAATCATACCTCAACATGACTTCCTTCATGTCATATGATCGGCAGGCTGTTGCTCAAGCAATCATGAAGTACATATTTTCACACTGCCCCCAGCGGACACTTTCAACAATCGACTTCATGAGAATACGGGACCTAATCATAGAACAGTTTCCTTTTGAACGAGAAACCTCCACCATCTGGTTCAAATTGTACCGTTCCAATGACAGCGACAATGATCTACCTGAAGCATTTTCTTCAAAGAAAGATAAGCCTTACCGGAGCTCCACGTCCGGCTTGCTGTATGAAATCTGGCGAAATCTCAGAAATAAAGGAAAGAAGGAAGGTGTCATCGAGTTCAAGAAGCGAAGGCCAAGTCAGAACCGTGAAAACCAAGAGCAGGAGGACTCGGAGTTGAACAAAAGCATTGCAACAGACACATTCATTACCGTAGGTATGTATATACTTAAACTACAATTAGATAACTTATAACAGACCTCAGTAGCCTGATCAATAAGGCGACGGACTCGTAACCTGGAGGTCGGAGGTTCGAGTACCAGGTTAAGCATATATTTGGTAAAGCGAGTTTGGGTAGTTGTGATCAAAATAGTGATTAGTACAAATAACTAAAAAAAAATTATAAAAAAATAATTTTATATCTCAGATGTGGGGCTACGTGACTTTTTTAATAACATGTGTTGTTTTGTTTTCAGAAAACACCGTAGTTCAAAACTATCTGCAATGGTTAGAGACTGCTACTCCAAGTGATTCCTTCGAGACTATCAAACTCCGTTGGGAGGAGACATCAAGGGACAGACTCCAATGTTTGCAGGCGGGCAATGAGAAATTTCAATCAATCATCCAGTACTTCAACACATATCGTATTCTGCGGGATCCTGAAAGAGGACCTGTGTTGGTAAGTTATTTCTTTTTTGATTTTTGATATTATATGAAATTACATTTTTACAATAAGTCCTTAATATTAACTTGAATACTGAATAGATAATTATTATTTACTGACATACGAGTAACATGCCCTAAACAACCCACACTAAGAAAATCGGTGATTTTCTTGTTATGTGGGATAGTACTATTTTTCTCACTTTATTTTACTTTCAATTCTATTTCTCTCTCTCTCTATCTCTCTCTCTCTATCCCTCTCTCTCTATCTCTCTCTCTCTCTCTCTCTCTCTCTCTCTCTCTCTCTCTCTCTCTTTCTTTCGTTTATTTTTATTTTTCTATTCATTTTTTATTTATTTCGATCTCACTTTCTTTTCTCATTCTTTATCTCTTTTTCTTTCTCTTGACTATCAATGATAGTTGATTATTTATCTCGTGTGTTCTTCTTTGTTCTAGATAAACATGGACTTTGACATAATGCATCCTGGAAGAACAACGTGCTTGATTGAAGGCCTTCTCCATCACAGGGAGAAGATCATCACCCTAGCAAAAGCCGTGAAAGAGAGGGCCTCTCGGAAAGATCTTGTATCCAGTGATCTCGTCAGTTTCCTAGAAGAGTTGTCACCCAACGCTAACATGGACGTTCGGACTGCGCAGTGCCTGCTATTGCTGCCCTACCTCACATCAGTTCCTGCCACAAAAAAGGTGAAGAGTTACTCTTGGAAACCATCAAGGTCTGAAGTTTGCGAGGGATTCATAATGCATGTGTCCAGTCCTTCTAACATAGAAACCTGCAGGGTGAGTCGGATTGAAAAATTGACTAAAATGTACAGACCCACTTTACCCTATGTCATGTATGTAGGTGATTTTAAAAATCCAACCAATGTTTATTGTGTTGTAGATGACATTCTACAACCTCAAAATTCAATTGTAGCAGCTGTAGATCTTTGTTTCAAGATTTTCTTTGTAACGCATTGTAATTACCCAGAAGAGAGTCAACATCTGTGGCTTACACTGCAGCTAGGTTTCTACGAAATATCCACCAAGTATGATAAGATTCATGCACCGACTACTAAACTTTTAGCTGACCTTGCATTGATGCCTAAAGCAAATAGAGCAGCCAGGGCATCTAGGTAGGTAATTTGTCTGCTCAAAGTAGGGGAATGTGGGGACTAAAGGAGGTTAAGTTTAATTAAATTTCAGACCATCAAAGTCTCGGTTTTACAATCCTCTTTTTGAGCTGTTAAACTTGCTCTATTTTCTGCTCTCTTCCTCCAATATTTGAAAACATTTTCTTTTTGTCTTTTCCATTTTCCCCCACCTTCCCCTACATGTGTCAGCCCCCTACACAGAATTTTTTTTAATATATTTGTTTTAGTTTAGTTTACTTGTAGGTACAAATTTTGAGCTCCTTTATCGTATTTTTGTTGTTTTAATCTATTTCAATTTGCTTACTATAATTGTTTACTATGTTCACTTGCGAGGACTGTCAAAAATTGTTCCAAACTATTTTTTCATATTGTAAGCACATTAAGGACTCATGTCCTGTACGTGCTAGAAATGGTAATTCCTCCCGATTCACATGTGGAGCGCCTTCTTGTCGTCGACATTATTCAAATTTGCATGCACTACGCAAGCATTTGAAAACATTACATCATGATTGTGAACCATCTGAGCTTAATGATTCTTTCATACGAGATGATAATCCACTTGCTAGTACTATTTCCATGGAAATTGATGTGTCTCGTGAAATAGCGAACACAGCAAGCTCGGTGAAAGATTCTTTGCGAAAGTTAGTCACTTCTCTATATGCAAATCCAGGCATTCCAAGAAGTACCATTCAAAATTCTGTAATTAACATTGAAGAATTTTTGACATCCTATAATAATCATTTAACCAGGGTTATTGATTTGATAGATAAATCAGGGTTCCCTAAGAGTTATTATCACTTGTATTTAAGAGACTTGTTCGTAGCATCTGAAAACGAAATGTCTGATCTGAATTCAGACCATAAAAGAATTCTGAATTTCCAGATTTTGGGAACGTTAATTTTACCCGTTGAAATTACAATAGGGTCTCGTTTAGATATGGTTAGAAGAGGTTTGTCTCATTCTCCTTGTACTCTTCAGTTGATACCAGTTGAGTTGGTTTTGGGAAAAATTTTATCCTTTGATCACATTTTCAAGGGCATTTCTGACTATTTCAGAATGGTTAACAATTCATCTGAATTAATGAGTAACATTGTTCAAGGAAATGCTTGGCAAAGAAGAAATTTTGTTCAATCAGAAAATGAAATGCATCTCCCACTAATTTTATACTTTGATGATTTCGAAGTAAATAATCCCTTAGGTAGCCATGCAGGAATTCAAAAACTGGGTGGGGTTTATTTGTCTCTTCCATTTCTCCCACCATATTGGTTTTCTCAGTTGAACAACATTATTATGTTGTCGATGTTCCATGCGTCTGATAGACGTACCTTTGGGAACAAGGCTATTTTTAGCCCGATTATCCAGAAACTAAATTTTCTAAGTAGTAACGGTATATCTGTTCACAATAGATACTTCCAGGGCACTGTAAAATTCCATGTCGTTAGTATCACTGGTGATAATTTGGGCTTAAACGGTATTTTGGGTTTCGTTGAGAGTTTCATAGGTAATTATTGTTGTAGAATTTGTTCTGTTGACAAGAGTGCACTTGCAACCATGCATACTTTAGATACTACTCTATTGCGAGACATGGAATCTTATAACAGAGATCTGGAAGTAAACGATCCTTCAAAAACAGGAATAAAAGAAAAGTGTGTTTGGTTAGAGTTAGATGGGTTTTCTCTCTTTGACAATGTTGCTGTTGATATTCTTCATGATTATTTAGAAGGTTGTTGTCGTTATGTCTTATCTTACGTTGTAAATTATGTAATTAAAGAAAAAAAAATCTGGTGTAAACATCACACGACTTTCCTTATCTCCCAAAAAGGAGTCGAATTCCGCCACTGGTGACTGAACGGTAACAGATAACTAAAAATCAATGCCAAATTCGTGATCAGCACTTCAAAATCATTTAATTTGATATGTCACAACCCCCATCTAGGATGAATAATAAAAAGTTAGTCCAATCGGGTCCCCCTACAATACCGGTAAATTGGGGACGGTTTCCAAAAAGTTAAAGATATCAAAAAAATGATCAGAGTGAACCCCTATTATTTTTTTAATCTGAGAAAATGTTGTTCTCTAACTTTTTTTGTATCTTTAACCAATTCAAAGAAGCGGTGCTTGCGGCCAATATTTGCGGCCCTGCGGCCGCAGAATGCGGCCGATTTCAACCAAAAGTTTAATGGTTCGTCTGGTGTATAAAATTAATTACCATGCCAAATTTCAAGTCTCTAGCTCTTACCGTTCTTGAGATATCCTGTTCACACACAGACACACACACAGACACACACACACACACACAGACAGACGCACGGACCAATGGCTGAAAACCACTTTTTTGGTATCCTGAGGCTATGATTCGTCCAGAAATGTGAAAAGCTGGGTAGGTCAAATTTTCGACGAATACAATACTTTCCTTATTATAGGATAAGGAAAGTAAAAATTTGTGACTATTGAACTCTTACAAAGAAAATTTTTTTTCTTCGATTTCGGTCCGGATAGCCGAAATAAACCTTCAAATATTTTATTTGATGATGGATCTGCCACAATCAAACTGAAATGCTCAGGATCTGAAATGATGGTTTTTGTCAAATATTTTGGTCTTATTATTGGGTATTACGTTCCTGAAGACGACAGGGTCTGGGACCTTTATGTCTTGTTGAGGAAACTATTAGATAAATTAATGGTACGTTCCTTTTCAAAGGATGAAATAGCTCCTCTTAGACATTTAATTGAACTATTTTTGTGGACTTTTAGTGATGTTGTAAAAGAGAACCTGAAGCCTAAGTTTCATTTCCTTCTACATTATCCAGATATGTTTCTCAAATTTGGTCCATTAGTTTCTTTGTCCACCATGAGATTTGAAGCTAAGCATAGAGTATCAAAAATAGCTGCTCGTGCGGCTTGTACTAGAGTTAACATTTGCAAAACAGTTGCAACGCGAAACCAATTGACATTACATCATTACTTATCATCAACTTCAAAGGTAGAGGGGATAGTTTTTGGTAGGAAATCGAGCATTTCCACAGAGCATTCAGAGTTTTTGAAATCCAAATTCAATGTTAGTTCCCCAGATTTGTTCGTTTCCATTACATGGTTGGAAACGAAAAATTGTAAAATAGAAAAATCTAGCATTCTAATGAAAGATCTTTGTATGGACACTATGCTTCCAATTTTTGTTCAAGTAGAAGACATTTTTGTTTGTAACGGACAAGTTTTTTTCATTTGTTCTAAATTACAATGTCAATACTTTATTGACCACTTTCAAGCATACAAAGTAGTACAACAGACCGAAGAGAAAGAGTACTTGTCTCTGGAAAACCTATTTTCTCCCATTCCACATACGCTTTCCATTCAACCCAACTTCACTTTTTATGTTACTTTAAGATGCAACATAGAATAGGTAGGCATAACTGTAAACTTTATAAATGATATAACTGTTAACTGTCTGGTGATCTAAGAGCTATACAGGTTCATCTGTACAGAGTATACGTAATAAAGGTATACTAATATACCTGAAAGACACCTGACTGTTTCTATTACCCCATTTTACCGCTCCCCGATAATGTAACATATAAGTTGTATTTTTTCTTAACTGTATATATAGTGTAATATCTGCAAATAAAAAGTTGTTGATGTGTAATTTCTGTAAATTTAAAAATTGTTAATGTGTAATTTCTGTAAACTTAAAAATTGTTGATGTGTAATTTCTGTAAATAAAGAGTGTAATGTGTTGTACATTATATTTACTTGAATAATTGAATTCTTCTTCATTTTCCACACATAGGGCAATACATATATCCTATGACTTTGTATGACTAGGAATATGCATGTAGATGACTTCCGTCCGAGTGCAAAATATTTATGCACTTAGTCGGAGGCTATCCTGCAAATTTCTGTACATTCAAATACATAGGTATATGTATAGCTGTATGCAAAAGTATGCATACAGCTATACGTATCATACGTATAGCTGTATGCATACTTTTGCATACTGCTATGAGAACGTTCGCATATTGAATATGCGAACGTTGGCATAGTGACTATGACAACGTTAGCATAGTCACTATGCCAAGGGTCGCATAGTGACCATACCAACGTTTTATTTGTTATGCCTACTTTGCATAATAGTTAGCATAACACTATGCCAACGTTAGCATGCGGTTTTTAACAGTATGCCTACTTCGCATAACAGTTAGCATAACACTATGCCAACGTTAGCATGCGGTTTTTAACAGTATGCCTACTTCGCATAACAGTTAGCATAACACTATGCCAACGTTAGCATGCGGTTTTTAACAGTATGCCTACTTCGCATAACAGTTAGCATAACACTATGCCAACGTTAGCATGCGGTTTTTAACAGTATGCCTACTTCGCATAACAGTTAGCATAACACTATGCTTACTTCGTATACTGGTATGAAAATGACACAGCAAGTATGCATAATCTTTATGATAGGCGAATTACTTTATGCTAAGATACGTATAATGTTATGTTAAACAAATGAAATTCAGAGCATAGACTATGCAAGTTAAACATGTTATTATGCTATCAATGAATTGAATTGAATTGAACAATAGCATAACTTTTAACATCCGTTGGCATAAAAGTAATGACGTCACAACTATGACGTCACGACTTTTGACAAATTTCGTTAGCATAAATTATGCTAACCACTTTATGCTAAAGTCGAAAATATCGCGTATGCTAACTTTGCAAGGGTCCCCCGTATGTTTAATTAATCACAATACTATGTTAAATTTCGCAGTTGGTTTTTCACCGTGTTTTTAACTTGGCGCTACAGATTTTTTTGTAGAATCTAGAATGTACAAAAAAATATCGTTCTACTAAACAATCAAATTTGAGGAGAATCGTTGAGAATTTTCGGATATACAAATGATTTAGAAAACGAAAATCTCTCTACTGCAAGTTTCAACGATTTGAACTATTCACGAGGAAGTAGAGTGTCTTGTACAATATTTCCGTTACTAAGCACTCGCTTGCCAGGTTCGATCCCCAGACCGACAAAAAAAATTATTCTAAATTTGGTTTCAGTTGTTTGTAAGGGATACCTTCTGGTGCCCTCGTGTTGACCCAGCACCTAAATGGGAAGTATTGTGTCACTTCTCGCCCATCAGAGAAGAGGACTACGGGATGAGCTAGCTACAACACAGACCACAAGCGTCTACAGCAGCTCCTGTTTCATCGCTACGGAATAAAAAAGACTGTGAAACACTCACCAAATTTTTTAAAAAATTGTTCATTTCCGAACGAGTTGGGTTATGTTCCCCGGAACCACTTTCGCAGTACTTCAGGGTACTTTACCTTTACATCCACGACATTCCCGAAACGGAAAAACTCGATCAGAGTTTTCCGCTCCGGCCGGGATTTCAACCTGCAGCTGACTATACATATGGTACGCTTTGATTAGTTGGAATTCCCACCATAGGACGTGTTATCGGATATAGTGTACACTGTCCCCTTAAGCCGTATTTTTCTTTCTAACCAAAGAGGATTCAGCCAGCGTCGATGGCATGTTGAATACACCGGTTCCCTTCAGAACACCGAAGTTAAGCGACATCCAGCGAGGTTAAGACTTGGATGGGTGACCATTCAAATTCTAATTCTCGTGACGCTGGCTTTTCCCGGCCCCACTCAGGCTGGGTGAGGTCAATGTGAGTAGCAGGTTTGTGAGTTTCCTGCGAATGGAGGGTAAAACCCCCGTCGTGATATGACCATGGCAGTTGAAAGCGACGTTAAACCCCACTTAAAAAAAAAAAAAAAAAAGAGGATTCAACTGGAATAAAATGAACGAACTGGAAGAAAATCATTTTTCTTTTGAAAGAGGAAAAATTTTCCTCCAGTTTGGTTAACCAAAATCGATTTATAAAATTCTTGCTTCCATTTCTTTTATAGGTAAAATCCATTGTTTATCTTTAAAAGTACCTAAAAGCATTTTTCTTTCACGAATAGTGGGGAAGCTAAACTGGAAATATTTGGAATAAAATGGAAATACCGAACCAGGAACAAAAAATTATCCAAAAGAAAAATACACCTTTACATTAATTCTATTCCTGTTTCATCATTTGGCCCTAAGTGTAAAATAAAACAACAACAAACACATTTTGTAAAGAAAATGAAGAGAAGGAGCGCCGGACAAATTCTGAACTTTTTTTTTATATATTACAAAATGTGGACAGAAGCAGCCCCCAGACAGTTCAGAAGTCCCCGGGGCTCAATTTTTATTTTCCAGAAATATCTTAACTCTAAATATGTTTAAAGTGTAAAAAATATTTTATACATTAAATATGAATCTCTTTTTAAGAGATAAGTTGCATTCAGAGGGTACTAACACTCGACTCGTAAGAATTAGAACGTTCTATCGGTTTGTTTCAAAGGATTTTCTTTACAAAAACGTAAAATAAATGAAAAAAATCGTTGAACTTTCAAATTTACCGATATCTTTCCAGATATTTTTTTTTAAGATGAGAGGTTCAAAGCTTTTTTTTCATTTCGTAGCCATGAAACAATAGCTACTGTAGACGCTTGTGGTCTGTGTTGTAGCCTGCCCATCCCGTAGTATGCCTCCCCTCTGATATCTTCACGCACAATGGATTCTATCGGTTTATTTCAAAGGACTTTTCGTTACACAATCTTTATGATTAAGAAAAACGTCAAATAAATGAAAACTTGTCCAATTTTTGTTCAGAATTGCATAATTAGTTTTCGTATCGACCGATTATTGAAGTGAGTTGTGATATTTGAGATTTTAAAAAAAAAGCTGGACTAAGTGAGAGAAGAGGATTTGAGATTCAAGCTGTGTCACCTTTTCACTATTGCACTTTCGAATCAGCCGAGTGCTGTACTGTCTCTGTCCTGAACTAGAATATCTAGGAAACAAAAAAACAAAATGGGGGCAAAAGTAAAAGATGAAATCGGATTCACAAGTTCCGATTCAGTTCTTAGGGGCGAAATTAATAGACAAATCCTATAACTTAAGTCATTGCTAAGCGTCGGTTTTCCCTATCTTACACAGTACGCAATCCGTGACTGAGCGCCACAGAGGTATTACAAAAACGTCTATTAATTTCGCCCTAAATGTCTCCATTAAATTTAAAACAAAACACAAAACCTAAACTCGAGTTTAACAGAGGTACGTACTATCAAAACAATATCGCATCGCATATCGCCTTAGTGACACTGCTCGACAAGGACTAATGCGTCCCATTATTCCAACAGTAAGCCCAAGACATATCAATATGTGGTCAAAACCCCAAATGAGAGGATAATTTGTCGTGTGTGATATGACTATGCAGTTGAAGGCGAACGTTGATGTGACCATTTAGTCAAGTGGTTAACGTGCTAGTCATGTAATCCAGGTAGCGTAGGGATCCGTTGGTTCGAATCCCACCCAGTGCATGAATTTTTCCTAATGAATTTGAGTTTGTGACCACATAATGATAAGACTCTGAGGGTTAGGTGGTAGAAAATGCTTTGAAGATTTACCTCGCCTGGTGGTTACCTTCCACTAAAGAGTAAGTACTACTATTATTTTGAGAAAAAAAATTAATATTTTTTTTCTATATTTTATTTTGTAAATACTGTTATTTTTTTTTTTATCTCTGTTAATATTGTTGATTGTTTTGTACAAAAAAAAAAATAAAGTGTAAATAAATAAATAAATAAGGTATTACAAAAACGTTTATTAATTCCGCCCTAGGTTGGTTGGGCACAATCATGCTGGGTTCAATATGCGAAAACTTCGGAGCAGTGTTTTCCTACGCGTGGGTTAGGCGTCGGATGGGTTTCAATCAGTGGAGGATACCACCAGGGGTAGAGGATGTATCTCATCTCGCCCATAAATTCAAGCTATAACTCCAAGAGTAACAAGAGTTCGATTATTAATAAGTAAGATTTATACTACAGTCGAAACAGATTATAAGAGAACTCACGGGACCGGAATTTTTTTCTCTTATATCCAGGTTTGTATGTATCATTTGATTTGTGGTGAAGCACAAGGCCTCTTCACAATTTTTGTGGGTTGCGCAGCATTACTAAGAGCCTCCTGTACTTTTCGAATTCTATTACATTAATTTCTTTTTACTCTGGTAATGCCGCCACTGGTCGTTACTCATACAAGTAACTACTCATTTTTCCTCACGAGGTATGAGTGGACCCCAAACATCCAAGTACAGAGCAGAAAAATTACTGCCCCGTTGGGAATCGAACTCAGGTCACCGTGCGTGCCATGCCTAGCGCGCTAACTCACTCTGCCACGGTGACTATATCAAGGTTTCTCTTATAAAGTGATTATTTTTCCTTATAGAGTGGTAAATTGGACTGGAAATTTTTCTCTTATATCCTGGTTCGACTGCATTTAGTTTGAACTAAAAGTTAGTATAACTCTAGTTTGTTTATTACTTCCGATGAATTTCTAATAATAGAAATCGGAAGTATTTTTTTTTTTTTTTTCTCTCGATAAATCATTAGTACGAATACAATATTTAGTGAGTGAGATATGGAAAATCCTTTTTTTTTTTTTTTTTGAGATTTATAGACCAAACCATCAACTGGAAATGTCAGCTGCAAAAAGGGATTTTTCAGTCCTTTTGTTTGGGACAGCATAAATAAAGTCTGGTGTATTTTTTTAAACACACACACACACAAAAGATGTGTGTTTCACAGCTTTTTTTATTTCTTAGCCATGAAACAGGAGCTACTGTAGACGCTTGTGGTCTGTGTTGTAGCCTGCCCATCCCGTAGTATACCTCCCCTCTGATGGGCGAGAAGTGACACAATACATCCCATTTGGATGCTGGGTCAACACGGAAACGGAAGGTAAACCAACTGTGACCAAATTTTGAGTTTTTTTTTTTTTTGGCTCTAGGGTTTAAACCCGGGACCTTCCGCATGATAAACGAATTTGTTATTACGTCACAATACTTCCAGAATAAACGATCTTGGTCTTAACCTTAATTAAAATACATTAATATTTTTAATTAAATCAATTTTTTTATTAAATTGTAATTTTATTTTAAATTTTAATTGAATTAAAACGCATTTAATTAAACATTTTAAATATTCACTCACAGTACTTGATCATCAATTGATATAAAAATTGTTTACGCTAGAGTATCTTTATGCACAAAATACACACAATTCTACCGAATTTATAAATATATAAAGTAAACCTAAAATATGTACATAGGACATGGTAAAAAAAGAGAAATATTTTTTTAAAAAAACAAACCTTTTCTTTTTAGAGAGAACAAAAATTCAAATATTAATCTAATCAATGCCAAGAATTTCGATTACAACACCAAGGATTTCAGCAGTACAAATAATGGGAATATATACAATGTGACGCGAGAAAGAGAGAGAAATATAATGATTTCTAAATTACATATCGATACAATTATAATTAAATTAATTACCTATTTTTTATATTTTAATTAAAGTACCTTAACAGAGAGGCTACTCGCCAATAAACCAGCAGCATGCGATTTGTTGCATGTTGACAACAGGTCTGCCACAACTGTGCTGCAATGCGAAGCGGCAATCCTTAATATGAAAACCATAGCACCGAATTTCATATTCTGAGTCTCAAATGAGAATAACCAAGGGCCGTATTATGAAACGGGATTAATAATATGGCCTTATTTATACTGCCCGATTAAGACTACTAAAGTCCCATTATTCCAGCAGTAAGCCCAAGACTCATTATTATGTGGTAAAAATCCCAAATGGGAGGATAACTTGTCATGTCCCGGCTGGGTTTCGAACCCACGACCTCTGCAATCTCTGGATTCACAGAGTGCCGCCTTTAAAACTAAGCTACCAGGAAGAAAAAGCACAACTTTAAACGTTTCGGCCGATCGTTTTCTTCGAAAAATCTTCTCTTTTCGATTCCCTCTGTGAAAAAAATTCCAACTTTAACCGTTTATGACGATCGTTTTCTTCGATTAATCGTTCTTTTCTTCAATTCTCATATTAGGAGGGAAAAATCGATTCCTTATTTGGAGGGAAAAAAAATCGACCCCTTATAGGCGAGAAAAAATCGATCCCTTGTAGGAGGGAAAAATATCGATCCCTTATAGGAGCGAAAAATCGATCATTTATAAGAGGGAAAAATCGATCCCTCATAGGATGGAAAAATCGATTCCCTATAGGAGCGAAAAATCGATCCCTTATAGGAGGGAAAAAATCGAACCCTTATGGGGGAGGGAAAAAATCGATCCCTTATGGGGGAGAGAAAAAAATCGATCCCTTATAATAGAGAAAAAATCGATCCCTTATAGGAGAGAAAAAAATCGATCCCTTAGAAGAGAGGGAAAAAAAATCGAGAAAAAAAACGAGATCTGTTTTCCCTCCTCGATGCACCGTCTCATAATCGAGAGTCCGCCCGCCGCCGCGGAGGGAGGGAGGGTGGAGGGGGGGGGGCGCCTAGTCGGAATCGTCCGTGTCGTCCGACACCTCCTCCTGGGCCGGCTTCTTCTTCTTCTTCCCCCCGGGGGGCGTGGTCTTCTTCTTCTTCTCCCCCTCCTCCTCCTCGGGCGGCTCCACACTGGTGGACTCCGCGTCCGTCGCCAGCGCCTCCACCAGAGAGTCCACCGCGCTCTTCGGGATGAGGGTGCCTGCAACAGAGGCGACACAGCGCGTCAGTTTGCTTCTTCATTTTTTGGGGGGGGGGGACCACGTAAATGTCATATGATGTACAGAGATGAAAAACTCAACCCTGCAACTTCAACCAATCTCCTGTCTTATCTACAGTATACTGCCCCTGCTGTGTTGGATAGAAAGCAAGTAGACAGCCTATATTTCGATTTAAGTCGAGCTTTTGATATTGTTAACCATTTGTTACTCATCAAAAAACTGGAAAATCCATTTGTTACTCATCAAAAAACTGGAAAATTTTGGTCTATCCCCCTTGTACTTAACTTTTTTCAAAAAATTACCTTGAAAACAGAGTTTTTAAAGTAAAAATAGGAAATTTTTTGTCTCCTGAACATGTTATTCCTTGTGGGGTCCCTCAAGGATCAAATTTAGGTCCATTGTTGTTCAAAATTTTCTTTGATGACATTAAAAATGTCATTACTAGTCATTTTGAATTTTTCGCAGATGACTTGAAAATTAGTCGAGTGATCAATGATCCTGAAGATTTTTTCCTTCTTCAAAATGATATAAATTCTATTATTATGTGGTGCACCCTAAATGGAATGTCCTGTAATGTTGAGAAGAGTACTGCTGTTACCTTCAGTAGAAAGCATATCATAGTTATACAATCAACAACAATGTTATTACAAGGAAACATGTTCATAGGGACTTGGGCATTTTTTTTGACAGTAAACTTCATTTTAATTATCATGTACAAAAAATAATCAATAATGGTAAAAAATGTTCATCCTTAGTTTATTGGGTAACAAAGCACTTCCAAAACTCCTTGACGTTTAAAGTGCTCTTTGGGACTCTTGTCCGATCAAGACTTGAGTATTGTTCTGAAGTATGGGGTAGTCTGGGTGTTACAGACACAAAAGCTGTGGAACAAATTCAGAAAAAATGTCTAAGGAAAATTACTTACTTTCGGTGAGTCTGCACCTTACGGTATTTCTCTCACTACTTATAAACTTACTAAACTTAGTGTGCGTAGAACATACAAGGATATGCTTTTTATGTTCAAACTTATTAATAATATTTTAGATTGTCTTTACCTTTTGGAAAGGATCAATTTTAATGTGCCAAGATTAAGTTCTAGACACACTTTGCCCTTTCGGTCCTCACCTTCTAATTTAATACCCCTCAACAGGTTGATGATTTTGCATAATGTTTATCTTAATATGGACTACTCACAAAGAATGGGGTGCTTTGTATCAGATCTAAAAGATATTCTTTATGCATTATGATTTTCTTTATTTAAAATTTATTAGCTTATTCTGACTTTTATTCTTAAAAATGCTGTTATTTTTTACTAATATTATTTTACTTTAGTCAATTATAAGTGTATTAATTATGTCATAGGTGGGAAACCACTGTTTTGTAATGCACTCTAAATAAAATAAATAAATTGAAATTATTGTGTTAATCACTTTCGTGATATCACAACTACTCGAATTTTTCTAACCGACCTCAGTAGCTTGATCGATCAGGCGGCGGGCGGACTTGTAACCTGGAGGTCGGAGGTTCAAGTCCTGGTATCGGCGTAGACGTAGTAACGTTCCGCGAAGCTAGGAGTTGGATGGGTGACCATTCAAATTGGAACCCTCGCTCGTGATGCTGGCTATTCCCGGCCCCACTCAGGCTCATATTAATTTGAGTAGCGCAGGTTTGTGAGATCCCAGCGAATGTAGAATAGAACCCCCGTCCTAATATGACTCGGTAGCTCTGTAGCGTGATATGACCAGATAATACTCCAGTCCCGAAAACCAAACGACCCTCGACTAAGAATGACTGATAACAGGGCACAGCCATTTCAAATAACCCGAAAAGACAACTATACTTTTAAGTCTCCAATAAAACAGGCGCTTTGATGTATGTATATAACAACAAAACTACTGATAGATCAAATATTATTATAATATAAAATACCCAACGTAAAGCGTCAGTTATTGCCTCACACGAGAACAGACTAGTCAACGCTTACAAGCCAGGCTGGAGTTTCCAAAAAAATTAATGGCTAACAAGAAAAAGTTCAATTCCTCATGATGGTTGATCGCACATACAAATATGTGGCGCAGGGCGAGCCAACTTTGAAATAAAGTTGGCTGGAGACCATCACTAACCCCTCCAGCTGTAGCCAAGCTCAGAATCAAGTTCTTGTTATCCGTGATGTGGAGTAGACGACTATTTTTACTTTCCTTATCCTATAATAAGGAAAGTATTGTATTCGTCGAAAATTTGACCTACCCAGTTTTTCACATTTCTGGACGAATCATAGCCTCAGGATACCAAAAAAAGTTGTTTTCAGCCATTGGTCCGTGCGTCTGTCTGTCTGTCTGTGAACAGGATATCTAACGAACGGTAAGAGCTAGAGACTTGAAATTTGGTATACAAATCAATTTTATACATCAGACGAACCACGAAACTTTTGATTGAAATCGGCCGCAAAATGCGGCCGCAGGGCCGCAAATATTGGCCGCAAGCGCCGCTTCTATGAATTGGTTAAAGATACAAAAAAAATTACAGAACAACATTTTCTTAGATTAAAAAAATAATAGGGGTCTCTTCTTATCATTTTTTTGATATCTTGAACTTTTTGGACCTCGGCCCCAATTTACCGGTATTTTGGGGGGGACCCGCTCAGACTAACTTTTTTATTATTCATCCTAGATGGGGATTGTGACATATCAAATCCAAAGATTTTGAGGTGCTGATTACGAATTTGGCTTTGATTTTTAGCTCACTGTTACCTTTGAGTCACCAGTGGCTTTTGGTCCTGTTCCCATTCCTAATATGATAAGGAAAGTCGTGTGATGTTTACACCAGATTTTTTTATTTTATTTTTTAACACATCTCGTGCCAAAGATATTTCTCTGTGTTTCGCCTCAGGTCCAAATTTCTCCCGATGTCAGGCGTTTACTGACTGACCGTTAAATCTTAAGTTTTCAATACATATATTTCAATGATCTTAATTGCAAAAAATGGAAAAAATGGAAAATAATGAAAAATACGCTATACTTTTTTGGAAAACTGGCTGTCAGTCGTTTTTAACTGACAGTCACTTTTCTGGAAAACTGGCTGTCAGGCCTTTTCAACTGACAGTCACTGTTTTGGAAAACTGGCTGTCCGGCGTTTTTAATGACGTGGCACGAGATGTGTTAATTTTTTTTTTTAAGCTTTATTAGGACGACAAAGTACAGGTACCTAACAGTATAAAATTAAGAAAAAAAAAGAAAAAAACAAACGAACAAATGACAAAATAAATAAGTAAAAAAAAAAGAAATAACAATAACGTCCTACCTAAAGGGCGGGGTTATTGCCTGTGGCAATCTCTTCCACCCAACCCTTAATGTGTTAATGTGACAAAAAAGAAACTCACCGACAATCTTCTGCCCCTCCGAGGTCCGCAGCCGGATGACCTGCATCTTGTTCTGGTGGCCGGACCTCACTGCCAGGAGGTTCTCCACCCGGGACCACACAGACAGCACGGAGCCCGCCAGCACGTTGTAGGTGCGCCTGCGCAGTCCCACCTCACAGTCCAGGCCCAGGCTCACGTTCTTGCAGTTGCCGCGCCTGTGGTCGAGGCGGAAATTAGACGTGGTAATTTTTGTAATTTTTTGTAATTTTGTAAATATTTGGCATCTTTATTTATTAAATATTTTTTTTTTTTTTGCTAGAGAGCGAACTTTGTATTAAAATTTATTAAAACATAATTATGAATTCACTATGTAAATCACTAAAAGAATAATTATACATAAAAATGAGGCATCCCCGCTCCATCTTCGTAAGGTAAGCTTCTTATGAGTCTCCTTGCTCCTCTTATTCTTAACCCAACTGCTCTTATTATAGACATTTGCCTTTGTGCTTTCAACCAAGATTAAATAATACATAGACAGCATACAAGTAGACACATAGAAATACAGACAGTATGGGTTCCAAGTTCTAACTTATGATAAACAATATACCTACAATAAAAGATTGACCAATTGTGAAAATTAGGACCTATTTATTATTATGTGCCTATAATGTAGCCAATAATGGACTTGCCTTCTACTCACACTGAGAGATTAGAATCTTTTGTTTTGTGAGTAAGGGTTGTGTTATCGGTCTAGAAAGGTGTAAAAGAATAATTGTGGCAATGATAAGTAAATAACAAATAAATGTGTTTCTTTGTGTTATTATATCACAATTTTTAATGGGTAGCGCAGAATTATAGGACTTTTCCATATCTTTTAATATCCTAATATCTTATTTTTGCCTATAATTCCACCACTGGTCGCTGCTCACATTAGAACAGCTTCCCATTTTTCCTCACGAGGTATGAGTTGACCCCGAACACCAAGTACAGATAAGAAAAAATCCTGCCTCGCCGCGGATCGAACCCAGGTCACCGTGCGTGCAATGCCTAGCGCGCTAACTCACTCTGCCACGGTGACTACTAGGAAGACTCACCAGTAGGCATGGGAGCAGGTGTTCTCTGAGGTGGTGTACTGCTCCCTCCAGTGAGTTTCAGCGCCGTCTGGTGTCACTTTCTTGTACTTCTTCTCCAGCTCCAGCAGATTCTCTTGTTTTATCTGAGACAAACAGAACAGAATACACAAAATCCATTGTGATTAATTGTCTGGCTGGGGGGACGTTGTTATTATTATTATTTAATACTTTATTGGCAAAACTACATGATGCATACTGCAACACAGGACATGAAATGAAAAGAACTCAATGGAATATGTACTGAACCAAGGGGCGAGGTTAAAGCCTTTCGTGGCTTCATGAATCGCCCCTGAACAGAGCAATGAATCTATGTAATGAAGTACACCTAAAAACAGACGACTTTTTGCTATGTACACCAATTAGAAGCTTTTAAAGCAAATGTAAAACAATTAGTTTTAAGTTCTTAATTATTTTATTTTACTATGAACATTGGTATTGCTGTTTCAATTTATTGTTAAAAGCCAGTAATGACTATAGTGCTTATATTCACAAAATCGAGACAAAATTAACTTCTGACCCATCAAAATTCTGGCCTTATCTTAAAAACATGAAAAATGACACCGATCTTCCATCGACCTTCAATCTAGACAGCACTATTTCTACTGATAGCAATCACATCGCTAATATGTTCGCTGAGAACTTCTCCTCAGTTTACTCCCAAGCTCAACTTCCACCCCCACTGTTCACTTTTGACAATTGTCTGACATCTGTCTTATCTGAAATTAAAATTTCACGATTAGATATTTTAGATGAAATAAAAAATCTCAAGTTTGATTCTTCAAGTGGACCAGATAATACCCCGCCCATCGTCATAAAGAAATGTGCCTATACTATCGTGACACCTCTCCTTATTTTATATAACTGGACGCTTGCTACAGGTATATACCCAGACAAATGGAAAACCTCTTACGTAATACCAATTTTTAAGAACGGTGACAGAAATGACATAAAGAACTATCGTCCCATTTGTAAGTTATCATGCATCTCCAAATTACTAGAAGCTATTATCTATAGAAAACTAGCACCTATTTTGTCTCCTTTGATCATAAACAATCAACATGGCTTCATGACAAAACGCTCAACTGCTACAAATTTAATATCATTTTCTCAATTTGTTGACAAAACTCTTAACAGTGGAGGACAATTTGACTGCTGTGTAACAGACTACTCTAAAGCTTTTGACGTAGTAAATATTAATTATTTATGTGCAAAACTCGAAGCCTATGGACTAACAGGACCTTTATTGACATGGTTTTATAATTATTTATCTTCACGCACTCAAATAGTAGTCTATAAACAGAACCGCAACCAAACATTCTTCTCTGATCCTTACTCGGTAATGTCAGGCTGCCCTCAAGGCGGACACCTCTCTGGTTTACTTTTCGACATTTTCATCAATGACATACACACCCGTATTGACATTCCATTTTGGTTATATGCAGATGATAAGAGAATAGGTATTCCCATAAGATCCACCACTGATGTAGTAAAATTACAAACATCTATGAATAACATATATCAATGGTGCAAAGAAAACCAAATGACACTTAATATAAAAAAAATGCAAAATAATGACTTTTCATAGGACAAAAAAACCAATAATACACAACTACTATTTTAATGATGAACTTGTTCCAAGAGCGTATTCAATGAAAGATTTAGGAGTGACACTAGAACCAGACCTAAGATTTATTACACACTTTGACAACATAACTAAAAAGGGCTTTAAAATGCTAGGTTTTCTAAATCGTAACTCCAAAGACTTCAAAAATCCAACGACATATAAGAACCTCTACTATGGAATTGTCAGACCTAACTTAGAATATGTATCTCAATTATGGTCCCCATATTATGACATTCATATAAAACAAATAGAAACAGTACAACATAAATTTTTGAGACAACTAGCATACAGACAATATAAGACTATTGAAAACCATAACTACACCAACATCTTAAATGACAATGATATTTTGACCCTTCAACATCGTCGAGACGTACAAGACATCATCTTCCTGGCCAAACTGCTTAAAAACATGATTGATGCGCCTGAGATTCTGGAAAAGATCGACATCCGGGTGAGAGGCAGAAACACCAGGAACTCTGACATACTGGACGAAAATTTCTGCAGGACAAATATAGCAATGAACTCAGTAATCACGAGGATGAAAAGATTGACAAATCACGCTATTCAGCAAGATCCTTCCATTGACATATTTCATGATTCTATCTGTGTACTAAAATCAAAACTGATAGCCCTCAAATCTATCCAAAGGTAGAACTTTGTATCAATCATTACCTAAAAATCGACAGTACTAGTAATTTATTGCTTGAGTACTTACTATTTATTATTATAAATCATGACAGTCATATTTTATTTTATCTATTGATCATTTTATTATTTTACTCAATGGCGGTTATATTTTTAGTATATCAATTGACCATTTTATAATTTTTAATGACAGTCACACTTTATTTTATCTATTGACTATTTTATTATGTTATTCAATGACAGGCACACTTTTATTTTATCTATTGACTTTTTTATTATCTTATTCAATGACAGTCACACTTTTATTTTATTTATTGACTATTTTATTATCTTATTCAATGACTGTCATAGCTTTTTATATATTTACAATTTGATTATTTTATTCAGTGACAATTTTCATGATATAAAATCTGACATCTATTTGACATTGATCAACATTTTCATTTATTTTAAACAATTAATAATTTAAACTAATATGTACCAACTTTTCATGTCATTTTATTTAACTTCTTCATCTGTATTTTCCTTTGAATTTCTTTTTATATTAATATTAGTATTAAGACTAGGGTCACATTGTAAAACTGGGTATCTCCCGTTAACTTATTAAATAAAATAAATAAAATAAAATAAAATTGTTCTATGAATTTTTGAAACAATGTTATGTTCTTAAAAAATAAATAAAAAAATAATAAAACTTATCATGTCCCGGCTGGGTTTCAAACCCACGAACTCTCGAATCTTTGGACTCACAGAGTGCCGCCCTTTACCACCGGAGCTACCGACACCGTAGCTAGAAAGGTGAGACTGACCTGCAGGCCAGCCTCCGTGGCGTAACGGTTGTGACTACTGCCCGTAGTCCAGAGATCCTGAGTTCGATTCCCGGTTGGAGCAGACTTTTCGCACAGAAACTTCTGTTCCCTCCGAACATGTGAGGCTGGCAAATTCCGGCCCTACCCAGGCTGGGTGAGGTTAATGTGGGTAGCTGGTACGATTCCCAGCGAATGGAGGGTAAAACCCCCGTCCTGTCTACCTCAAGTCAGGACTTTAAAACCAAATAGAATCATCAATGGACATAAAAGGAGCCTAGACATTGGATCTGGGCGTCCATATAATCCTCTCACCACCGTGACTTAGGTATCAATACAGTCATTTACCTTTCATTTATATGAATTGTTAATTTTAATTTTACTTATTAATTTTAAGTTTGTAAACATGATTGTAATCATGTGTTATTTTCATGATTACCACCATGTTAATGGCAGATTGTAATATATTGTATTGCCGTAAATTGTAATATAAATAAATACCTGTCTCACCGACACGGAATTATTATTATTATTATACCACCGGAGCTACCGGGACCTTATATGTAGGAAGGCGAGACTGACCTGCAGGCCGGTGTTGGGCCGGTAGATGGTGAACAGGATGTTCTTCTTGTTCTCTGTCTTGTTCTTGGCGGGGGAGGGGGTGGAGGAGACAGCTACTGCCAGGACAGCGGTCTGCTTTCCATTGCGGACCTGGGGGGGGGGGACAAGAACACGGGTCAAACAGGAGCAGATTCATAAATGTCAAAACAAAAAAAAATTAAAATCTTTGTTTTTATAGATTTTATATTTTTTTATTAACAAGGACTGACGGCATGCATTTATCACGGGCCACGTCAAACAGGAGTAGATTCATAAATGTCAACAAAAAAAAAAGTAAAGTCTTTGTTTTTAAAGATTTTATATTTTTTTTAACAAGAACTGACGGCATGTATTTATCATAGGGTGGCGTCATCGTGAACGATGGTAGCCAGACAGTGGAAGTATGGCAGTGGTTGGGTGGAAGAGCTCCCTTGGGAGAATCCTGCCACGTTAAACAAAGCCATTAAAAAAAAGAATGACTCAGCACTTCCACCACTGGACTTGAACCACCGACCTGCAGGTTACAAGTCCGCCGCCTTATCGATCAAGCTACTGAGGTCGGTCCCATATACATACAAATAAAACTTTATGCATACAAAGAATATTTACAACTATAGAAAAGAAAATTTGATCAAAGGCAGTGCTAATGCCAACGGCATTCTCTTCCAACGGCATAATAATATGGCCTTGAAACCTAATAACTGCTGATTAAACGTAAGTCGATCAAGCTACTGAGGTCGGTAAATCAGGAGATGCTATTATTATCATTTGCTCTGGTGGTCCCTCAGAGCTCCCACTCACCTGGTGGACAGAGTAGCCTTCCTTACCTGGTGGGACAGATAGTAGCCTTCCTTACCTGGTGGGACAGATAGTAGCCTTCCTTACCTGGTGGGACAGATAGTAGCCTTCCTTACCTGGTGGGACAGATAGTAGCCTTCCTTACCTGGTGGGACAGATAGTAGCCTTCCACTCACCTGGTGGGACAGATAGTAGCCTTCCTTACCTGGTGGGACAGATAGTAGCCTTCCTTACCTGGTGGGACAGATAGTAGCCTTCCTTACCTGGTGGGACAGATAGTAGCCTTCCCTACCTGGTGGGACAGATAGTAGCCTTCCTTACCTGGTGGGACAGATAGTAGCCTTCCTTACCTGGTGGGACAGATAGTAGCCTTCCTTACCTGGTGGGACAGATAGTAGCCTTCCTTACCTGGTGGGACAGATAGTAGCCTTCCACTCACCTGGTGGGACAGATAGTAGCCTTCCTTACCTGGTGGGACAGATAGTAGCCTTCCTTACCTGGTGGGACAGATAGTAGCCTTCCTTACCTGGTGGGACAGATAGTAGCCTTCCTACCTGGTGGGACAGATAGTAGCCTTCCTTACCTGGTGGGACAGATAGTAGCCTTCCTTACCTGGTGGGACAGATAGTAGCCTTCCTTACCTGGTGGGACAGATAGTAGCCTTCCTTACCTGGTGGGACAGATAGTAGCCTTCCTTACCTGGTGGGACAGATAGTAGCCTTCCTTACCTGGTGGGACAGATAGTAGCCTTCCTTACCTGGTGGGACAGATAGTAGCCTTCCTTACCTGGTGGGACAGATAGTAGCCTTCCTTACCTGGTGGGACAGATAGTAGCCTTCCTTACCTGGTGGGACAGATAGTAGCCTTCCCTACCTGGTGGGACAGATAGTAGCCTTCCTTACCTGGTGGGACAGATAGTAAGTAGCCTTCCTTACCTGGTGGGACAGATAGTAGCCTTCCTTACCTGGTGGGACAGATAGTAGCCTTCCTTACCTGGTGGGACAGATAGTAGCCTTCCTTACCTGGTGGGACAGATAGTAGCCTTCCTTACCTGGTGGGACAGATAGTAGCCTTCCTTACCTGGTGGGACAGATAGTAAGTAGCCTTCCTTACCTGGTGGGACAGATAGTAGCCTTCCTTACCTGGTGGGACAGATAGTAGCCTTCCTTGGGCCCGGACAGGTCCGAATACTTGTCCATGGCCTCCTCCCAGGACATGCCTCGCTCCACGTGAACAATGTGCAGTTCCGTCATCGCCTTGCCCGTCGAGTGCTTCCTCAAGAAGGAGTAGAGCTTCACTCGCTTCACATTGTCGCCCGCGGCGCCGAGATCTGGAAATTAAGATAGAGCATGATGCCAGAGAAAAGCACACGAAATATGACCAAGCCGCCGAAGTATCTATCTTGCAATGGAGCATTACAACAGTTTCATTCGACACACAGCAAGAAAACTTAGCGATAAATGGAAAAAAAGCTATTCACATGAGCTATGTTGGCTCAAAGTGAAAATACAAATTTCGATAGTGAGAGCAGTATCCATGAGAGTCAGAGGAGCGAGACGGAGGATCAGAGGGATTGAGTGTGAAGATGGTGCAGGAATGGGACGAGTGGTGGAATGAAGTAATATTGTGTAACTTTTGTAATTTTTTTTATAATAAAAAAATATTTAAAGTTATGAAGAAAAAAAAAGAGAGAGCTAAGCGTGAGCAATGTGCAGTTCCCCGTCATCGCCCCCTGTCCGTCGAATGCTTCCTCAAAAAGTAGTAGAGATTTTGTCACAGACCACAAGCGTCTAAAGTAGCTGCTGTTTCATGGCTATCAAATATAAAAGACTGTGAAACACTCATCTTTTTTTAAAGTCAATATTATTGGTGTTGTTGTAGCGGACAAACTATGCCAAGGGTGTGTGATAGTCTCTAACCAAGTCAATAATTTAATTTAATTGGATGATTGGATTTGATTTGATTCTAATTATTTTATTTCTTAAATTATTATTATCATTGTTTTTCTTATCCTCACCTAGAATGTCGAGGTCGAAGCGGCCCGACTTCTTGGCCTGGATGACGATGGCCGAATACGTGTTCGTGAAGTACTTGAACGCTTTTAATTTTTTTTTTTTATTATGTTATTTTACTGTACTATTTTTTTTTTTTTTTTTTTTCGTTTTTAAATACTTTTTTATCGTTTTTTTATCTACTTTTTTATCTACTTTTTTATCGTTTTTTATCTACTTTTTTTTTAGTTTTTTTATCTACTTTTTTTCTCGTTTTTATATACTTTTTTATCGTTTTTTTTATCTATTTTTTTTTGTTTTTTATCTACTTTTTTTCGTTTTTTTATCTACTTGTTTTTTTTTCTTCTTCTTCTTTTTTTTATCGTCACCTAGAATGCCGAGGTCGAAGCGGCCCGACTTCTTAGCCTGGATGAAGATTGCCGAATACGTGTCCGTGAAGTACTTGAACGCTTTCAATTTCTCTTATTTTATTTTGTTTTACTGTACTAATTTTTTATTCTGTTTTTTTTTATCTACTTTTTTTTCGTTTTTATATACTATTTTATCGTTTTTTTTATCTTTTTTTTTTCGTTTTTTTTCTACTTTTTTCCGTCTTTTTATCTACTTTCATTTCGTTTTTTTATGGTTGTGGTTGTGACTACTGCCCGTAGTCCAGAGTTCCCGAGTTCAACTCATGGCTGGGGCAGACTTTTCGAAGAAAATTCTGTTCCATCCAAACACGTGAGGCTGGCATTTTCCGGCCCTACCCAGGCTGGGTGAGGTTAATGTGGGTAGCTGGTACGATTCCCAGCGAATGGAGGGTATAACCCCCGTCCTAATCCAGGACGTTAAATCAAATAGAATCGTTGGCGTTAGGAAGGGCATCCAGCCGTAAAAAATGTGCCAAAACCAATCAACCTCAACCATGAGGTTGAACAACGTCGACCCTGCTTGAGCGGGATAAGACAGAGTAAAAGAAGAAGAAGAAGAAGAAGATTTCGTTTTTTTAATACGTTTTTTTCGTTTTATATATACTTTTTTATCGTTCTTTTATCTACTTTTTTTCGTTTTCATATACTTTTTTATCGTTTTTTTATCGACTTTTTTTTCGTTTTTTTTATCTACTTTTTTATAGTTTTTTTATACTTTTATTTCGTTTTTTTATCTACTTTTTTATCGTTTTTTATCTTCTTTTTTTTCGTTTTTATATACTTTTTTATCGTTTTTTTATCTACTTTTTTTCGTTTTTATACACTTTCTTTTACATTTTTCTTATCCTCACCTAGAATGCCGAGGTCGAAGCGGCCCGACTTCTTCGCCTGGACCACGATGGCGGCCAGCGTGTCCGTGAAGTACTTGAACAGGCGGTTCTGCAGCTCCACGGGCATGCCCAGGATGCGGTTCAGGAACTTGCTCATGTTGTTGTAGTCCTTGTCCAGGATCAGCATGCCGGGCGAGACCTCGTTGTTGGTGATGATGCCCACGCCCACCAGAGCCCCGGCCACGTCTGGGGGAGATGGAAAATAAAATAGAATAAATAAAATAAATAAAAAAATATATATAAAATAAATAAATAAATAACAAAAAAAAATAACATTAAAAAATAATAAATAAATAAAATAGATAAAATAAATAAAATAAATATAAAAAAATAAATAATAATAATAACATAAAACAGAATAAATAATAAATAGATAAAATACATAAAATAAATGATGTAAATAAATAAAATAAATAAAATAAATGAAATAAATAAAATAATCAAAAAAAATTAAATAAATAAAATAAAGTCTGGCTGGGGGACTATAAACAGGGAGTAGACCAGCAGTCTGGCTGGGGGACTTTAAACAGGGAGTAGACCAGCATTGGCTTGGTTCTGGGGGCCCTTGTCAATTATTAGCCTCCTTGTAAAGACAGTGGTAGAAGTGCTGAGTCATTCTTCCACTGTCTGGCTACCATCGTTCACGATGACGCCACTCTATGATGATGATGATGGTGAAATAAAATAATAATAATATCGCCTTATTTATACTGCCCGATTAGGACTATTAAGTCCCATTATTCCAGCAGTAAGCCCAAGACCTGTTATTATGTGGTAAAAATCCCAAATGGGAGGATAACATGTCATGTCCCGGCTGGATTTCGAACGCGCGACTTCTGGAATCTCTGGATTCACAGAGTGCCGCCTTTACCACTGAGCTACGGGGACAGACAATAAATGTGTTTCTTTGTGTTATTATATTACAGGACTTTTCCGTATTTTTAATATCCCAATATCTTATTTTTGTCTATAATTCCGCAACTGGTCGCTTCTAACATTAAATCAGCTACTCATTTCTCCTCACGAAGTATGAGTGGACCCCGAACAGCCAAGTACAGAGCAGAAAAAATCCTGCCCCGCTGGCGATCGAACCCAGGTCACCTTGCCTGCAATGCCTAGCGCGCTAACTTACTCGACCACGGTGACTACTGTAATAAAAAATAGAATAATAATACTAATAAAGTCCGCGCACGAATAATTCAGTGGTTAAGCACACGCTCGTCATGCAGAAGGCAAGCGAGTTCGAATCCCCGCGCCGACCAAAAATTGTATTCAAAATTTGGTTACAGTTGTTTGTAAGGGATACCTTCCGGTGCGCTCGTATTGACCCAGCACCTAAATGGGAAGAATTGTGTCACTTCTCGCCCATCAGATGGGAGGCATACTATGGGATGGGCAGGCTACAACACAGACCACAAGCGTCTACTGAGGTCTTCCAACCACCTAGGGTTAGGTGGTAGAAAATGCTTTGAGCATTAACCTCGTCTGGTGGATGCCTTCCTTTAAAGAGTATTATTGGGTTGGGTGGAAGAGTTGCCATAGGCAATAACCCCGCCTTTTAGTTAGGACATAGGTATATATTTTGTTTAATTTTTTTTTCTTGTTTATATTATTAATATAGTCAATTTTTATATTTAATTTTTACCATTATTTGTTTGTATATAAGTTCTACTAATAAAGAGTTTCTAAATAAATAAATAAAATTATTATTATCTTCCCATTCTTATGGCGGTCTACATTCCACACAAGCTGAGTGACCTTCGTATCGGGGGGGGGGGGTTGCACTTGAGTAAAGCAGGCAGGCACTCACCTTTGAAGAAGTCGCCCTTGTAGTCGCTGGGCGGCGGCACGATGGGGCTCTCGTAGCCCATGATGGTCTTCATGGTCGCCTCCAGGGCGGCCCGCCCGTACTTGTTGTCGATGTTGAACTGGCTCAGGTCCCGCGTCTCCGTCGCCCGGCGGTCCCCATGCGTGAGGGCGCCCAGAGACTCGAGACGCTTCGCCACCACGGAGGCGAAGCGGCGCTCGCCCGCCAGATCTGAGATCAGGAAGATGTACTCGGGGGCGGTCACCTGGTTACTGCGGTGCGTCCGGCCTGGAAACACGAGCGTGGAAATGTCTCAGCATTTTTTTTTTTTTTTTTTGCAAAATTATAATAATAATAATATCGCCTTATTTCTACAGCCCGATTAAAACTACTAAAGTCCCATTATTCCAGCAGTAAGCCCAAGACGCATTAATCCCAAATGGGAGGACAACTTGTCATGTCCCGGCTGGGTTTCGAACCCGCGACCTCTAGAATCTCTGGATTCACAGAGTGCCGCCTTTACCACTGAGCTACCGGGACAGACTAAATTCTTCTTCTTTTTCCAAGTACTGTCTACACACACCAAATTGAAAACCATCATTTTGGCATGCAATAACTGACAAAGAGGTTTTGTGGTAGATACTTTTTCTTTGTATAGAATCATTGCTAATGCAATGGGGGATTTGACATTCAGTTTTGTGGGTTCAAAAAGAAGGGCAGGGTTCGTTCGGTCTTAATCTATGGTTTGGGATTCTGAATTTAATTTCTCCTCTTCTTTTTTATAACTGTGATATGATTGTTTTGAAACCTTTCTTATGTGATATATTGATGTTATTTGTTTTCTGTTTGTAAATAGAGCTAGGCTCGTAATCGTAAATATAAGCCCGTTCCGCAGGCATTTATTATTATTAATTTCAAAAGAACTCAGTTCCAATGACATTCAGGGATTTCCGGACTTTTTCCCCATCCTGTATAAAATAAAATAGAGAAGTTGTTATCATATTTATGTTGATCACTTTCGTGATACCACAAGTAGGTATCAGAACTACTCAAACTCGCTCTAATACGCTGAAACCGGGACTTGAACCACCGACCTCCAGGTTACAAGTCCACCACCTCGCCTTATCGATCAATCTAGTGAGGTCGGTCTTCCTGTATAAAGTACAACAAAACGATTTCGTTAGTAAGTAGTAGGAACTATGAGCTGTCTCCTCGTTTGTGCATATAACAAAGTATTTTGACACACAATAATAAAATTTAAAAAAAAGTTTAGCCAGCGTCATTGGAGCGTTGAATACACCGGTTCTCGTAGGACCACCGCAGTTAAGCAACGTCCAGCGAGGTGCAGACTTTGTGATGCTGGCATTTCGGCCCAACCCAGCCTGGTGAGGTTAATGTGGGTAGAAGGTTTGTGAGCTTCCTGCGAATGGAGGGTAACATCCCCGTCGTGATATGAACATATTGAACATGCAGTTGAAAAGGACGTAAAACCCAGAATTAAAAAAAAAAAGCTTTATCACTTTGGAATCCAGAGGAAAGATTTATAACTTTCTCCTTAGAGTGAGCTAAGAAGAGAAGAGTCTAATGACTCCGTCAAATAAACACTTCAAGGAGAAGCATGTCCTGGTATTCCTCACGATCATGCCTCGGACACATAATAATAATAATAATAATAACACTCTTTAGTTGAAGGTAACCACCAGTCGAGGTTAATGCTGAAGGCATTTTCTACCACCTAACTCTCAGAGTCTTATTATTATGTGGTCACAAACTCAAATAAATGAGGAAAAATTCATGCACTGGGTGGGATTCGAACCAACGGCAACGGACCCCTACGCTACCTGTATTACCAGACTAGCGCGTTAACCACGTGACTACCAGTGCAACTGGACCACACGAGACTACACATAAATTGGCTTTGAACTAGACTGAGCTGTCTCTCGAGAATTTTTTTTCTTTCTTTGTATAATTATTTTTTATTTATTTTTACACTTTATTAATTGGACATATTATATACAACACAAATAATTACAAATTAAAATACAATATAAGAGAAGAATAAAGAAAAAATAAATAAATATATACATAATATATGTCCTAACTAAAGGGCGGGGTTATTGCCTTTTGCAATCTCTTCCACCAAACCCTTTGCTGCTAGAATGTTCGTTAAGGGTGAATGAAAAACTTCCTCCCCACAACCCTCTCGTAAAAACGCACACTGAACTTCTCACTTTCATATATTTCCGTACTCAGATTTTCATTTTCCTCTGACCCGCTAACGAGCTACTACAACAACAACATATATATAACTAGCTGGCAGTTAATTAAGTAACGCCTTAATTAACTTAGTTACATTTTTTAGTCATCCCTTGTCTTTGGCAAGGGTGAGCAAAGCACTAAACACTAAACTTAAACAGATACAGAGTGGACCATAAAAATGTTAAAACCCTTTAATGGTAGATTACTGAAATTTCCAGCCCGCATTTGTAATCCGTTTTTTCAGCTTCGCCTCCAAATCTGTTTATCCGAGGATGCTAAGAAATAATTGTAGGATCTTTCATTATGTGGTTGATCTGATCACACATAGAAATACTTATGTGGTTCAAGACGAGCCAACTTTTTTCTCGAGTTTGTCTGGAGACGAGCGTTCCCCCCAGCGAAGCTAGCTACAGCAACAACAGAGCACAGTCCCCAGGACTTACCAAACTGTTGTATGGCGCGGTCCCCAGGACTTACCAAACTGCTGTATGGCGCGGTCCCCAGGACTTACCAAACTGTTGTATGGCGCGGTCCCCAGGACTTACCAAACTGTTGTATGGCGCGGTCCCCAGGACTTACCAAACTGTTGTATGGCGCGGTCCCCAGGACTTACCAAACTGCTGTATGGCGCGGTCCCCAGGACTTACCAAACTGCTGTATGGCGCGGTCCCCAGGACTTACCAAACTGTTGTATGGCGCGGTCCCCAGGACTTACCAAACTGTTGTATGGCGCGGTCCCCAGGACTTACCAAACTGTTGTATGGCGCGGTCCCCAGGACTTACCAAACTGTTGTATGGCGCGGTCCCCAGGACTTACCAAACTGTTGTATGGCGCGGTCCCCAGGACTTACCAAACTGTTGTATGGCGCGGTCCCCAGGACTTACCAAACTGTTGTATGGCGGGGTCCCCAGGACTTACCAAACTGTTGTATGGCGGGGTCCCCAGGACTTACCAAACTGTTGTATGGCGCGGTCCCCAGGACTTACCAAACTGCTGTATGGCGCGGTCCCCAGGACTTACCAAACTGTTGTATGGCGCGGTCCCCAGGACTTACCAAACTGTTGTATGGCGCGGTCCCCAGGACTTACCAAACTGTTGTATGGCGCGGTCCCCAGGACTTACCAAACTGTTGTATGGCGCGGTCCCCAGGACTTACCAAACTGTTGTATGGCGCGGTCCCCAGGACTTACCAAACTGTTGTATGGCGCGGTCCCCAGGACTTACCAAACTGTTGTATGGCGGGGTCCCCAGGACTTACCAAACTGTTGTATGGCGGGGTCCCCAGGACTTACCAAACTGTTGTATGGCGGGGTCCCCAGGACTTACCAAACTGTTGTATGGCGCGGTCCCCAGGACTTACCAAACTGCTGTATGGCGCGGTCCGCACTCCAGGGCAGCTCCAGTGTGATGTGCACGCGTCGCTTCTGATTCTTCACGCGCCTGTCCGCCTGCAGGGAGATGCCGCTGCTAGCCGCCTCCGAGATGATCGCCACACACTTCTCCCCGTCCATGAACCTCTGCTTCTCTGTGGGACAGAACATGACAAGTTACACAATACAATACTCTGAGCCACACACTTCTCCCCGTCCATGAATCTCTCCTTCTCTGTGGGACAGAACATGACAAGTTACACAGTACAATACTCTGAGCCACACACTTCTCCCCGTCCATGAATCTCTCCTTCTCTGTGGGACACAGTACAAATTTAACCTTTCGTGTCGCAACATAGAAATGATTTCATAATCGTCAATATCGTCATACATATAGTTGTGTATTTTATGGTCATTGAAGTGAGAAACAGTAGTGGATCAAATTAACTATCAATACATAATTACCAAATATTTTTCTTTCATAAGCAAGCACGGCCTAGCCTCGGTGAACGCACCGCGCCGCAGGCCTAGCCCCAACACGGCTAGTTATACAGGGTGGGGCAAAAGTCTGGAAACCCCTGAATAACTTTTGAATGGCTTCTTCGGTAAAAATTAAAATTTTGTAAGGTAAACCGGGCTAATAAGACCTTCTTTTAGAATCGAGTCGATTTTTGTTACCGGCCCCCATGTCGGGGCCAGGGGGGCCAACTTCATTTTTTTAAATACGAACCCCCACCTTGCGATACATTTTTGGAAAGGCCTAAGAAATACATTGGTGCAAATTTTATTTTTTAAATATTAAACTGTTTGCAAATGGCGTCCAACTTTGTGTATGCAGTAAAGTCTGGAAACCCCTGACTATCTTTTGAAAGGGATTTCTCAGTTAATTTAAAATTGTGCACAGTAAGTTGGGGTGATTAGACCTTTCCAAAAATGTATCGCAAGGTGGGGTTTCGTATTTAAAAAAATGAAGTTGACCTCCCTGGCCCCGACATGGGGGCCAGTAAAAATATCGTTACATAATTTCGTCACATAATTTTGGTTATGTGCCAGAGCAAAGACATGAAAATGTCAAAAATTCCTGCCCCGCTGGGAATCGAACCCAGGTCACCATGCGTACAATGCCTAGCGCGCTAACTCACTCTGCCACGGTGACTACTGATATGACCATGCAGTTGAAAGCGATGTTAAATTTTTGTTTAAAAAAACGCTTGCATACGAGTCTGCAACCATTGGGACATTTTCATCTTTACTATTCAAGGTCCAAAACCCAACTGACCAAATTTCGTATTTTGCGCATGACACATACCTTCTCTCTTCTCTCCCTTTACAATTCAATATTTCGTTACATAATATCGTTACATAATATCGTTACATAATTTCGTTACATAATATCGTTACATAATATCGTTACATAATATCGTTACATAATTTCGTTACATAATTTCGTCACATAATTTTGGTTATGTGCCAGAGCAAAGACATGAAAATGTCAAAAATAGGTCCAATTCTAATATAAGGTCTAATTACCAAAGATTACCGTACACAATTTTAAATTTACTGAGAAAGTCCTTTCGAAAGATATTCAGGGGTTTCCAGACTTTACTGCATACACAAAGTTGGGCGCCATTTGCAAACAAATATGCATACATCAGGCGTATTTTTCTTTCTAACCAAAGTGGATTCAACTGGTATAAAATGAACGAACCTGGAAGAAAGTCATTTTTCTTTTGGAAGAGAAAAAAAACGCTTGCATACGAGTCTGCAACCATTGGGACATTTTCATCTTTACTATTCAAGGTCCAAAACCCAACTGACCAAATTTCGTATTGTGCGCATGACACATACCTTCTCTCTTCTCTCCCTCTAGAATTCAATACTTCGCCATTGTGCGCATGACACACACTTTCCCTCTTCTCTTAGGGATGCAATATCGAAACGAAAATATCGATATTAGGTATATCGATAATATCGAAACCATAATATCGATATCCGATATTAGAAGACTTCTCTCCCTTTACAATTCAATATTTCGTTACATAATATCGTTACATAATATCGTTACATAATATCGTTACATAATTTCGTTACATAATTTCGTCACATAATTTTGGTTATGTGCCAGAGCAAAGACATGAAAATGTCAAAAATATTAAAAAAATAAAATTTGCACCAATGTATTTCTTATTTGAAGGCCTTTCCAAAAATGTATCGCAAGGTGGGGGTTCGTATTTAAAAAAATGAAGTTGGCCCCCCTGGCCCCGACATGGGGGCCGGTAACAAAAATCGACCCCACTCTAAAAGAAGGTCTTATTAGCCCAGTTTACCGTATAAATTTTTAAGTTTACCGAAGAAGGCATTCGAAAGTTATTCAGGGGTTTCCAGACTTTTGCCCCACCCTGTATAATAGTTACAAATGAACTGGAAACAATATAAGAAAAAAAAACAGTGCATCTGACAATCTCTTCCACGCTTCTCTTAAAGTTCCCTGACGAAAGGTTAGAATTTGGATGGGCGACCAACTGACCATTCATATTCGGAACCCTCGTGATGCTGGCTATTTCCAGCCCCACTCAGGCTGGGTGAGGTCAATTTGAAATCTCAAAACAAAAAACTATCCCTCTAAAGTACCTAATTTTTGACCCAGCACCTAATTGGGAAGTATTGTGTCACTTCTCGCCTATCAGAGGGGAGGCATACTACGGGATGGGCAGGTTACAACACAGACCACAAGCGTCTGCAGTAGCTCCTGTTTCATGGCTGCGAAATAAAAACGGCTGTGAAACACTCATCTTTAAAAAAAAAAAAAAAAAAAAAAAAAGAACCCGCAGGAGGGCGCCTCACCTGTAATGTTGAGGGTCTCGAGAGGAATGTCGGTCTCGGAGCGGGACTCGTACTTGATGTCGCCCCCCTCCGTGGACACCACGCGCCCCTTGCGGCCCGTCATCTCCGCCACGTTCTCCGGGCCGCCCAGGTCGTCTATCAGCTGGTCCAGCGTGTTGGGCGGCAGCTTATCACCTGGCGGGGGGGGGGGGTAGTAATGATGATAATAATATTAGTTTCTTCATAAATTGGGGGCGGGGGGGGGGGGGGGGAGTGATAGTAATAGTAATATTAGTTAATTTCTTCATGAATTGTATTAATGACACTGGGGGGTAGTGTTGGTAATAATAATATTAGTTTGTTTCTTCATGAATTGTATTAATGACACTGGGGGGTAGTGTTGGTAATAATAATATTAGTTTGTTTCTTCATGAATTGTATAAATGACACTGGGGGGTAGTGTTGGTAATAATAATATTAGTTTATTTCTTCATGAATTGTATTAATGACACTGGGGGGTAGTGTTGGTAATAATAATATTAGTTTGTTTCTTCATGAATTGTATAAATGACACTGGGGGGTAGTGTTGGTAATAATAATATTAGTTTATTTCTTCATGAATTGTAATGACTGGGAACTCATCCCGTCAGTTCTGGTTTAGAAAATAAATAATAATATGTAATACAGTCGAACCTGGATATAAGAGAACTGGATAGGAGAAACCTAGATACAAGGGAACGATTCTCACATGAAATTTACCTCTCTATGGGGTAAAACAACCTCTGTACTGTTTATAAGAGAAACCTGGAAATAAGTTTGCTTCTATGTGCTTCTAAACACTCACCTAATGCTTCTAAACACTCACTTCTATATCTTCCAGGAGTTGCTCCTTCATATCACAGGCTCTCTCTATCGCGTCCTTGTGCTTCCTAACACTCACCTAATGCTTCCTAACACTCACCTAATGCTTCCTAACACTCACCTAATGCTTCTATATCTTCCAGCAGTTGCTCCTTCATATCACAGGCTCTCTCTATCGCGTCCTTGTGCTTCCTAACACTCACCTAATGCTTCCTAACACTCACCTAATGCTTCTATATCTTCCAGCAGTTGCTCCTTCATATCACAGGCTCTCTCTATCGCGTCCTTGTGCTTCCTAACACTCACCTAATGCTTCCTAACACTCACCTAATGCTTCTATATCTTCCAGCAGTTGCTCCTTCATATCACAGGCTCTCTCTATCGCGTCCTTGTGCTTCCTAACACTCACCTAATGCTTCCTAACACTCACCTAATGCTTCTATATCTTCCAGCAGTTGCTCCTTCATATCACAGGCTCTCTCTATCGCGTCCTTGTGCTTCCTAACACTCACCTAATGCTTCTATATCTTCCAGCAGTTGCTCCTTCATATCACAGGCTCTCTCTATCGCGTCCTTGTGCTTCCTAACACTCACCTAATGCTTCTATATCCTCCAGCAGTTGCTCCTTCATATCACAGGCTCTCTCTATCGCGTCCTTGTGCTTCCTAACACTCACCTAATGCTTCCTAACACTCACCTAATGCTTCCTAACACTCACCTAATGCTTCTATATCTTCCAGCAGTTGCTCCTTCATATCACAGGCTCTCTCTATCGCGTCCTTGTGCTTCCTAACACTCACCTAATGCTTCCTAACACTCACCTAATGCTTCTATATCTTCCAGCAGTTGCTCCTTCATATCACAGGCTCTCTCTATCGCGTCCTTGTGCTTCCTAACACTCAACTAATGCTTCTAAACACTCACCTAATGCTTCTATATCTTCCAGCAGTTGCTCCTTCATATCACAGGCTCTTTCTATCGCGTCCTTGTGCTTCCTAACACTCACCTAATGCTTCCTAACACTCACCTAATGCTTCTATATCTTCCAGCAGTTGCTCCTTCATATCACAGGCTCTCTCTATCGCGTCCTTGTGCTTCCTAACACTCACCTAATGCTTCCTAACACTCACCTAATGCTTCTATATCTTCCAGCAGTTGCTCCTTCATATCACAGGCTCTCTCTATCGCGTCCTTGTGCTTCCTAACACTCACCTAATGCTTCTATATCTTCCAGCAGTTGCTCCTTCATATCACAGGCTCTCTCTATCGCGTCCTTGTGCTTCCTAACACTCACCTAATGCTTCTATATCCTCCAGCAGTTGCTCCTTCATATCACAGGCTCTCTCTATCGCGTCCTTGTGCTTCCTAACACTCACCTAATGCTTCCTAACACTCACCTAATGCTTCCTAACACTCACCTAATGCTTCTATATCTTCCAGGAGTTGCTCCTTCATATCACAGGCTCTCTCTATCGCGTCCTTGTGCTTCCTAACACTCACCTAATGCTTCTATATCCTCCAGCAGTTGCTCCTTCATATCACAGGCTCTCTCTATCGCGTCCTTGTGCTTCCTAACACTCACCTAATGCTTCTATATCCTCCAGCAGTTGCTCCTTCATATCACAGGCTCTCTCTATCGCGTCCTTGTGCTTCCTAACACTCACCTAATGCTTCCTAACACTCACCTAATGCTTCTATATCCTCCAGCAGTTGCTCCTTCATATCATAGGCTCTCTCTATCGCGTCCTTGTGCTTCCTAACACTCACCTAATGCTTCCTAACACTCACCTAATGCTTCTATATCTTCCAGCAGTTGCTCCTTCATATCACAGGCTCTCTCTATCGCGTCCTTGTGCTTCCTAACACTCACCTAATGCTTCCTAACACTCACCTAATGCTTCTATATCCTCCAGCAGTTGCTCCTTCATATCACAGGCTCTCTCTATCGCGTCCTTGTGCGGGACCATGGGCTGGCCAGGCTGGGGGCCCCGGGTGGACTGGCTGTTAGACTTGAGCATCAAGTTGTCCAGTTTGTCCTGGGTGGTTTCTTTTTTCGGCTTTTTCGGCTTTTTCTTCTTCTTCGTTTTCCGCCTGCCCAGCCAAGGTTCTGAAAAATAAATAATTAACTCTTTTTCAGTTCGTTGGATTAGAATAGAATATACAGTGGCGTGCCGTGAATATTTAGTTTTTTTAATATATAATGTTAATTAAAAATGTATAATGGAGCCCCCTGCCCCCGTTCATTTAAAAAAAGATATTTTCTCTGTGCATGCATTTACCAATTATTAATAATATATAATGTTAATTAAAAATGTATAATGGAACCGTTCATGTAAAAAAAAATAATATTTTTTTTGTGCACGCATTTACCAGTTATTATACCAATGCATTCATTTCCAATAGAACGTAAATGGAAGAAAAAGAAATATATCGTTATGGTAAAGAAGTGTGGAAAAAAAAGGAGAAGTGGTATATGACCTTATTAATAAAGTGGTTTTTTTATTAATAAGGTTTTTTTTTTAATACTTCCTTCTACTTTTTTTAACAAGTATTTATTATTATATAAATATATATATATTTTTTTATGGTTTATTTTATTTTTTATATCCTATGGGGTTCGGTGGAAGAGAAAGCCACAGGCTTTAACATCGCCCCTTGGTTCACTACATATTTTATTGTGTTCTTTTTTTTTTTCATGTTATATTTTGTTGAATGTATCATGTAGTTGACAAATAAAGTGTAAAATAATAATAATTATAAACACTCACCATCGGAGTCGCCATCCGAGTCTTCGAACGGGTTGAAGTCGGAATTGCTTCCCCCCTCCTCCGAGCTCCCCCCCTCCTCCTCCATGTCCTCCTCCCCGCTCACGTCAGACTCGGCGCCGCTCATCTTGAAGTCCGAGTCCGAGCCGCCCGCCTCGCCCGAGCTCTCGCCCGAGGACTCCTTCACCTTCTTGCAGGCGCGAGCCGCGGCCTGGCGAGCTTGGGACGCGAGACAAGACGAGATTAGATTACTACGGTATTTATTTATTTATTTATTGTTCAAGGGATACAAAATATGTACATAGAACACAATTTGTGAAAATAAGAGAGAGAAAAAAAATACAAGATATAAAGAAAGTAGGTACAAAGGTCAGGAAAGTAGGTAAGAAATACAAGAAAAAAAAAAACAGAAGAAGCTAGGACAACATAGTGGATGATCTAAATTCATTTATGGTATATATGGTTCCATGTCCCAGTAGTATATCTTAACGTGAAACCCCGATTTTATGAACCCTTGACTATGATAAGAGATTGTGGAAGAGATTGCCAAAGGCAATAACCCCGCCTTTTAGTTAGGACATATATTTATGTATATATTTTTTTTTTTTTTTTTTTCTTCTATTGTATTGTATTTTAATTTGTAATTATTTGTGTTGTATATAATATGTCCTATTAATAAAGTGTAAATAAATAAGGTATTTCATTTTATTGATAAATTATATAAATAAATAAAAATATGTTTCTTTGTGTTATTATATCACAATTTTAGTGGGCAGCGCAGATTAAAGACTTTTCATATTCTTTAATATCCCAATATTTTTGCCTACAGTTCCGCCACCGGTCGCTGCTAATATTAAAGCGCAGCAACTCATTTTTCCTCACAAGGTATGAGTGGACCCCGAAGATTTTTCTTCGCGAGGTATGAGTGGACCCCGAACACCCAAGTACAGAGCAGAAAAAATCCTGCCCCGCTGGGGATCGAACCCAGGTCACCGTGCGTGCAATGCTTAGCGCGCTAACTCACTCGGCCACGTTGACTACTAAACACTTTATTGATAAATTTATCATCATAGGGTGGCGTCATCGTGAACGATGGTAGCCAGACAGTGGAGGAATGACTCAGCACTTCTACCACTGTCTTAACAAAGAGGCTAATAATTGACAAGGCCCCCCCAGAACTAAGCCAATGCTGGTCTACTCCCTGTTTATAGTCCCGCAGCCAGACTGCTATTACTATGATTGATAAATTACTATGCATATGTAAAATAAAGTATGTCGATCTATCAAACCAAAGGATCCCTACGCTACCTGGATTACCAGACTAGAGCCTCAACCACTTGACTAGCAATGCACTGTGAAAATGTCTATTGCCTCAGCTTAATATTTTTAAGAATACCGTGCATGGTAGTCAAGTGGTTTTTTTTTTTTTAATTAAATTTTTTGGTATTGGTTATTCTCCTTATCAGGGGAATTTGCCATACAGCCAATGTGGTCGTGTTTATAAAGATTGGTAAGTCAAGTGGTTAATGCACTAGTCTGGTAATCCAGTTAGCGTAGGGATCCGTTGGTTCGAATGCCACCCAGTGCATGAATTATTCCTCATACATTCAAGTTTGTGACCACATAATAACAAGACTCTGAGGGTTAGGTGGTTGAAAATGCTTTAAGCATTAACCTTGTCTGGTGGTTACCGTCCACTAAAGAGTGTTATTATTATCACAGAATTTTACTACTTTAGTAGACCATATCTGTTTGCTGCTTCACATCAAAGCAGCTACCTCCCCTGTGGGCTCAAAGTTAATTTGGCCCCCACCCAGTACAATGAGGTTCCAACCACTTGGGGCCGAATTATGAAACAGGATTAACTATAGTTGGGGCCGAATTATAATAAACATGGGATCAAATACGTAGGATTTGTTCATTCAAGTCAACTATCACTTGATACTGATAGAAATGCGCTGTGATTGGTTGAAATTCTCACCAGAGGACGATAGTGTTAAGTGATAGTGTAGGATTAGTTCATTTAATCCTGTTTCATAATTGGGGCCTTAGAAAATGTCCATTACCTAAAGTTGATACTTTTAAGGATAGAAAGAAAAGATCAAATACAAAACCAAACAAACAGAGATGGAAAAATGAAAATGAACTAAACTACAATTTACCAATTGATAAAAAATTGAAAAAGAAGAATAATCAAATACAAGTACTAAAATTTTCAAAATAAGAATAGAAAATAAAACAATCAGATACAGAGATACGAGCATAGAAATGTGGAAAATAAACTATGCTACAACCATTGATGTACTAAAATTCTCTTGTTTTTGTGACATGTTTAATCTGTTCGTTAGCGGCTATGCACTTGCGCCTAAGTCTGTTGAATGGACCACACTAGAACAACAAACACATAGTTACTACCACTACACAGAGTCCTGTCACATTGGAAGACTTGAAATACACGACAGAGGTAAATTGTGCACTTTGGACTTAGAAAAATCTGTTAGATCAAGTTTTTTTTTTCTCTTTTATATCCAAGTTTTTGGGTCGAAAATGAAGGACCTAAAATAATTTTCCCTTATATTGCCTGTCCCGGTAGCTCACTGGTAAAGGCGGCACTCTGTGAATCCAGAGATTCCGGAGGTCGGGTTTCGAAACCCAGCTGGGACATGACAAGTTATCCTCCCATTTGGGATTTTTACCACATAATAATACGTCTTGCACTTACTGCTGGAATAATGACTCATTAGTCCTTATCGGGCAGTATAAATAAAGCGATATTATTATTATATCCACGATTATCTTATATCCAGGTTCAACTATACTCTGTATTTTCGGTGCAACCAAGTCGTCTCGGGATTAAGTGGCAGAGAATACCTAAGGCATCAACTTCGCCCGGATTACAAGACAATTGTAAACATAAATAAATGTTAAATGTTTTTAAGGTTTTTTTGTATATATTATCTACTTCCGAGAAATTTCTAATATTAGAAATCGAAAGTATTGTGTTCGTTTTTGTATTTTTTCCCTTGTTATTAATTTATTGTTGATTGTTATGTATAAAAAAAAATGAACACAATACTTCCGATTTCTAATATTAGAAATTTCTCGGAAGTAATAAAGTGTAAATATATAAATCTCCCGTGACAGGACTCTAACTACTACAAACAACAGACAGACAAACAGACTACTACAAACCACTAAGACAGACAGACAGACACGAGCAGAGAGAGAGATCATAGAGAGTGGGGGGGTTACCTCGTTTGACAGGACTCTTAACTACTACAAACTACTACAAACAACAGACAGACAGACTACTACAAACCACTGACAGACAGACAGACAGACACGAGCAGAGAGAGATCATAGATAGAGTGGTGGGGGGGGTTGTTACCTCGTTTGACTTTGCGGCCGTCGCCGGGGGGCGGAGGAGATAACTCACTTGTTTTTCTTTTGCCCGCGGCGCTGGAGGAGCTCGAACCCGTGGTCTCCGGCTCTGTGGTCCCGTTGCTCTGTGGCTTGCTGCTGCTGCTGCGCCCGCCGCCGCCCCCGCCGCCCTTGCCCGCCAGCTCGAGGAGGCGGCGGACTCGGTTCCTGTCGGGGGCGGGGAAGTGCTTCTCCACCAGAGACTGGAGGACGCCCCTGGGGGGGGGACATGGGTGTGAGATTTTTTTTTTTTTACATACATCTACACTGATATATCCTTTGGGATGATATACCAGCAATAACTGATGTTTGTTTTTTATTTATTTATTTATTTTATTTTCAACAGGTAGGTACATACATTACAAGGTTAAAGCCTCTATTACAATATACCCTACCTATTTAAAGAATAAACTATTCAATAATAATTAAACTATATAATGAGTGTCGGTCTATGAGCAGTGTTGTTATACCTGTTCATGGCGCGGACTATAGCGGACTTTCTGTATGGTATTTCAACAACAACAAAAAAGATTTTGATTTACCCAAAGTCTGGTGTGGGGTATCTTTACGGTAAGTTTTTTTTTAAGTGTTATAATAAAAGTAGTGAGATGTGTTATAATAATACTCTTTAGTGGAAGCTAACCACCGGGCGATCTAGCACTAACACCAAAGGAACGGTTTCGGGTGAATCGTCTTCTCCAGAGAGGCATAGGTTTTTTAGTGGGTGGAAATCCCACTCCCCATCAGTGGCGGCTCGTCGGGTGAAGACACTGAAGACATTTTCACCTAATTTTGAACAGTGAAAACACTACTCATAATCCCTTGAACATGGCACAATTGATCCAACTCAAAGAAGAAAAAAAAAAAAAAGAGTAAGCTTTGTGTAAAATAGATCAATGCTGCTTAACATTTCATGTTACTTTCCAAGGAGAACACCAAATGTGAAGACAATTCGAAATTGTCTTCAGTTGTCCTTGAATCAACCAATCAGAGTTGAGTATTTCCAAGTAGGTATCATGAAATATTAGGCAAGAACTATATCTATGTAATATGCTACTGAGGACAGTCTTCAGTTGTATTCAGTTTATATTATCTACACGACCTCATACGAAATGTCACGAAGCCACATACCATGTGCGATGTCATGTGTTTTTGATATTAACATTGTTGCCAGTAGCATTATGCCAGAGCCAGACCTAGGAAACCAGTCAATGATTTAGCCTCCCATATCTAGCACAATCTTGTAATATTAAATAATAATAATAATAACGTAGGCGTTAGGAAAGCAGGATTTTGTGTCAGGAATTTTGGATATTATTTCTCATTTTTTGGGTTCTAGTTTTGTACATAGTTCCTAAACGATAGCCGATACCAATAAATTTTAACTATTTATGTATCTTGTCATCTATAGTCTTAAAAAGGACATCTCGATTGAAGTCAAATCTCGGAAATAATTATTTAATGTAGGTATCGAAATTGGGCCAAATAAGATAATCTGGTATCTAGTTGTTCCAAGAAGTTTTTAAATAGGGACAATGGTGGTCCTGTTTAAGATCCTGACTATGGAACCACTTTAAAAAAAAATCATGAAGCCAGCGTCGATGGCATGTTGAATACACCGGTTCCCTTCAGAACACCGAAGTTAAGCGACATCCAGCGAGGTTAAGACTTGGATGGGTGACCATTCAAATTCTAATTCTCGTGACGCTGGCTTTTCCCGGCCCCACTCAGGCTGGGTGAGGTCAATGTGAGTAGCAGGTTTGTGAGTTTCCTGCGAATGGAGGGTAAAACCCCCGTCGTGATATGACCATGGCAGTTGAAAGCGACGTTAAACCCCACTTAAAAAAAAAAAAAAAAAAAAAAAAAAAATCATGAAATTAGACGTGTTGAAATGAAATTCTCAAGAGGAAATTCTGTTCAGGCGGTGTAGTATTATTTTTTTAAATAAATAAATACGTCTTACATGATTTGAGGGATTTCTTTAAATTTAAAATATAGCTCTTGAAGTTTGTAGAAATTTAGCTATGAAATTAACTTGGCAACATTGTATCTCTTATCTTTAGAATGTAAACAAAACTTGTTGTGCACTTTTTAAATTTTATTAGATTATTTTCAAATCTTTTCAACGGTAATCAAGTGACTTTTAATTGGTGTAACTAGTTAATAAAGTTATTTCCCAGTATTTGATACAGGATAGAAACATTATTCCTACCTGATCTGACCTGTGCTTTTCATAATAAGTTGAATATTATGAAGTAGATATGTACTTCTTTCAGTGTTAGAAATAACATTATAATCATGCAGGTTGCAGGTAGCTAAGCACACAGCTTCCAGTGAAGTACTTAAAATTATAAGGCAATATCTGTGTTTTTCTTAAATAGTGATTTAAACATCAATGGTAACACAAATTTAAGCTGAATTTATATTTGTAGTAAGTATGTTTTCTTAGATTTATTTTGTAATCTGGTGGTGGATTTTCTTCCAGTTTTGGATTGTAATTTTTAGTCTTCAACTAACTTTCTTTCCTTCCCAGTTCTAACTACTGAGGTATAATCCTAATATTTTTGTTTTAATTCCTTTTTACCAACTTTAAGTTAATATTTTTTATTAAGATGAATAAATATTTTTTATTAAGATGAATAATTAATAACAATATTTCAAAGAAACAATGAGATTCCCACAAAATCATGGGGTTCAAACATTAAAAGTAACCCCATTCAGATTAAGAAGTAATGAGGATAAGAAAGATATTATGATTACTGGATGTCCAATTTCTCCAATTACTATAACCACCACTAAAAAAGTAAAGCAAATGCCTGCCCCACAGCTAGGTATACAATTCAAGCCTGAATGGCTTATGAAACATGAATGGCTGTGTACCAGCTCAAGTGTTGACAAATTGTTCTGCTGGCCTTGTTTATTTATTAAGTACCAAGTGTTCTCCAAAAAAAGTACCTATAAAAACTTATATGATGCAAAACTGGTATGAGAGAAAATCATGCTCTGCAGGGAAACAGCCATAACTTACAATGGGCTGTGTTTATGAGACCATAAGAACTAAGATCTGATAAATTAATAATTTTATTTTTTCAATACTTCTGGGTATAATTTGTCTTCACCTAGTCTTGAAGTCAGGAGCCGCCACTGCTCCCCATGGTTTCCGGGTGTATTTTAAAGATTTTTTCTCCCTAGCCTCTCTCTCTCTCAAAAAAAAAAAATAAAAAATAAAAAAAAAAAACACCAAAGGAAAAATCTTGTCAGAAAAAAGTAATAATAATAACACTCTTTAGCGGAACGTAAAAATCAGGCGAAGTTAATGCTCAAAGCATTTTCTGCCACCTAACCCTCAGAGTCTTATTATTACGTGGTCACATACTCAAATAAATGAGGAAAAGTTTATGCATTGGGTGGGATTCGAACCAACAGATCCTTATTATTATCTGATCTGGTTGCAGGGTTATCAGTGAAACCCTAACAAATAACACTGCGACCTAATTAAATCTATTGTGACCAGTTGATTTTATTTGGTTTTAACGTCCTGATTGAGATAGATTGTCAGAACAGGGGTTTTACCCTCCATTCGCTGGGAATTGTACCAGCTACCCACATTAACCTCACCCAGCCTTGGTAGGGCCGGAAATGTCAGCCTCACGTGTTTGGAGGGAACAGAATTTTCTTCGAAAAGTCTGCTCCAACCGGTGATCGAACTCGGGATCTCTGGACTACGGGCAGTAGTCACAACCATTACGCCACGGAGGCTACCTGGATTTCTTTCTTATTGACCAAGAAGCTGCTTCGTGCAACAGCCCCCCGGAACTTACTTGGCGGTGGAAACAAAGTCGGACAGTTCCCCCTCATCCCGCTCCAGCTGTTCCAGCGTCCTGGCCTCTCCCGTGCTCTGCAGACCTATCACCACACACTTGCCGCACTTGATGGCTTCCCTGGAATAGAATAGGGTAGAATAGAATTGAATAGAGTAGAATAGAATAGAATAGAGTAGAATAGAATAGAATACTTCTATTCAATTTCTAGTCTGTTTGATAATCCAAAGGTTGCGGGTTCGAAACCTAGCCGGAACATGATAAGTTTCCTCCCATTTGGAATTTTCACCACATAATGATACGCCTTGGTCTTACTGCTGGAATATTGGCTCTCATTAGTCCTAATCGGGCGGTATGAATGAGACAATATTATTATATTATGTTTGCCTCAGGCATTAACAACTGATTGACGATAGTGCCGCACTTTGACCGCAGTCTTAACTGGCTCCTCTGCACGGCGTGCCGCAATCTTACCTGGCTATCTGCACGGCGTGCCGCACTTTGGCCGCAATCTTACCTGGCTATTATATTATGTTTGCCTTAGGCATTAACAACTGATTGACGATAGTGCCGCACTTTGACCGCAGTCTTACCTGGCTATCTGCACGGCGTGCGACACTCTGGCCGCAATTTTACCTAGCTATCTGCACGGCGTGCCGCACTTTGGCCGCAATCTTACCTGGCTATCTGCACAGCGTGCCGCAATCTTACCTGGCTATCTGCACGGCGTGCCGCAATCTTACCTGGCTATCTGCACAGCGTGCCGCAATCTTACCTGGCTATCTGCACAGCGTGCCGCAATCTTACCTGGCTATCTGCACAGCGTGCCGCAATCTTACCTGGCTATCTGCACAGCGTGCCGCAATCTTACCTGGCTATCTGCACAGCGTGCCGCAATCTTACCTGGCTATCTGCACAGCGTGCCGCAATCTTACCTGGCTATCTGCACAGCGTGCCGCAATCTTACCTGGCTATCTGCACGGCGTGCCGAAATCTTACCTGGCTATCTCGCAATCTTACCTGGCTATCTGCACGGCGTGCGACACTTTGGCCGCAATCTCGGTAGATCAGTAGTAAAGGCGGCACTCTGTGAATCCACAGATACCAGAGGTCGTGGGTTCGAAACCATTTGGGAGGATTTTTACCACACAATAATATGTTTTGGGCTTACTGTTGGAATAATGGGAATTTAATAATCTTAATCGGGCAGTATAAATAAGGCGATATTATTAGTAGAATATATTTAAATGGTCATTTCCCGTAAGCAAGAAAACGTCATAACTCTGGCCTCGTTTATCCGAGGCTCAACATATTATACTCAAAAGATCCGCCTCGACGACCGGCATCTTTTGGTACCACTTCCACCCCCCTATCTCAATTCTACCCCCCCCTAGGGTGGTTTATGTACATTATCAAAGAACTCGTTATAAGTCGGGCCTCGTTTATGCGAGACTCAACATATGATACTCAAAAGATGTGTTTCGATGAGTTCTATCTTTTGCCCCCATGTCCAGGGTTCGATTCCCATTCAGAGCGCAGTATGTCGTAATCAATATCATACGTGTGTAATGTTCATTCTTCGTCGAATTGAAACAACAACAGCAAAGTTAAAGTTAGAGTAAATTCAATGATCTTGATGGGAATCGAACCGAGGACAGAACCTTCAGAGTCCAGACTTGAGTGCAGCGTAACCAAGGTCACAGACTGCGATGCTTCGATTCCAGTATGCTAATGAGGTGAGAGACGTTGATGCCGGTGAACCGAGACGTTCGAGTTCATTCACACTGTGCAACCAGACTTGGAGCTTGGACGCTCATTAGTATTCATACTGGGTGGATGATTTATACTGGGTGTAGGTTTTTATTTTTATTTAGTTAATTATATTAGTCCAGACTTGAGTGCAGCGTAACCAAGGTCACAGACTGCGATGCTTCGATTCCAGTATGCTAATGAGGTGAGAGACGTTGATGCCGGTGAACCGAGACGTTCGAGTTCATTCACACTGTGCAACCAGACTTGGAGCTTGGACGCTCATTAGTATTCATACTGGGTGGATGATTTATACTGGGTGTAGGTTATTATTTTTATTTAGTTAATTATATTAGCTTCCCTCAATTCTTCTTCTATAGAAAGAATTTCATTGTTATGAGCAAGTATATTTCCAGCGGCTTGTGATCTTTTCAAAAGTAAAAGCCTCTGAATCAATTCATTAGGATTGTCGAAATATACATATTCCTTATCTTGATTACTCTCTACCATCATTCCTTTTCCATATTGCATTACTTTTGTTGTTATAGGATCCAGCTGTGTATTCTCTATAATGTTTTTATAGTTACGTTCATCCAATGTGCTAATATTTTCCTGATTTGGTTGTTTGAGAAACAAAAGTTCCATAAGTCCATGGGTGACTGGATATACTTTACCATCGATAGTAAAGTGTTCGCTGGGTATTTTGGAAAAATGAAATTCTTTCTTTCCAAGGTAATATTTTCCTTGCTTTGATTTTATACCAGTTGCTTTGTCAATTTCAATCGAATCATTTGATTGTATCCGTTGTAAAAACCGATCAATTAAGGAGGTTTTTTTAGGTTCAATCTCTTCTTTCCACTCACTCGATGTTGCTTCAAATGGTGGTAGTAGTGATGATGACAGTTCTCTTCTACGTTCTAATAATTTTCCCCTTTGTAAAGCATCAGCTGATGGTTGTGGTGAGTTTGGCATGGAAATACTGAAACGTTTTTCTCTGAATGGAGACGACGACGAGTAGCCTGGACTAGGAAAGACCGTTTGATTGTATTGTTTCTGCAATAAATTTCTATCATATTCAATGGGACTACTTGGATAATTTGTTTCGGGCGTTTGAACAGTTGAATCAAAGTTCCAGCTTTCTAGTGGACTTGCATATTCTGTTTCAGGTGTTCCAGCAGCAGATCTTCCAGACGGACTCTCAAATTTTTTCAAAAGGGAAGGTAAACGTCTCAGGGAAGCTGTTGTTGGTTCTCGTTTGATGGAAACCGACTGTGATGCTGATTGTTTTTCTTTCATTTTCCTCAAGAAATCAACTTTTTTATCTTTAAGTTGAACAAGTTTTGTTAATGGTTCAACCACTGGCTTCAAAAAGTCACTAATATTGCCTGTTTTTTCATCTTGTCCAATTTTTAGGGATAACGTTTTCTCTCGTATGTCTTTCTGCGCGTCACTAATTTTTTTCGCTAAAATTTTAGCCTCACTTAGTTCTTTTGAAAGACTCATGTCTAATTGTAACCTCAATTGTTAAGCACCAGGGTTTATATATCTACGAAATATTTATCCAAACCACAACGATAGCGTCCGGTATCTGATTCTTTGTCCAACACAAGGAAACCATGTTTTTCTTTCCAACAATACTGACATAGCTCTTTAAACTTTTCGAAAGGTAAATCAGAAACGTGATCGAAATAAATATGTTTCAAGTTTAGTGGATCTTGTTGAAAGATACATAGGAAGTTTGCATTATCCCGAATTAATTGTTTACCGATAGCTGAGTAGGTTTGTGCCAAGAGAATGGTATCTACTAAAAAATGTCGACCTTGAGAAAAATATTGTTTAATATTATTTTGTTTTTCAAACGCAATGTCATCCATTACAAAAACACTATTTTTCTTTGTTTCACATGGTGGAATCACTTCTTCATTGTTTGTAAACACTTTGTATTCAACTTCTTTGATTCCTTTCAGCACATTCTCCAGAAATCTGTACTTAGGTTGTTGAAATGATTTCGAGTAAATGTAAACATTTTCAAACCGTAATCCGTGTGGATGTAACAGAAGAGCCAGCAAGAGATTTGTTTTGCCAGATCCGCTTGGACCGACTATTAAAGCTCGAACACTGTTTGGAAAAAAATCTCCATGTCTTTTTAATTTTGAATGTACATTCATATCGCTCACAAAATCAAAGTTTTCAACATTCAATTTTTGTTTACAATTTACAGTTTTCATTTTCTATATATATATATATAAAGCCTTGTTTTCACAGTAATCACTTTATTATTAATGGTACGCAGACGAGGAAAAGGTCTTTTAAATACTGTCATTGATAAATTACCTTTCGAAGTTCACATCCCATCCTACAGATTCTGTGGACCAGGAACAAAATTAGACCAACGAAAAGATCAAGAAGGAATCAATCCATTGGATTCAGCCTGCAAAGAACACGATCTCAAGTACGCCAACAGAAACGCTGATCGCACACAAGCCGATCGGGAATTGGAAAATAAGGCCTGGCAAAGAGTATTGTCCAAAGATTCAAACCTATCGGAAAAAGCTGCTGCCTGGTTTGTCACTAACGCTATGAAGGTAAAAAGAAAAATAGGCGCAGGTCTCCGACGCAAAAAGAAGAAGACATCAATTACTTTTCGGAAACTATCTAAAGCTGCTACAGAGGGAATGAAGTCTGCTGGTAAAAATGATAACTTAAAAGTGATTAGTAAACATGCTTTGATGGCTGCACGCAAAGCTAAACGGGGAAATAGAATAAACAAGAAAATACCGAGAATTCTCAGAATACCCAGGACAATGTCAGGTGGATTTTTACCAGCTGCTATTCCCATACTTGCCGGTTTAAGTGCTATTGGATCGATTGTCGGTGGCGTAAGTGGTATTGCAAAAGCAATCGCAGATTTTAAGACCGCTAGTTCTTCGGGTGCTGTCACTCCTATTAAGAGTGGACAAGGATTATACATAAAACCCTACTCAAACTATTTTAACGTTTTGTCAAAAAACTAAATGATTTGCCTCGAAGAGCATTGACAAACAGTGATATTCTGAAAAAGGTTCGTGAAATCAATGTTCCACATTTTCGAGGCATATACAGTTTGGATCTTTTACCACCGAAACCAAGAAAAAATGAAGTGATGGTTGTTAATCTCGACAGATCAACAGGACCTGGGACTCATTGGATAGCTATGCTGAAGAAAAATAAGCATGCGTTTTATTATGATAGTTTTGGCAACTTGCGTCCGCCTGTAGAAATAAGAACTTATCTTGCAGGTTATGAAATTTTCTATAATTATGAGCGACATCAACAATACAGAACAGTCAATTGTGGACACTTGTGTTTAAAGTTTATTGTACAAAAAACTATTGAACTGTTTAATAAATAAATAAAAAATAAAAAAAAATGTCCAGCAGAATTTTTCATATAACTTCTAGACAATCTGAAATTGTGTGTTCAATATTTCCTCCTTTAAAAGTTACATCAGACGCTGTGATTGGTTTAACACAATTCCAAACTTACAATAGTATTCCAAACATTGATCAGACAAATAATGTTTTCAGATATCAGGATGATAATAAAAAGTGGACTGACATTGTAATAGACAAAGGAACATATGAATTACTTGATATTGAAAATTATTTAAAATCCCAGTTGGGTGAAAATGCATTAGCTATTAAACCCAATGTAAACACTTTGAAATGTACTTTTTGGTGCAAGTATAATGTTGATTTCAAGGAGTCCTCACTGGCTGATATGCTTGGTCTACCAAAAGAAAATTACGCAGCCCATACTATGTTGACTTCAACAAAAAACTTGGAAATTTCCAAAATAAATTCTATACAAATTGATGTAAATATAGTTTCTGGTTCCTATCAAGACGGTGTGCCCAGTAACTGTTTGTACAAATGTTTCCTAAATGTACCACCAGGTTTCCGGATCACAGAAGTTCCCAATAATGTTATATATTTACCCCTCAATACGGATGAAATCGACAGATTAATTGTGAAGCTTGTTGATGAAAGACATAATTTAATAGACTTTCAAGGTGAAGAAATATCGTTAGAATTACATTTGAAAATATGATTGTAATAAAACGGACGAAAAGCAATAAAAAGAAGACACCATCTCTACTTAAGATCATTCCATTAAGTGACATACAAGTGAAAAGTAAGAAGAAAAAGAATAAAAGAAAAGTAAAAAAACTAACAAAAAAAAGTGTGAAAATATTAAAAAGTTTAGGCTATAGTGTAAAACAAAAATGAACATGGAAGATAGTATTTTGAATGTGAACAATCGTGTAACTTATGATGAAAATATAATTCGTTATGAAACACATTCATACGGTCCATATACCAGTGTCAGTTTGGATGCCACGGATAATATAATTATCAGTATTAACCAAGAGAGTTCATACCTACTTGTAAGTGAATCGGGAATCTACATTGAAGGAAAAATTGTGAAAGAAGATGGCAGCAACCTAGATGCTAATAAGAACATAAAGTTTGTAAACAATGGACTATGCTTCCTATTTGATGAGATTCGCTTGGAAATGAATAGTGTTGAAATAGATTGTATTAAAAATGTTGGCATAACATCTACGCTCAAAGCATATCCATCATACTCAACTGATGAAATGAAAAAGTATGAGACAGCTGGACAGTCAGTTGAGATTACATCAAGCTATACATTTAGCGGTTATATAAAACTCAAATATCTATTGGGTTTCGCTGAAAATTATGATAAAATTCTCTTAAACCAACGTCTTGATTTGATTTTAATGAGATCTAAGAGCTCCAAGGATGCTCTTATTTCTACAGGTACAACTGCTGTAACTGATGCAAAAGTTCAACTAACGAAAGTAGTATGGAAGGTGCCACATGTTCAAGTCAGTGATCCCATTCGTTTAGAGCTACTCTCACAATATAAAAGAAATGTTCCGATTGATATGAGTTTTAGAAAATGGAATTTAAATTACTATCCAAATTTACCGGCAAGTAAAGAGATTAACTGGACTTTGAAGACAACTACGGCCCAAGAAAAAGCTAGATTTATAGTTTTAGGCTTCCAAACAGATCGGGACAACAGCTTGACAAAGGATCCATCAGAATTTGACAGTGTGAAACTTAAGAATTTAAAAGTCTATCTCAACTCACTGTGTTTCCCCTATGAGTCTCTGAATATTGACTTTGAACAAAAAAAGTACATTCCTCTCTATTTAATGTATTGTGCTTTCCAAGAGAGTTACTATGGAAAAGTTAGTGAACCCTATCTGAGCTATAAAGATTTTCTAACAAAGGCTCCTATTGTAGTACTTGACTGTTCAAAACAGTCTGAGTTGTGGAAACATAGCTCTACAGTAGACATTCGGATTGAATATGAACTAGCTGAGAATGCTCCAAGTAAAACAACTTTATATGCATTAATAATTCATGATTCAATTATAAGACTCTACCCACTAACCAACACAATCCAGAAAATAATGTAGACGCGGATATGTGAATGCTAATGTAGAGAACAACTTATTTATTGCCTCATTAAAATATATTCGATTTCCTGACTGCTTTGGAATTATGCAAATCAGATACTGAGAAATGCTAATGTGGAGAACAACTTATTTATTGCCTCATTAAAATATATTCGATTTCCTGACTGCTTTGGAATCACTGCTTATGTGCAACCATCGAACCAAACAGGCGAGTAAATGAACTCGAAGGTTAATGAGCATCATTAGCATACTGGAATCCGAGCTTCATATGAGGAAATACTATTACAACAGATGGCTACACTCCAAGATTTTTAGTTTAAATAGTTGGACTTGTACATGATCATATTCATTCCAACACAAGAGACGCAGTGAACATTATCACTTTTCTTTAAGTTCGTGAAGTGTTAAACTCTAATTTTTAACCTAACCTTATATAAATATAGATACATTTTCTTTTTTATATTGTGAATAATTATTTTGTGAACATTATTGTATTATTTTTTAAGTTATAAATATTTCTTTTAACATTGTTTTTATATATATATACAATTTATTTTTTAAACATTATAATCATTAAACCCTGCTGTTTTTTAAAAAATAATGAGTGCCACCATAACACTTAAAATTTTAAAAAACCATAGACTATTAGAATTATTAGTAAGAAAAGTTTTTAACATTGCTTCGAAAGACATAGTGAAGCCGGAGTCAAATATATTAGTGTTTAAAACCGCTTATAAAATTGGAAAAGGTAAAATTCTTGAAAAATTGGAACTGGCTGCTGGAGATTTTGAAATTGTCAAAGTGACGTGGACTCAATTGGATGAATGTGAAGAACAAGAACTAACTAGACTAATCAACAATAGGAAGTGATTGTTGTATCGTGTCCACCATTCAATATCTTCAGCACGCACTCAAATATTCTTTATTTAATGGTATGTTATAGATTTTTTTTTTTAAATGTATATACAATCTTTATATTCATTATCATTAAACAGTATAAGTCATCAACTCTTTCAACAACATGAAGACCTTTTTTATTTAATTTTTGAGGATGTGCATGAAAAACATGCAGATCGACATTTTTACTCTGTAATAGATACATTTATGACCGAAAAAGGTTATAAAAGGTCAGTAACTTTACAACTGAGTTCCACAGGTTTCATTATAAATACTAATCACCAAACGGACTACTCCTCATTAACTCCAACATGCTTCAACAAAATGCTACCCAGCTACTACTGGAAGCTCGCGAGTATGCAATGTATCTCATAAGAATGTGTTTGCTTTTCCAAAACTATTCTCTTCTCGATCAATTTGATGTACATGGATGGGACTCGAAGGCGAGACAATTGAATTTAACCTATGATGATTGTCTTGAAATTCAAACATCCAATGTATTTAATTGTTCACATTTTTTAATTGGTAATAATTATTCCGTAAATTTCCTGACTGCTTTGGAATCATTATGTGCAACCATCGAACCAAACCCGACAAGAATGTGGTTCCCTCCAATTGTAATCACCTGCAGCATAATAATGAGTGTCGTTGTTATCCTTCTCCTCATTAAATCCAAGCTCCAAAAATAGTCTGGTTGCACAGTGTGACTGAACTCATTAGCATACTGGAATCGAAGCATCGCAGTCTGTGACCTTGGTTACGCTGCACTCAAGTCTGGACTAATATAATTAACTAAATAAAAATAATAACCTACACCCAGTATAAATCATCCACCCAGTATGAATACTAATGAGCGTCCAAGCTCCAAGTCTGGTTGCACAGTGTGAATGAACTCGAACGTCTCGGTTCACCGGCATCAACGTCTCTCACCTCATTAGCATACTGGAATCGAAGCATCGCAGTCTGTGACCTTGGTTACGCTGCACTCAAGTCTGGACTCTGAAGGTTCTGTCCTCGGTTCGATTCCCATCAAGATCATTGAATTTACTCTAACTTTAACTTTGCTGTTGTTGTTTCAATTCGACGAAGAATGAACATTACACACGTATGATATTGATTACGACATACTGCGCTCTGAATGGGAATCGAACCCTGGACATGGGGGCAAAAGATAGAACTCATCGAAACACATCTTTTGAGTATCATATGTTGAGTCTCGCATAAACGAGGCCCGACTTATAACGAGTTCTTTGATAATGTACATAAACCACCCTAGGGGGGGGTAGAATTGAGATAGGGGGGTGGAAGTGGTACCAAAAGATGCCGGTCGTCGAGGCGGATCTTTTGAGTATAATATGTTGAGCCTCGGATAAACGAGGCCAGAGTTATGACGTTTTCTTGCTTACGGGAAATGACCATTTAAATATATTCTACTATTATTATTATTATTACCTGGCTATCTGCACGGCGTGCCGCACCTTGGCCGCAATGCACAGGTACTTGAAGAACCTCTGGTGCGAGCTCCAGAACTGGCCCCACATGGTCTTCTTCATGCGGTTCTCAGCATCTACCAGCTCCGCCGCCTCCTGGAACTTGTGCATGGCGTCCACCCACTGGAACAAATACCAGGGGTCAGTATTATTATTATTATTATTATAGTATGCATGGCGTCCACCCACTGGAACAAATACCAGGGGTCAGTATTATTATTATTATTATTATAGTATGCATGGCGTCCACCCACTGGAACAAATACCAGGGGTCAGTATTATTATTATTATAGTATGCATGGCGTCCACCCACTGGAACAAATACCAGGGGTCAGTATTATTATTATTATTATTATAGTATGCATGGCGTCCACCCACTGGAACAAATACCAGGGGTCAGTATTATTATTATTATTATTATAGTATGCATGGCGTCCACCCACTGGAACAAATACCAGGGGTCAGTATTATTATTATTATAGTATGCATGGCGTCCACCCACTGGAACAAATACCAGGGGTCAGTATTATTATTATTATTATAGTATGCATGGCGTCCACCCACTGGAACAAATACCAGGGGTCAGTATTATTATTATTATTATAGTGTGCATGGCGTCCACCCACTGGAACAAATACCAGGGGTCAGTATTATTATTATTATTATTATAGTGTGCATGGCGTCCACCCACTGGAACAAATACCAGGGGTCAGTATTATTATTATTATTATTATAGTATGCATGGCGTCCACCCACTGGAACAAATACCAGGGGTCAGTATTATTATTATTATTATAGTGTGCATGGCGTCCACCCACTGGAACAAATACCAGGGGTCAGTATTATTATTATTATTATAGTGTGCATGGCGTCCACCCACTGGAACAAATACCAGGGGTCAGTATTATTATTATTATTATTATAGTGTGCATGGCGTCCACCCACTGGAACAAATACCAGGGGTCAGTATTATTATTATTATTATAGTGTGCATGGCGTCCATCCACTGGAACAGGGGACCAGATACCAGTCGTCAATACAATACAATATTTTTATTTATTTTTATTTTAATATCACCGGGTTTACCGGTTCATTTATTAAACGAGCAAAGCTCTATTTACATGAATGTAACATACAATACAATATTGTTCGAAATGGATACACCAGGTATAACATCGTAATTTCTGAATACTTTTTTACAAAACATAGAACTACTTCTCAAAAATCAAACTTAGAATCGTTATTAATATTTTAATCCTTATTAAGAGTACAAAGTACAATATTTACAGGATAACATTAAGAAAAAATAAATAAATGATTAAATAGTACAAAAAAATAAAGAAGTAAATAAAATTCTCGCCCATCAGAGGGGATGGAGGCATACTACGGGATGGGCAGCGACGAACCAAAAAAAAAATAATGATAAAAGTTATCATATTTGTGTTAATCACTTTCGTGATATCACAACTACTCGAACTCGCTTTACTAAATCTACACGCTGAAACCGGGACTTGAACCACCGACCTCAAGGTTACAAGTCCGCCGCCTTAGCGATCAAGCTACTGAGGTCGGTGATAATAGAAAGTACAAAAAAAGTTTTGTCAATATTATTGTTATAGTATGCTGTAGGTAACTTTGACCAGAAAGTAAGTCATGTACGTGGGATTAAATTTATGGCAAACTAACAATACAAACGATCTAAATACCTTTGGTAACTTTCAAAAAGATTTATTATAATAGTATGCTTTATTAGGTAAGACACCCGCTCAACTCACCAGCTTCACCGAGTCACCCGCTCAACTCACCAAGTCACTGATTCAACACACCGAGTCACTGATTCAGTTCACCGAGAGTCACCCGCTCAGCTCACCAGCTTCACCGAGTCACTGATTCAACTCACCAAGTCACTGATTCAACACACCAATTCAGTTCATCGAGTCACCCGCTCAACTCACCAACTTCACCGAGTTACTGATTCAACTCACCAAGTCACCGATTCAGTTCACCGAGCCACCCGCTCAACTCACCAGCTTCACCGAGATACTGATTCAACTCACCAAGTCACTGATTCAGTTCACCGAGTCACCCGATCAACTCACCAGCTTCACCAAGTCACTGATTCAGTTCAACGAGTCACCCGCTCAACTCACCAACTTCACCGAGTTACTGATTCAACTCACCAAGTCACCGATTCAGTTCACCGAGCCACCCGCTCAACTCACCAGCTTCACCGAGATACTGATTCAACTCACCAAGTCACTGATTCAGTTCACCGAGTCACCCGATCAACTCACCAGCTTCACCAAGTCACTGATTCAGTTCACCGAGTCACCCGCTCAACTCACCAGCTTCTCCGAGTCACTGATTCAACTCATCAATTCACTGATTCAGTTCACCAAGTCACTGATTCAGTTCACCGAGTCACCCGATCAACTCACCAGCTTCACCAAGTCACTGATTCAACTCACCAAGTCACTGATTCAGTTCACCGAGTCACCCGCTCAACTCACCAGCTTCACCGAGTCACTGATTCAACACACCAAGTCACCAATTCAGTTCACCGAGTCACCCGCTCTACTCACCAGCTTCACCGAGTCACTGATTCAACTCACCAAGTCACTGATTCAGTTCATCGAGTCACCCGCTCAACTCACCAGCTTCACCGAGTCACTGATTCAACTCACCAAGTCACTGATTCAGTTCACCGAGTCACCCGCTCAACTCACCAATACAGTTCACCGAGTCACCCGCTCAACTCACCAGCTTCACCGAGTCACTGATTCAGTTCACCGAGTCACCCGCTCAACTCACCAATTCAGTTCACCGAGTCACCCGCTCAACTCACCAATTCAGTTCACCGAGTCACCCGCTCAACTCACCAATACAGTTCACCGAGTCACCCGCTCAACTCACCAGCTTCACCGAGAGTCACCCGCTCAACTCACCAGCTTCACCGAGTCGTCGTACATCTTGCTGAACTCCTCGTTGAGCGGCACCTCCTCGATCTTGAACGAGACGCCGTGGAAGCTGAGCTGGCGCGCTATGTACATTCCCCGCAGCTTCATGTCCATGGCGACAATCTCCATGGCTCCCACCCCCCGCTTCTCCACCGCCCCGATAAAGTCCATGAACTCGGGGAACGGAGTCCCCTGGCCCCACATTCCTGCAACACACCAAAAAAAAAAGTTGTCATATTTCGTCGGCTAGAAGGTAAAACTGACCAAGGTCATTTCTCGATTTTTCGTTACTCTGGTAGTATTCAAACATATGAGCGGGAAAAAGCGAAAAAACAATTTTTACTTGGACTGGTGGAGATTTCAATGACCAAATGGAGATGGTCAGTTTTACCTTCCAGCTGACGATTTGTGTTAATCACTTTCGTGATGTCACAACTACTCACACTCGCTTTTACTAAATCTACGCTGAAACCGGGACTTGAACCACCGCGCCCTCCAGGTTACAAATCCGCCGCCTTATCAATCAAGCTACTGAGGTCGGTACTCATGCAACGAACCATTTCCTAGTTTGACTTTTTCAAAACAATAAAAAAATGGAGATTTTGACCACATCCACATCCCTGCAAGTAACCACCTGAATATTCCCAAAAAAAATGATTTTGACCACATCATAATATGTCAATTTAGCCACCTAAATTCTGATTTTGACCACGTAAGAATACATGAATACGTCTTAGGCTTATTGCTGGGATGATAAAGACTCATTAGTCCTATTCGGGCAGTATATTATACTGACAATATTATCTTAATACATAAATGTTTATACTTCACTAGCGGGTTACACCCGCCGCTTCAAACACACACACACACACACACACACACACACACACACACACACACACACACACACACACACACACACACGCGCGCGCGTTGAAATGGTCTTTTAGTTTAAAAAAAAAAAAAACATGAATATTTTTTTAGTCATCCATCCATTTTTTTTACCTCAAAAACAGCTCATCAGAAATTCGCGATCGATGTGTCAATTGAAAGATCAAACCCTTACCCAAAACTTTCTCGCTTAGAATTGATAGGTCGTCGCGACAAATTTCGAGAAAAAATGTCATTTAGGTTGAAAAACGTGAAGATATTTTTAGATTCATTTTTTATCCTTTCTCATTGTAGCTTAACCTTAGGGAGATATAACCTAGCGTTTTTCTATTCTGATTTTGATATTCAGAATATATTCTGATTCGCTAGCGAGAACTAACAGAAACGATGCTGAAGGACCTGGATTTTCCTCTGAGAACGCTGCACGCAAAAAGCACTTGAATTACTCAAGGATAAAAGACAACTATAGCTTTCTTGCGTTCTCAGTTGAAACGTTGGGTCCTTGGGCAGCTGAGTCGATATCTTTTCTAAAAAAGATTGGCTCTGCTCTTCGGCGCGTTTCTGGTGATTCTCGCTGGCATCAGTTCCTGATACAAAAGATATCACAGGCCATCCAAAGGGGCAATAGCTCGAGCATCAGAGGCACGCTTCCTCTCGGTAGTGAGTTTGAAGAAATGTTTTACCTTTGAAATATATTTTAAGCTAGCCTAGAAGAATTTATATTCCATATACATACGAGTATATACTGTGTAACCCTGAAAGCGGTTGTGCACTTACCCAGCCTCGTCATGTTGCTACTTACCTAGCCTCGTCATGTAGGCCATGTTGCGAGGTTCCGAGGCCCCAGTGGCGGACGCGTAGATCACGCGAGCCTTGGGGAGTTTGTTCTGCAGCTCCAGCACGGTGAGACCTGAGAACAATCCGATTTTTTTTGTTTAGTGTGAAGGCTGTGTGAAACACTTAGAATGAAATTGGAGCAAAAAAAATATGAAAAATATTGAAATCGGAGCAAAAAAATATTTTTTTTTTTTACAAAATCGAACAAAATACTTCCGATTTCTAATATTAGAAATTTCTCGGAAGTAATATTATTGTTTTTACAAAAATGAACACCATAAATATTTCCGATTCCTTATATTAGAAATTTGTCAAAATTAAAATAATAATAATAATACAGTACTGGACAAAAGAGGACTGGAAATTTTTTCTCTTATATCCAGGTTTCTTTTATAAATTAGATAAAAGCTGGTTATTTGTGTTATTATGTTCCAATTTTTCGTGGATAGCATCGACATTACGAGAACTAATTCTTATGCATTAGTTTCGTACTGGGGAGTGTAGGGACATTTTATTATTATTATATATTTTTTTTTTTTTTTTTGCTTAAGTTTTAGCAAAAATCTCTCAAAAATAAAGGATCACGGGTTTTTGCGTTTTTTTTATATATAATTTCAGCCGTTCTTGAGATACGGGGGATGAGGTGGGATTTTATGGACACCCTGTATAAAGAAGTATGTACAGTTGTACACAAATAGGTTTTTAAAAAAAAAAAAAAAAAAATACCTAGGTGTCATATTGGTTAGTCAGTTTTATTTTTTAAAGAAATTACCCCCGGCGCGAACGAATTGCAAAAAACAGGTTAAAGCGCCTTAATTGAAAAAAAAAAAAAAAAAAAACTTACCCGTCTTGGTTGGCTTCGTGCTGCCCACGGGACACAGGTTCTTGGCGCGGTGGCACTCGTCAAACACCACGAGGCCGTCAAAGTCCTCGCCGCACCACTGCAGCAGCTGCTTGAGCCGCGTCTTGTAGGCGCCGCCCGCGCTGTTGGACTCGCCTATGAGCGCCGAGTACGTGGAGAAGATGACGCCCTTCTTCACGTTGCCTAGGCGACCAAACCAGAGATAAGTAAACAGAATAATTGTAATTGTAATAGTGCTCAGAGGCACGTTGCCTAGGCGACCAAACCAAAGATAAGTAAAAAGAATAATTCTGTGAAAAGATGCCAAAACGTGGTAACCAACATTTTTCAAATTTTTTTCAGGAGAGCAAAAATACGTTTCTCTAAAAAAATGAAAACATGGTATTGGATTTTGTCACGATTTGACATCTTTAAGTAAGGTCAATTATAAGAAAGTAATCAGATTTTATGATGTTAACATTCAATAACAGGTTTTGCCCTCTTACGATCAAACTCAAATAACTCAAAATAAACTTAACATGTTTTTTTTTTCAACCTCAATATCTCATGAACGCTACATCATAGAATAATAATGATTACACTGGTCGATAGAGCTCGTCACATTTAGTAGGATTACACTAATAACTCAATTTCGAAAAAAATGTTGGTCACCACGTTTTGGCATCTTTTCACAGAATTGTAATTGTAATGGTGCTGACGCCCTTCTTCACGTTGCCTAGGCGACCAAACCAGAGATAAGTAAACAGAATAATTGTAATGGTGCTCAGAGGCACGTTGCCTAGGCGACGAAACCAAAGATAAGTAAAAAGAATAATTCTGTGAAAAGATGCCAAAACATGGTAACCAACATTTTTCAAATTTTTTTCAGGAGAGCAAAAATACGTTTCTCTAAAAAAATGAAAACATAGTATTGGATTTTGTCACGATTTGACATCTTTAAGTAAGGTCAATTATAAGAAAGTAATCAGATTTTATGATGTTAACATTCAATAACAGGTTTTGCCCTCTTACGATCAAACTCAAATAACTCAAAATAAACTTAACATGTTTTTTTTTCAACCTCAATATCTCATGAACGCTACATCATAGAATAATAATGATTACACTGGTCGATAGAGCTCGTCACATTTAGTAGGATTACACTAATAACTCAATTTCGAAAAAAATGTTGGTCACCACGTTTTGGCATCTTTTCACAGAATTGTAATTGTAATGGTGCTGACGCCCTTCTTCACGTTGCCTAGGCAAAGAAACCAAAGATAAGTAAACAGAATAAATGTAATTGTAATTGTAATGGTGCTCAGCGCTTACGTCGAGAAGATGACGCCCTTCTTCACGTTGCCTAGGCGACGAAACGGAAGATAAGTAAACAGAATAATTGTAATTGTAATGGTGCTCAGAGGCACGTTGCCTAGGCGACCAAACCAGAGATAAGTAAACAGAATAATTGTAATAGTGCTCGGAGGCACGTTGCCTAGACGACGAAACCAGAGATAAGTAAACACAATATTTGTGCTTAAATAATATTTTTTTAAGGTACCTACTTTATTTGTATTTTTATAAATCAACAAACATTTTATCAAAAACAACAAAATGAAAGAACAATAAAAAATAAACAAAAATTTAAAAATGTTTATCAATTTTTATGAATATATTATATTATATATTAAAAAAAAAAAAAAATTATAGAATATATTAAAAAAAAATTTTATGAATATGAGCGCACGAATTGCTCAGTGGTTAAGCACTCGCTTGCCATGCGGAAGGTCCCGGGTTCGAACCCCCGCGCCGACAAAAATTTGTATTCAAAATTTGGTTACAGTTGTTTGTAAGGGATACCTTCCGGTTCGCTCGTGTTGACCCAGCACCTAAATGGGAAGTATTGTGTCACTTCTCGCCCATCAGAGGGGAGGCATACTACGGGATGGGCAGGCTACAACACAGACCACAAGCGTCTACAGTAGCTCCTGTTTCATGGCTACGAAACAAAAAAGGCTGTGAAACACTCATCTTTAAAAAAAAAAAAAAAAAAAAAAAAAAAAATAGTATTATAATAATAATACTCTTTAGTGGAAGGTAACCATCAGGCGAGGTTAATGCTCAAAGCATTTTCTACCACCTAACCCTCAGAGTCTTCGAACACAACCTGGATTACCAGACTAGCGCGTTAACCACTTGACTACCAGTGGATTAGAACCCAGGTCACCTGAAGTGCAAGCTGAGAATAACATAACTAGAGATAATAATAAGGATGCGGAAATTTGGTGAAGGACAGACATGTTTGGAGGCGTATTGTTGAGGAGGCCAAGGCTCACATCGGGCTGTAGTGCCACTTGGTAAGGTAAGATAAGAGATAATAATAAAACAACAACAAAAAATCCTACAAAAAAAATCGCTCCACCCGGATTCGAACCCACGGCACCCACGGCTTACCGTTGGGCGCGGACGAGATCTTCGCGTACTTGAACTTGTTCATAGGGTAGACGTCTATCTTGGGCGCCCCGATGTCTTTCAGGTCTCTCTCGGCGTCGTACTTGAGGTCGTTGGACACAGACACCCAGATGGCCCGCTTGCGGCCCTTCAGCCAGTTCTCGAGGATGCACCCGGCTATGGTGCGCCCCTTGCCCACCCCCGCGCCGTCCCCTGGAATAGAAATACATTTTTTTAGATTTTTTTTTTGTTATAACATTTTAATACATTTAAAAAAGAGACTATTTCAAAGAGTAATAAAATATGGAAGTATTTTGTACCCCATTCAGATTAAATCTGGTGGCGGGATACAAGAAAAAAAAGAGTTATTTTTAAGTTAAGTTAAAGAGTAACAACAAGTAGAAGAAAAAAAATTAATGAGAATTTTAAAAGTAAAGTAAAAGAAGAATAGATCAAGAAGTGGTTCAAGTGTTATGACCTATAGTATTATTATACCTACCTACCTACCTAACATTCACACAGTCTGTCCCGGTAGCTGGGTGGTAAAGGCGGCACTCTGTGAATCCAAAGATTCCAGAGGTCGTGGGTTCGAAACTTAGCCAGGACATGACAAGTTATCGTCCCATTTGGGATTTTTACCACATAATACATAATATGTCTTGGGCTTACTGTTGGAATAATGGGACTTTAATAGTCTTAATCGGGCAGTATAAATAAGGCGATATTGTTATTATTATATTTTTTTTACTGTATTAACTATTATTGTATGTACTTTTTTTCATTTTTGTATATTATTGATGTCAAATACAACATTGCCATTATTACAAATTACAAAATGCGATCAAGTTTTATTTACAGTTAATGAGGAAAAATTCATGCACTGGGTGGGATTCGAATCAACGGATACGCTACTTGAATTACTAGACTAGCGCGTTAACCACTTGACTACCAGTGCACATTTTTTTTTTTTTTTTTTTTTTAGCTTTTTCCGCTACAACAACACCAATAATATTGACTTAAAAAATAAAGATGAACGTTTCACGGTCTTTTTTATTGGATAGCCATGAAACAGCAGCTACTTTAGACGCTTGTAGTCTGTGACAAAAACTCTACTCCTTTTTAGAATAGAATAGAATATACCTTGTTTATACTACCGAGGTAAGACTGAAAAGTGCCTTTACTCCAGCAGTCAAACTGGTTTTACATATTTTATGGGATAAATATTTTACATATTAATAACATAAAAAAACCATATTAAAAAAAAAAAAAAAAAACTGAAAAGGTAAAATTAAAAAAAAGAAAAAAATAAATAAAGCTTTTTGAGGAAGCATTCGACGGACAGGAGGGCGACGACGGCGGGGAACTGCACATTGCTCACTCACCGACGAGGAAGCCGGCCCGCGACCCGTCGGGCAGGAACTGCTCGTGGGCCTGGGAGGCGTACGTGATGGCCTCGAGCTGAAGGGCGGAGAGGGCGCCCGTCCTGATGGTGGGCTCCGGGATGCTGAGGGCGTACCACACGTGGGCGGGCTCCACGCTGGAGAGGGACGCGGTCTCCACCACCGGGTCGGGGTGCTTGCGGCCCACCTTCAGCTTGGTGGGCATGTAGTCCGCGTACGTTTCCGCCACGCCCATGTTCTGGGGGTATCCATTGTTATTATTATTAACTTCTTCATTAACAGAACATAATTATGTACAAACAAATTAAAATACAAAATTGACACCAATCATCATCATAGGGTGGCATAATAAAGCCAGGCCCGCGCCGGTATGGCTGCAAGTACTGCTCGAGTTTTTAAAATTTTAAACATCCAAATTCTAGTCAGTCTATGTGAAATGAAGATACTTGCTGTGTACCTGAATCTCCAACAAAAATGTCAGTAGATGAGCCATAGTATCAGACAAGAAATTCAGTTGAATTTTTATATTGTAAAAAGGCAATCTGTTTGCGAAATCAATAAATAATAATCTTGAACGACAGTGGAGGATTTTTTTATCCAGGTTCAACAATAAACACAAATATGATAACTTTGACTTTCTAAACAACTCAAATAAATAAATGAATATATCTATTCGTTCATTCGGACCGCGCTTGAAATATTTTGACAAAAAATATCTCGAGAACGGTATTTCCCCCTCCTCCCACCCAAACCTTACACGTACCTCATCGAGCATATCTCGAGAACGGTATCAACCTCCCACACCGAACACGTGCCTCATCGAGAATATCTCGAGAACGGTATCCTACCTCGTCGTCATTGTCCTCCTCCTCCTGCTGCTGTTGCTGCTGCTGGGCCTCCTGGCGCATCTTGCTCTCGCTCATCAGGTAGGGCATCTTGCCGCCCCCGGGGCCCATGAGGCCGCCCGCGGCCCCGCCGGCCCCCCACAGGGCCGGGTTGAAGAGGCCCAGGTTGCCGCTGAGGGCCTGGGCCTGCAGGAGTTGCGCGAGGAGTGCAGTGTTGCCGCCGCTCGCTGCGAGGAGAAGAGGATTAGAGGCGAGCAGTGTTGCCAAGTCGAACCCACCACCGCTGCCGCCGCCGCCTTGACAACGAGGAAGGGGAAGGGAAAGTCGAACACGTAAGAGAGAGAGAGAACCGTCACCAGAAGAAAAATTTAAACCATTAAATACAAAAATTCAAACCATTAAATACAAAAATTCAAACCATTTAATACGTACATAAGACCTGTTGACTGCTGGAGTAAACGGACTTTTCAGTCTTATAATAATAATAATAATAACACTCTTAAGTGGAAGGTAACAACCAGGCGAGGTTGATGATTAAAGCATTTCTACCACCTAACCCTCAGAGTCTTATTATTATGTGGTCACATACCCAAATTAATGAGGAAAATTCATGCATTGGGTGGGATTTGAATGAACGGATCCCTACGCTTCTTGGATTACCAGACTAGCGCTTTAACCACTTGACTACTTGACGTCACTAGTCTTACTTCAGCAGTACAAACAAGGTTTCTATTCTATTCAAGAGAGCTAAATGGCGCTTGACCATCAATACGAAAGGCCAATGTTGCTGTACGGAGGGGTTTTCTCATGACTTAAAGAGAGAAAATCTCATATTTTAATGGGTTTCCATTACTGGGATTTTTAACGATTTTTTTTTTTCAGACCTGGTTGCAGATTTTGAGTGGAAACTCAATTCAACTGCAACCTTATGAGATCTATTGTGACATATTTTGAAAAGATATGTAAAAAAAAAAAAATTGTCGGCTCGGGGGATCGAACCCCGGATTTTCCGCATGGTAAGCGAGGATTGGTACACAAAACTTTCCTACCCAGCAACATTAACGCAGACAATGAAAAATAGACGAGTTCATGCATTCAGATTGTGAAGAAGTTCCTTGGAAATTCTACAATAACTGTCTAAAGAAGGGAGCTAATTTACAAAGGCCCATTTACTAAGTTTTGGGGCCTTTGTGAAGGAAGTATTCACAAAGCCCGAAAACACAGCAATTTTATGGTTTTATTTCCGTGTCCATGATGGTTGAGTCATGGTGGTGGAAGGATAAATGGGGGTATTAACCTCCCTGAACGCCCAGAAGCAATGTTCTGGGCTCCTCCCATGTCCTGTGTGTGTAATGTTGTGTAAAATACTATGAATTTTGTTTCATTTGTATGTCTAAAATGTGAACACAAATTACCTATTTATGGTCCTGAATACATTTGCCCTTGTAATACAATAAATTATGTACGTGCAATAATAATAAATTATAGTTGATGAATTGAGCTCTGTGAAAAGGCAGATTTTTTTTGCAGCATTAAAAATAAAAGTTATTAAACCAGGGTGTCTACTAAATGGTCAAAGTAAAATTCCCTGACTTTTCCAGGTTTTCCAGACCATTTTTCCAGTTTCTCCAGTCTACTTTTTTCATGAGACGTTATATGAATATTATATAAGACCTGCTAAAATTTTGTTAATTTTATAAAAAGTGATTAAGAGTGTTTTGTGTTTCTTACCAAAGAAGCATTATCATACTGCTGGATTACAGTGGCGCCGCAGGCAAATTTTTTTTATTTTTCATTTTCATGACAAAATTGGATCTTGAAAAAAATTCCCTGACTTTTGGTGTTTTTTCACAAAACTCCCTGACTTATGGTGTTTTTTCACAAAATTCCCTGACTTTTCCCTGACTTTTTCGGTCTCGAAAAATTCCCTGACAATTCCAGGTTTTCCAGGTTTTCCCTGACCAGTAGACACCCTGTAAACAGATTTAATCAAGTTTTATTTACAAATTTAGGTTAAATTGTATACTATTTGTAAATTGTACAAACAAAGTTGAAATTATTAAACAAAACTTGATCAAGGGCTGTGCTGATGCCTACGGCATTCTCTTTCTTTATTTTAAAGTTGTCTTTAATCAATCAACTAAAGACAACTGTTCCATTTCTTGAATTCATCAGTAAGGCTTTGCTCAAGAACTCAACAGGTTATGTATGTACTTGAAAAGAGGAAGAAGAAAAAAGAAAAAAAAGAGGAAGAAGAAGAAGAAGAAGACAATAGTGCACAAACAAATAGACATTATTCAGTGCATGCAATAATAAAACTAACTGAATAGTGAATACGTAACAATAAGTTGAAACTCCCACCATATTTTGGGATTTTGACCAGATAATAACACGTTTTGGGCTTACTGCTGGAATAAAGTTATGTAGCATTTAAATAAGGTATTATTATTATCATACCCAAGTTATACATCAAAACTAAACTTTAAACCTCACGAGATATTACAGTGTAGGTAATCGACTCGTAACTCTCTCCCTAGGAGAGTATCAACTCTCAACTATTAAAGTCTTTCTTCCTTTGCATTAACCAACATTATGCATACATGTAAATATACGAAGCATTAGAAAAAATTGGGACTTATTTTTATTTGAATTAAAAAATATTTTCCATAAGATTGACTTAATCGTCCTTACAGAGGTAAATGTCCAAGAGGACGAAGCTTCACTTTATAAAATAAGAAATTATAATCAGTTGGTCAAAACTCGAATAAATAGAAGAGGCGGAGGAATAATTATTTATTATAGAGATAATTATAGTGTTGATCTCATTGACTATAATTTCGAAGATTCAGAAAGTCTAAACTTCAAGTTATTAGACAAGAAGCTGAAAACCGAATACACAATTTTGGCAGTTTATCGTCCTCCTAATGGAATCATCGCCTCCTTTCTCCAGGACTTTCAATGGTGGATAAATAATGCGACCAGAAGAACAGATAACATTGTATTAATAGGCGACATAAATATATGTACGTTGAAAAAAAATAATATCAGTACTCATTATTTGAACACCCTGTATAGCAATGAGTTTTTACCTACAATAAGAACCATTACACGAGAAGAAATGTTGGCAGGTAAAATAACAGCTTCGTGTATTGATCATATTAATTTGAAACTTAAAAATAAAAATAAAATTTTCTCGTCAGTCATTAAAACAAAGCTATCTGACCATTACTTTGTCGCATTACAAATATATCAGCAAGAAACAATAAGGGCTCAAAATCAAGGTGTCAACAAAAAATACGTCAATATTTTAATAACTTCAAAAATAGACAGGGGAATTTCTCAGTTCAACTGGGAGGAACTCCAAAATATAAAAGATGAAAAAGATCTTTATAATACTATAACGGGAAAGTTCCAGGAAATATACGAAAAATGTATCATAAAAAAAGAAAAAAGTTACAAAGACCAGCTCACCCCTTGGGTAAATGAAGAAACAAAAAAAATAATTAGAGAAAAAAATGATGTGTTAAAAAAATGGAGAAACAATAAAAATAATGTGATTCTTTATGAAGAATATAAAATAAAAAGAAACCTAGCTACTAATGCTTTGAAAAAGCAAAAACGAATATACACTTTTAAACAGTTGAAAGATGCTAAAGGTGATATAAAAAAAATCTGGAATATACTCAACTTTTTACTGGACAGAAATTTTCGAGAAGACACGAAAACTCTTTTGTGCAAAAATTTCGGAACGACAGAAATCGATAAGCTGGCTAATTCTTTCAACTGTAATTTTAAACAGCAAATAAAGGACCTGAAACAATTAAATAATGGACCAAAATTTCAGCTTAATATGAAGCCCTATGTACAACAAAAATCCCTCAGTACATTGTATATTAGACCCCCACGAAAAGAGGATGTCTATAAAATAATTAAAAATTTAAGAAATACAGGTCCTGGTTTAGATAAAGTAAGGCCTAGGGACGTTAAAATAAACGCGATTACTCTTACTCCTATAATTACGACACTGCTGGGCCAGATTTTAGTCAATAAAAATATTCCTAAGTCGCTAAAAATTTCGTGTATTACACCGCTATATAAGAAAGGTGAGGTCCATAATTTTGGCAATTATCGTCCAGTGGGTTCCATGTGTTTCATCGAAAAAATTCTCGAAAAATATATAGAAGAGCGCACAAAGAAATATTTAGATGAAAATAAAATTATTGCCAGCTTTCAGTATGGATTTCAGCCGAAAAAAAGCACCCTGACCCTGCTCGAGGACTTTGCGGAAATCATAAACTCGGCCCTGGATCGGCGAATGTTTGTGGTCATACTCTGGCTGGACCTGACACGGGCCTTCGAAACGCTAGACCACTCCACCATACTCAAGAAATTTAAAGAAATAGGGTTGGAAAATAAAATATTCGCAAATTATTTCACAGATAGAACGCAAGTCACCAAGATCGGAGAATTCACAAGCGATAAAATAAATATCGAGGACGGTCTGGTAACCGGAGCAATAAACAGTCCTGGGTGGTACAACATCTACACCTACGACATCCAGTACTTAGATCTGAAGAGTGAGATGAAAATGTTTGCCGACGATTCCTGCATTGTTTCGGTGCACAAAAATTTAGAAGTAGCCGTTAAGACAGCTCAAAATGACTTCATTAGCCTGCAGAAGTATTTCTACAACAACGAGATTTATATCAACCAAACAAAAACAGAAGCTATGGTCATGGGGGTATCTAAGGGAATGTCAGAAATCCAACATCACAAAATAAAATGTCATGATCGACCTTGTTTATATGCAGAACAGTACAAAAGTTATTGCCAATGTCCTTTTATTGAATACTCAGAATCATGTAAATATTTAGGGATTAACATAGATAGTTGTTTTAAAATGAAAACACATGTTAATACTTTAACTAAAAAACTGAGAATTTTGAATTATAGGTTACGTAAGGGTAATGCTAGTGTTTTACCGTTACATGCTAAAAAGCTGATTTATTTTTCACTCGTAGAGTCTTTATTGAGATACGGGGCAACAATTTATTCCTACTCTCCGGCCTATGTTATAGATCCTTTGATTAGCATACAGAATAAAATCCTTAACTATCTATTTTGGAAGGAACAAGAACTTGAGGTTCGGTCAAAATTCTTACACCCGTACCAACTTTCAAAGCTAATATTAGTACTTAATTATTTCCAAAAAGAAGAATATAAAAAGACAAAGATAACAAAATACGACTTGAGAAGGCCAAATCTTGTAACTACAGTAGGGCACACAAAATATGGAGATAGAGTGCGTTCATCATTATTACCCAAGCTTTTCACTGATTATTGTAGAACTTTCCTAGAAGAAACCAATATGTCAATTGTTAAAAGAAAAATGTTAGCAATTTTACAAGAAGAACAGATAGAATAATTAATTAATTTACCTTTTATTTATTTGTTTATTTTTCATACCTTTTATTTATTTAATTTATTTATTTATGCATAATTTTTTCACTTTAACGTGTTCAATTGTTTATATTACCAATTTTCATTATATTTTATTTTTATTTTTCACCATTTTTATTACTTACCTATTTTATAAATTTTACATAACCATACATTATCGCTTGTTATTTTTACTAATATTATTGATTAAAAGAGTTTATTTATTTAATAACAAATACTTATGAGATAATGAAATGAGAGCAAGAGGAAGAAACAATCTCCTCAGAAGTTATCCTTTAGCTTAGGAGATTATATATGTTATTATTAATTTGTACAAAATAAAGTAACCAATATTCAATTCAATTCAATTCAATTCAAATAGTCAAACAAACAAAAAATTAGATGAAAGCCAACAGAAAAAATAAAAATTTAACATTAGATTTCAGAAAATGAAAAATAGTGAGTTTATCAAATCAAATAAAAATATGATTAAAAATTGTCCATCAGAAGGAGAAAACATTGTCCAACAGAATTATTATTACATGTAATATTTGTAATAGATCCCTTAACATTCTCTGCCAACCTCCGTGGTGGCGTGGTTAAGAGCATTGGTTACGGGTTCGAATCCCGGCAGAAGCGGAAAATTCCGACCTAGTTTTTCTGTTTCTAGAATTGCATGGGTGTAAAGGCAAAGTGCACTGAAGTAATGCGAAAGCGGTTCCAAGGCACAATTACCTTTTTTTAATCAAAAAGAAAAAAAAAACATGCATGTGAAGGTAAAGTGCCCTGAAGTAATGCGAAAGCGGTTCCAAGGCACAATTGCCTTTTTTTTAATCAAAAAGAAAATAAAAAATAAGAAAAAAAAACATGCAATACCGGGGATCTCACTGAGTGCAACATGAAGTCTCAAATTTCGTTGTTGTTTTTGTTAATATTAACATTTGATCCTAAAGAAAGAGTGGAGCATGAAGGGTTGCTCAACAAAGGGTTGGGTGGAAGAGATTACCACAGGCAATAACCCCGCCCTTTAGGTAGTACTTTAGCTTCTTTCTCTTTTTTGTTCTTGTATCTTTACCAAATCTATTTAAAAAAAATTATAATTTCTTTGTATTTTACTGTATATATTTTTGTTCTACCTAATAAAGCATACTAAATAATAATAATAACAAAATGTTACTCTCAGTGGGGTCCTGGCTTTGTTCTAACAAACAACATTTACCTCCAGCCATTTTGCCCTGGTTCAACATTTGGTTCATAAACGGAGCCATACCAAACGGAGGGAAGCCCATCAGTCCCTGAGCCCCGGCGCCTGCACCTCCAGCCCCAAAATTAAGAAACGGGTTCATCATGCCCCCCGCTCCTCCCTGGGGCATTCCCTTGAAACCCGCCAGCAGTTGAGGTGGCATGTTGGTTTTGTTCAGATCAATGAGACTCCCGCTGGGTCCACCCATCATTTTGTTGCCCATCCCCATCATCGGGTTCATCGGCATTGCACCACCAACTCCTGAGAACAAATTAATACAATACAATCAAACCCAAATATAAGAGAACTCAAGGGACCTACAAAAAAATTATTTTATCCAAATGTATCTTGTAAAGAGGTTATTTTCCCTTATAGAAAGGCAAATTTGACCAGGACATTGTTCTCATGCATCATAGTTTCTTTTGTAACCAGTTCACTTATACCAAAGTTTTACTGTACTCTGTTTTTTCAGCAAGAATGATACTAAAGAGTTTCATAACTCTCACAGTCTAAACAAAGTCCAATTTCTTCTTCTTGTTCTTCCTAGTCTTTTCCTAATTAAAACCTACCTGGATAATCCAGGTAGGTGTTCATCTATTATGATGGTCTCTCATATTGATAGACAATTCTCTGTATTTTGGTCCCAGGGGATAATCATTATTTATAGGGTTGGCACACAATGTGTTAAATAAGACTACATGCAGTCTCATGAGAAATACCTTCATCCAACCAAATTAGAATATATTTAAATCAATTGACGACAAAATTTGTACAAACTTACCCGTTGACTTCATGTTACCAGGCATGTTTGCAGGTATGAGTTTAGGTGTTGTCATGAGTTTCTGTAAAATAGGATTATTTTTCATATCTGGAGGAATGAGTCCTGGCACGGTGTTCTTCAGAGTGCTACTTGCTTCGGACAGAGGAACTTTCTTGCTATCTGTACTACTTGTGCTTGTACTTGATTTGTTTGAGGCGGATGCATTTGGTTTCTGGCCAATTTTACTTGCAGCTGTTGCAAGGTCTTTACCACCGCCAGGGACTTGGATTTTATCTGGATCATCATCCTCATCAAAATCACTATCTGATGATGCATCAGGTGAACTTTCCTCAGACTCTTCAACATACTTCTTCTTTGAGGCAGCCTGTTAGAATGGAAGAGCAGGAAAGAAAGAAAAAAGTTTTAAACACAAAAATCAATGAGCACAAAATTTACTTTGCACCTAAAACGTTATGTTGGAAATTTTAAATTTGAAAACCCAAGTTCAATTTGAGCAGATGTGAAAGTAATATCATCTATGGTAGATAGCTAAAAATGTACAACAAAATTAATCTAAAATTTGAATTTTAAAATCTTATTTTTCTTCTTTAAGTTGAAATTACTTTAAAAGAAAATTGGTAAACATTCAAACTCTGTTATTTGCTTTATTCTTGTAGTTCATGACACTTTTGTTTTTGACTCTGACAAATTGAAATTTCAAGAAACTTAAGTACTGAAAAATGTTGGGCATGAGCAGAAATGCATTTTGATATTATTATTTTTATTAAAATGGAATTAACATTGTTTATTAATTGAGGGATTTCATCAAGAAATTAATGGTCAAATTCATACAAAATCAAAAGGCTAATTGTCACTTAATTTCATCATTGAAGTCCTCTGAATTGGAGAAGGTTGAAGACTATTTTTTTTTTTTTAGTTTGGATAGTGAACTGATCAAATAAATACTGAGTAAAAATATGTCCTTATCATAATGATTGATGAGTAAGGAGTAAGAAAATAGGGAGAGGGATCTTAAAAGAAGAAGAGTATTTTACAGCTTTTTCAGTAGGATGAAACATCAACATCTGTAGAGGTCTGTGGTGTAGCTTGTCCTACCCGTAATATACCTTCCCCTTGATGGACAAGAAGTGATACAGTATTTCCCATTAAGGTGCTGGGTCAACACAAGCACACCAGAAGGTATCCCATAAAAACAACTGTAACCAAATTTTCAATACATTTTTTTTTTTTTTTGAGCCTGGGGATTGAACCTTGGAATTGTGTTGCAGAGCCAGACCTAATCATCTCACACATTACAGTCAAACCTGAATATAATAGAACTGAATAAGAGAGAAAAATTGACATATGGGAACAATCCTGTAGGTCCAATTTACCTCTAAAAAGAGCAAATAAAATCTTAATAAAGGAAATCCTGATGTAAGGGAAAAATTCTGGTCTCTTGATATCTAGGTTGGACTGTACATAAATATGAAATGACCGATTGGGTTTTTACACGGGCAATAAATTAAGAATTTTTGATGCACAGTTGAAAATATTTGATTAAAAATTATTAATTGGTACCTACTTTAAAATTAGTCAGTCCAACATGAAAGACAAAACAAAAAATTAGGCAGAATCTTGTTCATGACATCTTTTTTGAGTCTTATCAGCCAACCAGAGCTTAGAACACACTAGAAACGTAAACTGTATTTTAAGTGTTGACGGTTAGCATTGAAAAAGTTATTCAGCTTAGCTTATGCTACTACTACACCTACAGTTTTGGGTAAGGAGAGACATACAAAGAATACTTATTTGATTTAAATGTAAATATTGAGGAGAAAAAACCTCACAAATATGGGTCTACCTACCTTCTTGTTTTCAGCCAATGTTTTCAGATATTCTGATTCTTTGATTTTCATTGTAGAAAATTTCTTTAATGAATAGTTAGAATCAGAATGTAAGTTACTTTGGTGATAAGCCCACTAAACTTTCACAGCCACTACAAATCCATGCAAGATCAACTTTGCTGAGAGATGGCACTTAAAGAGTGGCAATTGTAATCAAAAGTATGTTTTAAGACAGCATTAGGGAGGTGCAGTGTTAAGGGTGCATTTAAATAGCAAATGTAAAAGCAAAGGAGTACATCTCAAGATGTGTTTTACAACTACAAAAAGGAATCGAACGATATTTTCGACTCTTGAAGCAAGAGAGACACAAACGAGAGCGTCAAATGCAGTTTGAAAAGCAGAAAAACTTTCTTAAACACTCAAAATCACTGCAAAGATCGACAGCTTCTGGGCAAAGTCAAGACGCCGAAAGCTTGTCTTCAAATATTTAAGAAGGAGTTCCAACCCAGATTTTATCGATTAATAGCTCAAATTAGGGTTACTTACAGCTCTTTTAGGTTTCGCCATTTCCAGAGAAACTTAAATATGATTAATTTTACACTGATAAGTGATCAAATACACAAAATAGCAAGATATTTTTGTGTATATTTTTGACAATTTATTTTCTCTCTCGCGCCATGTTGATTCATCGGAGGAAAAAACAAAAAATGAGGGGGATTTTTTCACACACACGAAAAAATCGGCAAGGGAACAAAAAAAATTCTGGCATAGGCGAAAAAATATTTACCTACAGTTCGGAGGGAAATAAATTTTCCCACGTGGGATAAATTATATCTAATCTAGGGGAAATTGACCATTTTATGATTTGGGAGATTTATAATTTTTTAGGGTTTTTTTCTAGGGTTATTTATGTATGGTTTAAATGCATAATTATTATAATTATATATGTATAAGCAAAATATTACGGGAAAAATGACTTCGTTCTATGATGTGATTTACCTGAAAACTAGGACCAACGGGCTGTATCAGATTTGGGGACCTTTAGTGCGGTGTGATAGATGCATGCATTAGCGGAAATGTTGAAAATTCAATTATTGAACCGCGCGGCATGCATGTCACACATGCAGGTTGCCTGTCCATGTGTGGGGAGTTCTGCACAGGCCTCAGTTATAAGTTTTTTTCACACTCTCTGTCTCTCACCTTTTCCTTCTCTCTAACTTTTGTTACTTATTTATTCATAGCACAACATAGCATTTGACCGACATACATGTACGTATTGTACGTGTCCTAACGGCCTAAGAGTATCGTCGGATTCTTTGTATACAGGGTGGGGCAAAAGTCTGGAACCCCCGGAATATATTTTTAAGGGCTTTCTAACTAGGTTTGAAACTTTTCACGCTACAAAGTGGGGTAGTAGAATTATCTTCTGGAGTAAGGACTTTTTTTTCTTCCCCCAAGTACAAGAAGGTATGACCATCCACCTAATCCAATAGTACGGCCATGCCTTAGCAGATTCTTTGAGGGATACCTTCGAATCCTTATTAGCAACATAGAAGCCAGTGTTTAGACATTACCCCTTTACTCTCAATATTTAATCACAAACCGGTACATCTCTTCAGTTCATTTTTGTGACTGAGTAATAAATGGCTAGAACGTGTGTGTATGTTCAGTCCAGTTCCATTGCAAAGTACGGGCAAATAGGTAGTTTGTTATATGCCCTCATGATAGTAAATCTTAGGGCGTCATTAATAGATGTCTTTGTACTACATCTGTGGCGCTAAGTCGCTGAATGCGTAGTGTCTTATATGGAGAAAACCGATGCTAAGCAATGAAATGAGTTTTCGATTTTACAGGTTGGACCAAAAAACCGTTTACACCCGTCAATGGTAGATTACTGACGCTATTTCCAGCCCAGATCTGCAATCCGTTATTTCTGCTTCGCCTTGGTAACTGCACAAAGTGATTTTCAACACCTTTTCGAAATAGTCCGACTTTGGCTTAGTCTTCAGGTCACTGCTTCATATCTGTTGATGAATTTATCCTGCACGATTCTGCAGAAAGCCAACAAAATTTTGATCTGTCTAGATACGCCAAATGGTTTAGTTTGTCATGCTTTTTTACACCTGAACAGAAAAAAACACCCGAAAAACTTTTATACTAAATAAAACACTACACATTTGTCCGAAAAAATTTTGGCACAGACACTAGAAAGTTAGATAAAAGTTGGCGGCCACCCCGAGGATAATAAGAAATAAATTTATGATTTTTTATCACGTGATCTTCTGGGAAAATGAACCAGGTAAGTCTCATAGGTAACGACGACAATACAGGTCAAATGAGACGGGCAATAAGTAAATCTCAAAAAAAATATACTATAACACACATTAGCTACACTGCTACATACATTTTCCCCAAGCTGCCTGGAATGGGCCGGACATTGCCTGTATCACAACTTCCGACTAATTTCTTTTCTTTTTTTACAAAGGTACGTAGTTGTGAATCGCTTTCGCATTACTTCAGTGCACTTTACCTTTAGATCCATGACATTCCAGAATAATTGGTCAGAATTTTCTACACCGGACGGGATTCGAGCCAGCAACCAATGCTCTTAAACACTGAGCCAAGGAAACAAAAAGCGCACGAATTACTCAGTGCTCAAGCACTCGCTTGCCATGCGGAAGGTCCCGGGTTTGAACACCCGCGCCGACAAAAATGTGTATTCAAAATTTGGTTACAGTTGTTTGTAAGGGATACCTTCTTCCGGTGGGCTTCTGTTGACCCAGCACCTAAATGGGAAGTATTGTGTCACTTCTCGCCCATCAGAGGGGAGGCATACTACGGGATGGGCAGGCTACAACACAGACCAGAAGCGTCTGCAGTAGGTCCTGTTTCATAGCTACGAAATAAAAAAAGGCTGTGAAACACTCCTTTTTATGTTAAAAAAAATCACAAAAAAAAAGGTCGAGTGGTTATTTACCAAGGTCTACTCTTTGAATTCCACAATTTTATAACAACAGGACTATATTACGAGCTATTTCTCTACTGTGTAGGTACAAAACACAAGAACGGTATTGTGATCTGAAGATAGGATCCCAAGCAATGCCTACTTCAATTTGAGTTAATCATCACATAATAATAAGTTAATCATCACATAATAATACAGGGTTAGGTGCTAGAAAATACTTTTAGCATTAACCTTGCCTGGTGGTTACCTTCATTTGAAGAGATTTAAAGTAATAGACCAACCTCAGTGGCTTGATCGATAAAGCGGCGGACTTGTAACCAGGAGGTCGGTGCCCAGTTTCAGCGTGGATTTAATAAAACGAGTAGTTGTGATATCACGAAAGTGATTAACACAAATATGAGAACTTTGTTTAGGTAATATTTAGCTGGCTGGGGGACTATAAAGAGGGAGTAGACCAGCAGTCTGGCTGGGGGACTATAAATAGGGAGTAGACTAGAATTGGCTTGGTTCAGGGGGCCCTTGTCAATTATTAGCCTCCTTGTACAGACAGTAGTAGAAGTGCTAAGTCATCACTCCACTGTCTGGCTACCATCGTTCACGATGACGCCACCCTATGATGAATATTTAGCATCTGTAAAGACAAAAATAAAACAAGAAAGACTTCAAGGAATTTGGAGGGGTTTTAAAAAAAATGTAACACTATATTTATAAAGATACAAACAAGCGTGGAGGATGGCGTCTCTCTCGTGTATGTGTTTCTTCAGTCATATCGCCATGGTCTTGATACACATCATAGATACTCTGGGTCTGGGTCGTCAGAACTTCTCACTTTTTCGACTTCTTTGCGGGCGCGGCCGAGCCACCTCCGCTCGCCGGTTTCTTGGCGGCTGGTGCAGATTTCTTAGCGGGCTGTTGACCTCCGGCGGGTTTGGGGGCGGACTTAGGGGCGGGGGCAGACTTGGGGGCGGCAGCTTTGGATGCGGATGCTTTGGCATCTTTGGCGCCTGGGAAATATCAGTATTATCAGTATCAGTATAAACAGAAAAGTTAGAAGTTGTACTAGATGTAAATGAATATCAGAACATACCTGGACAGCTGTTTCGAGCTTATTAGCTCCCATCAACTAACCTCTCTATTTTAATCAGTATAAAACAGTACAAATACAATATAATGAAAATATCTATTGGATAAGGACCCAAGAACAATAATTATTATCGATCATTCGCGCTGTCTCTCTTGGACCCAGAGGTACTAGAAAAACTGTAAGGAGTCTACCTTATGAAGATGTAGCTTGGTCGAACACGGGCGTGTTTTGATTTAGAGCCCTTTAAGCCGTGAAAGTACCCTCTAAGCCGTGAAAATACCCACTAAACCGTGAAAGTACCCTCTAAGCCGTGAAAGTAACCTCTTAGCTGTGAAAGTACCTTCTCAGCCGTGAAAGTACCCTCTAACCTGAAGAGAATGGCAAAGGCATTCATTATCACCACCCTTGATCAGACTTTGTTTTTTACCTTTAATTAATTATATCCTTTCACTGTACCTGTACATAAAAATTGTAAATAAAGATTGATCAAATTGTTGAATAAAAGCCGTGAAAGTACCCTCTCAGCCGTGAAAGTAACCTCTAATCCGTGAGTAAACTATAAACCATGAAAGTAACCTCTAAGCTGTGAAAATAACCGCTAAGCCATGAAAGTAACCTTCTAAGCTGTGAAAGTAGTCTCTAAGGCGTGAAAGTAACCTCTAAGCCAAGAGAGTAACTGTAGACAAATAATAATAATAATAATATGAGTACATTCAATATACTTTTTTTGGACAGTCCACCCAATATGCAACCTTACTTTCACGAATGAGAGGTTACTTTCACAGCTTAGAAGGTTACTTTCACGGCTTAGAGTTTATTTTCACAGCTTAGAGGTTATTTTCACGGCTTAGAGGGTACTTCCATGGCTTAGAGGTTATTTTTACAGCTTAGAAGGTTCCTTTCACAGCTTAGAGGGTACTTCCATGGCTTAGAGGGTATTTTTTACAGCTTAGAGCTTACTTTCATGGTTTACAGTTCACCCAATGTGCAACAACCCGTCCACTGTTCTCACCTTTAGCAGGGGTGGCGGAGGTCGCAGGTTTGGCGGCTCCCTTTCCACCGGCGGCTGCGGCGGTCTTGCCTCCCTTAGCACTGGCGGCGGCGGACTGCTTGTCTCCTGCCTTGGCTCCCTTGGCGGGCGCGGCGTCCTTGGCTCCCTTCACTGGGGCAGCGGCGGACTTGGCTGCAAATAAGTATAAGTATATTTTTATTTAGAGTGCAGTACAACAATACAGGTGTTGGCTTTACAAAAGTTAGCCAGCATCCAATTACATAGTATACACTATAGAACAAGAAAAAAAAAAAAAAATAACAAGAATAAAAAAATTGAAAAAAAAGATAGTGATGGTAATAATATTAAAAAAAATTAATAATAAGGATAATAATTCGATCAATGAGGTTATTTTTTGTAAATCAACCATATTTGTCTTTCAAAAGTCAAAATTGGCACATTTTCTATTACAAGTGTAAATAAGAACTAAAGTGTAAATAAAAACAAAACAAGAAGTGATATTTGTTTTTTTATTTACACTTTATTTTTTATACATTACATCAACAATAAATTTCAATTTAAAAAAAAATCCTGGGTGAAGTTAATTCCTTAGGCATTCTTTGCCACTTAACCCCGACACAGTTAAGTGGCATGCAGTACCTACTCTCGTTTATCCCGTGAAAACGAAGCTACAGTCCTTTTACTCTCATAGTGTATAAAGAGCGGTTAGTGAGTTGTAAGTAATAAGCAACACAGAAGTTTCAGTTTACATAATTTCAATAAAACCATAATAATTGGTGACAAAAAAACTCATGTATATTGTACAAGACTGTATCAGACAAAACGTGTCTACATGACCATACGGAATGTCATCACAAGACATAGCGACATACCTGACTTGATGTCCACAGATAAAAACGACTCATCAGAATATGGATGATTCTGCAAGTAGCTGGGCTGTGGTATTTTAATAATGTTTTAGATATTGCAATTAAAACTTTCTTCCTTTCGCTGATTCAATTGAACTAATATTCATGATTACTTACAATGACACATTTAATTCAATATTTAGTAATGATTGCAATCAAATCAAGTCATGTTCCAGTCAATAATACCACAGAAACTGCACAAAGAACAGAGCATGGGGTAAGGTGACTGAATTTGATTTAACAGTTTTTCAAAGACTCCCATAATGAACTGAGTCTGTCCAAAACAGGCGTACCAACTGTAGAAATACTCTTTGATGGTTGATCTGTGAAGTTAAGAAATGTATGTACTAACACTTTTCTACAAAATAAAGTAGCAGAAGCTTGATGTAGAAGCAATGACAGAATAAAGTTTTTTTTTTTTTACTAAAAAAAATTGTCCAACTTTATCAATGAACTTTACAGTCTCATTTTAGCTTATAATCATTTTAGCAACTTTTCATGAGGAATGAATGATTAATGTCAAAGGTTCCTAAAATTTCTCGATGTGTATTGTATCAGATAAAACGTGTCTACATGACCATACTGAATGTCATCACAAGACATAGCGACATATCCGACTTGATGTCCACAGATTAAACCGACTCATCAGAATATGGATGATTCTGCAAGTAGCTGGGCTGTGGTATTTTATTATATATTATGTTTTAGAATCTAAAATTAAGATATTGCAATTAAAACTTTCTTCCTTTCACTAATTTAGTTGAACTAAAATTCATGATTACTTACTATGACATATTTAATTATACAATTAGTAATGATTGCAATCATATAAGTAATGCTTTTTTTTAGTATAAGTCTGCTCTGGAATTTATTTTACTGGAAATAAGTCATGTACCAGTCAATAATACCACAGAAACTGCACAGAGAACAGAACATGGGGTAAGGTGACTGAATTTGATTTAACAGTTTTTCAAAGACTCCCATAATGAACTGAATCTGTCCAAAACAGGCGTACCAACTGTAGAACCTTTAATGGTTGATCTGTATAACTCAAGAAAACCATAAATATTGTAACAAAAGTATCTATAAAAATGGTACAAGACTGTATCAGATAAAAAAACGTGATCTACATGACCATACTGAATGTCATCACAAGACATAGCGACATACCTGACTTGATGTCCACAGAATAAAACGACTCATCAGAATATGGATGATTCTGCAAGTAGCTGGGCTGTGGTAATGCATATGTTTACCATATTGTGTATGTAATAACACTTTTCTACAAAATAAAGTAGTAAAAGCTTGTTCTAGTAGCCATAAAGTATAGAAAACTTCAATATAGATACCAACTTTTAATCATTTTAGCAACTTTTCATGGGGAATGTATGATTAATGTCAAAAGGTTCCTAAAATATCTCAATGTGTATTGTATCAGATAAAACGTGTCTACATGACCATACTGAATGTCATCACAAGACATAGCGACATATCTGACTTGATGTCCACAGATTAAAACGACTCATCAGAATATGGATGATTCTGTAAGTAGCTGGGCTGTGGTATTTTAATAATGTTTTAGATATTCCAATTAAAACTTCCTTCTTTTTCGCTAATTTAATTGAACAAATGATCATGATTACTTACAATGACATATTTAATTTAACAATTAGTAATGATTGCAATCAAATAAGTCATGTTCCAGTCAATAATACCACAGAAACTGCACTAGGAACAGAGCGTGGGGTAAGGTGACTGAATTTGATTTAACAGTTTTTCAAAGACTCCCATAATGAACTGAATCTGTCCAAAACAGGCGTACCAACTGTAGAAATACTCTTTGATGGTTGATCTGTAAAGTTAAGAAATGTATGTACTAACACTTTTCTACAAAATAAAGTAGCAGAAGCTCGATGTAGAAGCATTGACAGAATAAAGTTTTTTTTTTTTTTTTACTAAAAAAAATATTTCCTTCAACTTTGCACAACTTGGAATGGTACCCAAGACACATGAACTATTTCCTCTCTGTATGGCGTGAGAATTTTTTTGCATTAGGAAATTCTTCATTTGACAGTCTCCTGTTTTTTTTTTTTTTAACAATTGTCCAACTTTATCAATGAACGTTACAGTCTCATTTTAGCAACTTTTCATGAGGAATGAATGATTATTGTCAAAGGTTTCTAAAATTTCTCAATGTGTATTGTATCAGATAAAACGTGTCTACATGACCATAAGGAATGTCATCACAAGACATAGCGACATATCTGACTTGATGTCCACAGATAAAAACGACTCATCAGAATATGGATGATTCTGCAAGTAGCTGGGCTGTGGTATTTTATTATATGTTTTAGAATCTAAAATTAAGATATTGCAATTAAAACTTTCTTCCTTTCACTAATTTAGTTGAACTAAAATTCATGATTACTTACTATGACATATTTAATTATACAATTAGTAATGATTGCAATCATATAAGTAATGCTTTTTTTAGTATAAGTCTGCTCTGGAATTTATTTTACTGGAAATAAGTCATGTACCAGTCAATAATACCACAGAAACTGCACAGAGAACAGAGCGTGGGGTAAGGTGACTGAATTTGATTTAACAGGTTTTCAAAGACTCCCATAATGAACTGAATCTGTCCAAAACAGGCGTACCACCTGTAGAACCTTTAATGGTTGATCTGTATAACTCAAGAAAACCATAAATATTGTAACAAAAGTATCTATAAAAATGGTACAAGACTGTATCAGATAAAACGTGTCTACATGACCATATGGAATGTCATCACAAGACATAGCGACATACCTGACTTGATGTCCACAGATTAAAACGACTCATCAGAATATGGATGATTCTGCAAGTAGCTGGGCTGTGGTAATGAATATGTTTACCATATTGTGTATGTAATAACACTTTTCTACAAAATAAAGTAGCAATAGCTAGTTGTAGTAGCAATGACAAAAAAAAATGTATAGAAGACTTCAATGTGGATACTAACTTTTTATCATTTTAGCAACTTTTCATGGGGAATGTATGGTTAATGTTAAAGGTTCCTAACATTTCTCAATGTGTATTGTATCAGATAAAACGTGTCTACATGACCATACTGTATGTCATCACAAGACATAGCGACATATCTGACTTGATGTCCACAGATTAAAACGACTCATCAGAATATGGATGATTCTGCAAGTAGCTGGGCTGTGGTAATCAACAATCATGATCAGGCGCGGCTGGTGCTAAAGAGTTGCGGGTTGCGGAACTCTAGCAGCCCCAGACGAAAAGGAAAAAAGGTTTTTTCAAGTCCTAGCTTATATACAGTGAAAATTATCAGACAACTCATCTAGAATAAATAATTTATAATTACAATGTTTGACATGGTGGTAAATAAACTTAAACTCGATAGGTTGATAGGAGGTACTAAGAGGTAGATAGGAGGTACTAAGAGGTAGATAGGAGTTACTATAAATTCTATATTAGTCCTCTTTATGTGGCAGCATCGCAAAAAAGAATTCCCACCGGCCGCGCCTGGTTTAGTACGAGAAATAAATGCTACGAGCATTAACCTAGTCCAGTGGTTGTTAACCTTCGACTAGAGAGCATCATTAAGGTTTTCCGGCCCTACCCAGGCTGGGTGAGGTTAATGTGGGTAGCTGGCAGGTACAATTCCCAGCGAATGGAGGGTAAACCCGTCCTGACTATCTATCTCAGTCAGGACATTAAATCCAAATGGAATCTCAACTGGTCACAATAGATCTAATTAGGTAGCAGTGTTAATTGTCAGGGTTTCACAGAAAATACTGCAACCAGGTCAGGTAATAATAATCATTATGGTACATACCTCCCTTGGCCGGGGCGGCGGTCTTGCCGGCTCCCTTGGTCTTCTCGGCGGCGGGGGCAGCAGGCGCGGCGGCCTTGGCGCCCTTCGACGCCTTGGCGGGGGCGGCGGCGACGGGTGCAGGGGCGGCGGCGGCCGCTTTCTTGGGCGCGGCGGCGGAGGCCTTGGGGGCGGCTTCGCTGGAGGTGGTGGAGAGGCGGAGCGAGGAGGAGCGGCGCCGCTTGCGCTCCTCGTCCTTCGCCTTCTTCTTCTCCTTGATGCGGATGGCGAGGAGCTTGGCGTACTCGGCCGCCTGCTCCTTCCGCTTCAGACAGCGGCGCTTCTTCAGCGCCAGCAGGTGACGTTTGCGCTGGGGAAAGAAGGTGCAACGTAATAATAATAATAAGGAATTTTATTATTTATATAACAATGTTTAAATATTTATAAATTTCCCTCTAAGTAATATGTGTACTTTTAGGGAATAATACTTTTAAGGGAATAATAGTTAGTAATACATTTGAATCTGGATATACGACTGGAAACCTAATTATACCCCAATACAAGATGTTCCTTCTGGAAGATCTTAGTGAGAATAGAATAAAAAAAGATAAATCTAGACAAAAAATCGCTGAAACTGGAATTACTTCCCAATACATTTTACTTTCTATTAAATCCAGTCACTATTTTCGAAATTGAGCTGATAAAATTTCTGGTTTGAAACATTTTCAACCACTGTGTTCACAATATTAAATACAGGAGAATTAAAAATATATGCAAGGAAATAGAAGAAAGGCAATAATATTTTCATTTACCATTTTTATACTGCCCACTTAGCATTAATAAGGACCATTATGGTATCAACATTCATGCCTACACAGAATGCAAACTCCTAAATTATATCAATATCTCACAAAAACTTGATAAAATAGTTTGAATTTTATTAAAGTACTTCTCACCAATGAAATAAAATTGTATCAGATAAAACGTGTCTAAATGAGCATACAAATACCATCACAAGACATAGCAACATATCTGACTTGATGTCCACAGTATTAAACGACTTGTCTGAACATATGATTCTGCAAGTAGCTGGGCTGTGTTAGTAAGCACTAAAATAATACAATTTATTAGTACAGCCAAAACAGTCTAGTAGAGGGACTAAATCAATTTTAGCTCATTAATAAAGAAAAATAACCATGGATCAATTTGTTGTATGAATGTATCAGATAAAACGTGTCTAAATGAACATACAAATGACATCACAAGACATAGTGACATATCTGAATATAATATCCACAGTAATAAACGACTCATCAGAACATAAAGGATTCTGCAAGTAGCTGGACTGTGGTAAGAATTGATAAAATGACATCATTGGTTTTCTTATGATCTGTCAATGATTTACATTTAAATAACCAACTAAACAAAAACTTGTCTGGGGCTTTAATTTTGAAGTCACTGAAATATGCTCACGTCATCGTCAGCTGACAAAACCAAAAGTCAGCCTTTGAGCTATCACATTATTCCAGACATGGGAAATATATTTTTCTTGATGATCTAAGATATTTTTTGTTTGTTGATATATGTATATTTTTTTTAGCACAATTCTTTCAAGATATTCTCTGAACCAATTGTTGACACAATTTTAACTGGTCAAAGAGCTGTAATGCAACTGATATTTTAACTTCAAGTTCCATGAATAACATGGAACTCTATTGATGTTTTGTTCTTTTCATTGAAATTTAAAAAAAAACCAATGTATACATACTATTATTATTGTATCAGATAAAGCATGTCTAAATGACCATAAATATGTCATCACAAGACATAGCGACATATCTGACATGACAATAATGTCCACAGTATAAAACGACTCTTCAGAACATACTGTTTCTGCAAGTAGCTGGACTGTGGTAGTTAATCATCATCAGAACAAACAAAACTTAACTATGGTAATAATTAAGAAATTGTAGAATTGTGATATTATCTAAGAATTGAAGATACAAAAAAAAAAAAACAAACAAACAATAATAATAATAATAGCTAAATAATTTTCAAAGTTTTTTTTTCTCTAATTTATAAACATTTTTTTTATTTTTATATTGTGTGCTTTTAATTACTTTATCTTATGTATTGTAATCTATAATCTGTTTAAACATAGGTTTTCTGATAATTATAGTCATTTTCTTTTAAAGTAACATAATTTTTTTTACCTATTGATATTTTATCTATTGATTTCTAATATAATTAAGGCAAATAAGAAATAAATCAACTGAATTAATTTATCTTCCTGTCTTTGTGTCATATTTAATGCTATCAATAGACATAGAATACTTGTACCAGTCAATAATACCACAGAAACTGCACAAAGAACAGAGCGTGGGGTAAGGTGACTGAATTTGATTTAACAGTTTTTCAAAGACTCCCATAATGAACTGAATCTGTCCAAAACAGGCGTACCAACTGTAGAACCTTCAATGATTGATCTGTATAACTCAAGAAAACCATTAATATTGTAACAAAATATTTCATGTACATTGAACTAGACTGTATCAGATAAAACGTGTCTACATGACCATACTGAATGTCATCACAAGACATAGCGACATATCTGAATTGATGTCCACAGAATAAAACGACTTATTAGAACATGTATAATATTCTACAAGTAGCTGGGCTGTGGTTGTCAATTAATGATCAATGCACCATCCAGAAATTTACAACATTACACTAAATAATAATGTAGCTTAAGCTCATTTTTGAACATGGCCAATGGATTCATAATTTTTAATTCCAACTTAAAATTCATAAAGGCCAATGAGAAAAAAGGATACAAAAAGACTACAGGTTGCTGAAATGAAATTCTTAAGAAGCATTGCTGGTAAAACAAGGCGAGATCGCATAAGAAATGAAAACATCAGAAGCATACTAGGGTTTGAAAGTTTAGAACATAGAATGTCAAAAAGTAGACTGAAATGGTTTGGACATATGATGAGAATGAATGAAAATAAATTACCGAAAAGAATGTATGAAAAGAAAATCCAAGGAAAAAGACCACAAGGAAGACCCAGACATCGTTACAAAGACACTCTGAAATTAGATATAGAAAAGAGAGGGTTTACTCTAGAAGTAATTGAGAGGGACCAGAAATATAATAATAGAATATGGTGGAGAGGCTTCGTCCATCGACCCGTTACGACGGAACGAAAGCGGTTTGATTGATTAAAATTCAAACATACTGACATCAAACTATAGTATTTAACTTTTTATTTCAAGCACTTAAAATTTATTTAATGTATGTAGGACATGTAGGTACACTGAAAAATGCCACACAACACCTATATTTAGTTTTTTATATGAAATTAATAATAATAAACCAGGATGATTTATTAAGAATCTATGGGCGGAGAAACAGAAATATGTACGAGAAATAAATATTGCATTCAACACATTGGAGTATTACATGGAAAATCAATTTAAGAACTTGATAAATACCTGGAGGGTGACGGGGGTGATCAGTCGCTGGATCTTAGGTGCCTTGTACAGCTTGCGCACCTTCTTCTTGCCATCTTTAGCCGGCTTGGGGGTCAGCGGCCTCTTGATCACATACTGACGCACATCATCTTCCTTCGTCAGGTTGAACAGCTTGCGGATCTTGGAGGCCCGCTTAGGTCCAAGACGACGGGGAATGGTTGTGTCAGTGAGTCCGGGAATTTCCTAGTGGAAGAGAAGAAATTATAGTGAGTTATGCATTTCCTGAAACAAATACTTTATCTATACAGGGTGTAACAGACTAAATGTAAAATCTCTTAAGGGGTGGTAGTATAGATCATTTCCAACCATTAATGTTCTATAACACTTTTGATTTAACTCAGTGGTTCTCGAGATATTATTTTTTTGAATTATTTTTACAAGTCCCCTGCCGCTCGACAAAGAATGGCATCTAACTCCGTAAATACAGTAGATGAAGCAATAGATTTAACTTTTTCCATAAGATAACAATATTTCACTATTATTTAGACTAGATTTATTCTTAAAAAGTGCACACGTACTGAAAAAAATCGGCAGCAGCGGAAAATTTATCGCGAACATGAAATCCACCTGAAACTTCAGCCGCCATTTTCTCAAAATACTGCCCTCATAAAGTATTGGTTTCATTTATTTAAAAACTTGCTTGAAGTCTTATCTTTCAGAAAGTATGACACACTTGATATAAAACTTTCATTTTTTATTGAAACCAAGAGAAATAAAAAAAAGTCAGTCAGTACTACTAACTGTACCTACTAGGCTACCATCCTACTTTTACCTAGGGAACTAATTTTTTTCTTCAATTTGACAAATTATGGTTGCCATTTATTTTCCAACGGCCCAAAAGTTTGCCTCAGTAGACTCTTAACTTGGAGGTCACTGGTTTGAGTCTCAAGTGTGGCAAATTAGTATGTACGTATCCATGTATGATACTTTTAGCTGTGGTGCTTCAGAAATCAATATTAATCGTAATTGTTCATTTGTTCATAAGAGGAAAGGGTCTCAATGATAAAATGGTTTGAATGAAATGAAACATAACAATGTACCTACATAGTTAACACCCACAGGTAAAGGTGGTACGGTAAATACTGAACATTCATAGGTTGGTACAAATTATTATGTTAGTAGGTACCGAATTTTAATAAAACACATGGAATACTAAAATATTAAGGTCAATTAGTAGTCACCGTGGCAGAGTGAGTTAGCGTGCTAGGCGTTGCACGCATGGTGACCTGGGTTCGATCCCCAGCGGGACAGGAGTTTTTCTGCTCTGTACTTGGATGTTCGGGGTCCACTCATACCTCGTGAGGAAAAATGAGTAGTTACTTGTTTGAGTAACGACCAGTGGCGGCATTACCAGAGTAAAAAGAAATTAATGTAATAGAATAATTCGAAAAGTAAAGGAGGCTCTTAGTAATGCTGCGCTACCCACAAAAAATGTGAAAAGGCCTTGTGCTTCACCACAAATAAAACCATACATACATACTAAAATATTAAGGTCAATTAATCACGATCGTGGTGTCACAATAGCTCAAACTCGTCTTACTAAATATTTGCCATACTTGAGACTCGAACCAGTGACCTCCAAGTTAAGAGTCCGCAGCCTTATCAATGAATCGACTGAGGCTAATTTTTTGGGCCGTTGGAAAGTAAATGACAACCATAATTTGTTAAATTGAAGAAAAAAATTAGTTCCCTAGGTAAAAGTAGGATGGTAGCCTAGTAGGTACAGTTAGTAGTACTAGTCTGGCTGGGGGACGTTAAACAGGGAGAAGACCAGTGTCCCGCTAGAGGACTATAAACAGAGAACAGACTAGCCAACCTTACAAGCCAGGCTAGCTTGCAGTTTCCTAAGGGTTTAATGGCTTATAAAGAAAAGTCCAAGTCCTCATGATGGTTGATCGCACATAGAAATATGTGATTCAGGACGAGCCAACTTTGAAATAAAGTTGGCAGGAGACCATCACTCACCCCTCCAGCTGTAGCCAAGCTGGCTACAACAACAACAACAACAGTTAGTAGTACTGACTGATATTTTTTTTAGTTTCTCTTGGTTTCAATAAAAAATGAAAGTTTTATATCAAGTGTGTCATATTTTCTGAAAGATAAGACTTCAAGCAAGTTTTTACATAAATGAAACTAATACTTTATGAGGGCAGTATTTTGAGAAAATGGCGGCTGAAGTTTCAGGTGGATTTCATGTTCGCGATAAATTTTCCGCTGCTGCCGATTTTTTTCAGTACGTGTGCACTTTTTAAGAATAAATCTAGTCTAAATAATAGTGAAATATTGTTATCTTATGGAAAAAGTTAAATCTATTGCTTCATCTACTGTATTTACGGAGTTAGATGCCATTCTTTGTCGAGCGGCAGGGGACTTGTAAAAATAATTCAAAAAAATAATATCTCGAGAACCAATGAGTTAAATCAAAATTGTTATAGAACATTAATGGTTGGAAATGATCTATACTACCACCTCTTTAGAGATTTTACATTTAGTCTGTTACACCCTGTATATTTATTAACACAATAATCAGGAAGCACCTTCCCTGTACTACCTATTACAATGGATTGATCCTAACAAAAAAAAATATACAACAAAACATTACTAAACTTAATGAAAAACAAAACTTAGTCAAGTAGTTCAATGGTACCTACATTGAATAAACCAGTTCTTGTAATGTCCAGTGAGGTTAGGACTTGAATGAGAACCATTCAAATTTGCACCAGCCTCATGATGCTGACTATAACCAACCCACTCAGGCTTGGTGAGATTAATTTGAGTAGCTGGATTGTGCATTTCCAGCAAATCAAGAACCCTTGTCATATGACCATTCTCTTGAAAGGAATGTTTACAACAAAAAAATAAAACTAAACCCACTATGATTTCTCCAATATTAAGTTATTGGAACCTACCTGTTCTCCCTTGCGCACCACAATGAGTGCCAGAACACTCAAGTTGGAGTCTACAATGCAGCCCCGAACTGACTTTCTCTTTCTCTCACCGGTCCTGCGGGGTCTGTAACATGAGTGTCCCTTAGACAGGAGCAGACGGACTCGCACTGAAATGAATTAGGAAACATTGAAACATCAGTTTCCAGGACTTACTGTAAACAACAACTTACCCATGGTACATTACTTTAAACAGCCAGTCTCATAGACTACCACCTCATTCTTAAAAAAAAAATCTTTGTCTATTAGTGTAATTAAACTGAATCAAATCTTGAGAATATTTGTCCTCAGAATATTCTAGGAAGCTAAATAGCTTACAAATACCTATGTAACACAATTAATGTTGAAAAAATCTGTGAGTGTCAGTGAAAATGATGTTTTGTGTTAAGGGTTATTATCTACTCTTGTACTGGATTAAATAATAATAAGGTTCTTATGTCCCATGAGCATGAATGACATCAAAAGATATTGTAATCTAACTTCTCTTATTTTAGCAGGGCTTCATGTGGCAATGACCTCACTATAAGTTAATATTTAATTTTCCTTCTTCTTGTTATACAATGAGTACTTACAACCAAAACAAGTGTCTGTAGAAATTATGTGGACTGTGATATTAGCAAGAATTACATCCAATAATATGAAACATTATATAACAGATTTTTTTTTGTTATGATTTTGCAACTAAGTAGAATACCATGATAGTATATTAGATAAAATGTGTCTGCATGACCACAATAAACATCATCACAAGTGAAATATCTGACATGAAATTAATGACCTTAGAAATAAACAACTCATAGCTGGACTGTGGTAAAAAAACCAGTCTTGATAATGACTGAGAAAAAACATGATTCAATATGTTTGGACCATCAATTCAATAATGTATCAGATAAAACGTATCTGCATGCCCACTTTAAATGTCATCATGAGACATAGCAACATATCTGACAAACTATAATGTCCACAGTAATAAACAACTCATCAGAACATGTCAAATTCTACAAGTAGCTGGACTGTGGTAATTTAGCTAGCCTTGAAGTAAATAAATTGAAATTTTAAAAAAAAAACAATGATTAGGAGTGTTTCTACCATCAATTCAAAAATGTGTCAGATAAAACGTGTCTGCATGACCACAATAAACATCATCACAAGACATAGCAACATATCTGACTTGGAAGTATAATATCCACAGTAATAAACAACTCATCAGAACATGTAGAATTCTACAAGTAGCTGGACTGTGGTAAAAAAAACTAACCTTGATCATGACTGACAAGATATAAATTTAAATTTGTAAATGAAAAACTAGTATATAAAAAAACAATGATTAGGAAAATTTGTATCATCAATTCAATAATGTATCAGATAAAACATGTGTCTCCACTTTAACATGAAATAAATTGTCGCTTAAGAAGAGGTACCTCATAAGTCCGAATTTTTTGATAATACGTTTTTGGTATCGTGGGAATCGGAAAAAAATATCGAATTTTTTAAAATCGGATTTATATGACCATTCAAATACAAAGAATGACACAATAATCGATTAAAGTTTACCTAGTAAATCAATATTTTCGTTTTGAAGAAAATTTCTGGTGAGACCTCGTATCTCCAATCAGTCATATATGTGTATTGTGTAAAATAAATCAGAGATACAAGGTACCTCTACAAAAAATGCACACATGCTTTTCTGAAAATTTTACAAGAATCAGTTGAGAGGTACCTCGTATGTCTGATATCTCCTAAAAATACAAGTTTTATCAAAAAAATAGTAATTTCAATCAATAAAACAGGTATATGTTTATGGTTAAACTGATTTTTTTATTTTTTTTTAAACCTGCCCACAACTTTATAATCAGTTTTTACTGTCTCCTGAAAAGTTCAAAAATCGGACTTACGAGGGACCTCTTCTTAGGCGACAAAATGTAAAGAACCTGCAATGATTATGTTGGGATCATCACTATCTACAATTAACTGTTTCAACCAATTATATCACAAGATGTATGTACACATTCAAGTGGAAAGTTGTGGTTGAAAGGCTTTGATGTCACAGTTTCTTTAGAACTTGTGAAAACAGTTTTTGTTCACACAAGTAAACGTTTCCACTGTGATATTATGATATCCTTGCTAGTTGTGTATAAAATATTAAACCTAGAATACTTATTCTAGGTCAATTGAACATTAAAGTAAAACCTCCTTATGGACATGACTATATATTTAATACATAAATTAAAATCAACATAAAAAATAAAATTTGTAAGAAATAATTTCACAAACAAATAAATTTGTTACAATTTGAGTTATGCCCACTGTACTATTATTCTGACATAAGTGTGCAGCAAGAAAAATTGTAGAACACTGGCTGATGTGACAGCTGTCTATATTTACAGGACTATGGGTTAGAGTCAAGCAAATGATCAAAGAGACCAAGACTGTCATTATTTTTGTATATATTTTTCACAAACATAAGTTAATAAAATATGGCAAAGTATGATTTGTCTGGTTTTTATTTGTGATACTTTTACAAAAAATTTATTGTTATTTATTAACTATAATAATCTTAAATTTATCACACTATTTTAACTCATTTGTAAAGAGAATTTCAATAAATAAAAGTTCAATTTGGGTAGCTGATATCAGGAAAAAATCAATAGAGACATAGAGAATTGTCTTACCATTGCTCAAAACACCCTGCTTCATGGGAAATCCCTGCTTGTCATTTCCACCAGCAATACGCAAAATGTATCCCTTCCATTCATCTCCAATGGAGTCAGCGGGCACTTCCATGCCCATACGCTTGTCATAGAACACACGGACCTTGTGCTCATCCACGATTTCCACCAGCTTTTGACAGCCAGTGGCTGGGTAAGAGATGTTAAGCTGAAATACAAAAAAAAAAAATATTAATTATTTCAGGATATTTTTGAGATAGAATCAATAGGTAACTAAGAAATCTCTATATATAAATGTCAAAGACACTCACTGACCACTGACCACTGACTGATCATCGCTCTACAGCCCAAACCGTAAGTCCTAGGAAGCTGAAATTTGGTAGGTAGCTTTGTCTTATAGTCTAGATGTGCAATAAGACGGGATTTTTCGAAACTCCCACTACAACACCTGCCATTGGCGAAAAAGGATTTTTTGCTTTCACGGCCATGCCTCGGCCCGCAAAGCGGGCGACAGCCCGCTTGTATAAAAATAAAATGCAATATCAGGCAATGCAATATCAGGCATACCAAATCTTGATACTATCCTGTAACCAGAATGACCAAGCCTGCTGAAAAGATTCTATTTAATTTAACTGAGTTGAATATTACTTAACAAAAACTTTGTATGAAAATAGTTTGATTGGTCCACATGAGAGGATCAGTGCACCAGGAAAACTTTGACATGTTGATGTTCACACATAGCGAACTTGCACAATTAATAGAATTTGAAATAGTGCAAGATTAGATGGTGTGATGAATAATTAATGAAATAATGAGAACTACTTTATAAATTCTTCCTGGATCTGTAAGTACATCTTTTAGATGGGAACTAGAAATTGGGCAGGTAGATTCTTGACTTTTCTGGTTTAGAATTTATCCATTGTCATAATGGCAATCCATGTTCTGCAAACTATTAGCAGAGCCACTCATGCTGAATGAGGACAAAATTCTGATGATGACCATGAAGTTGAGAGTGATGTTAAAACCCAAAAAGAGAAAGGCTTAAATATGTTTCACATGTAAGTAGGTGGCCTGAAATATTCCTTAATGGATATTGATGTTAGGTAATAATGTATGAAACAGTCTCTTGATGCACTTCATGGGACAAGTGAATCAGGAAAGAAATGTCTACATAATGTTTATGTACACAGCGTGCGAACTTGCAAAACTAATAGAGTAACTGTAGAGCAAGATTAGAAGCTGTGCATTCAAATAAAAAAATAAATACTATTGTAGTTGTGAATTACCAATTCTGACAATACATACTACTAGTACAAATTTAAGTAGGAAAGTGAAATCCAAATATTTTTATTTCAGATTTGGGACTCAGTGGTTTACAGCGGATTTTTACTAAACAACTTCCTCGTAGCGAAAGATTGATTAAATATGTCCACTAGCAATTACAACTACTGTGCTAGAGGGCTCGAGTGAATGTTAAAGGTTCTTGGTATTGAGAGAATTGAACACATCTTAAATGTAAAACTCCTGGATTAACCAGGTATACTTATTCCCCAGAAATAAAGAACAGTATAGAGATTAATTCACAGCAATATCAAGAGTTGTTTTAAGCCAAAGATGGATAGATGGATAGTTCGAAGTACTTCTCAGGCTGTTATTGGGATCAGGCAACTGTGAATCTATCTAAGTTTATCCTGATAATCTTGAGGAAATTTCCTCTGGCCAAAACTTAAAACACAGTTCAGAGTCTTATCTAAGGGAACTTACCTTCATTTTGGAGTAATTTTAGTTGTTAATTCAGTAAAATTATGATTTTGTCACATTCACTCACAGGGCATCCATGGCGAATTCTTGTCAAGAGACAGCCAGCCGATTTGTTTTGAAACTGCAATGGATTTGATCCGAAGATTGAGGTTATGAAATAAACAAAACAAACATCACGTGACACGTTAAAAAATCCCTAAATTTTTGAGGGAAAAAATACATTCGTGTTTTTTTCCCCCACATATAATTTTCCTCTACACATTATTTACACGATGCTTAAAATATAGGTACCTATTTCATCTCCATGTTATAACGGTTGTGACTACTGCCCGTAGTATATATGCCAGCCTCCGAACATGTGAGGCTGGCAATTTCGGCCCTACCCAGGCTGGGTGAGGTTAATGTGGGTTGCTGGTACGATTCCCAGCGAATGGAGGCTAAAACCCCCGTCCTGTCTACCTCAAGTCAGAACGTTAAAACCAAATTGAATCAATGGACATAAAAGGAGCATAGACATTTTATATCTGGGCGTCTATGTATATGATCCTCTCACCACCGTGATTTAGGTATCAATATTGCTATCTTACGGACACGAAATTATTATTATTATTTCATCTTTTACGAGTATCATGACCACGTTCTAATAATTTTTAGGAGAACCTAGTAATTTACAATATATTAAGTATAATACCTATGAATGAGCACACCGCGCACTTTATTAACCTTTTATGTCCCGGGTTCGAATCCCACAGTCAGTAAAAAATTGTTCACTTTATGTATTTGTTTGCAGTTGTTTGTATAAGGGATACGGTCCTTACGGTGCGCGCGTGTTGACAAAGAAAGATGTCACTTCTCGCTCATGAGAGGAGTTGCATACTACGAGATGAGCAAACTACAACACATAGGTATACAGAGACCACAATCGTTCATTTCATATGGTTACGAAATAAAACAGTCTGTGAAACACTATATCTTAGAAAATCAAAATTTGAGTTTGATTATGTATTTTGATTTCTTATGAAACAACATTTTATCTACTTAATTCTCTATTTGAGGTCTAGCTTGCCCATTCCATAGTCTTCACTTTTGGGCGAGGCGTTAACTCAAACCTACTTATCTTTAGCCGTATTTTTCTTTCTAACCAAAGTGGATTCAAATGGAATATAAAATGGACGAACCAGAAGAAAGTCATTTTTCTTTAGGAAGAGGAAAAATCTTCTTCCATTTTGGTTAATCAAAATGGATTTATAAAATTCTTGTTTCCATTTCTTTTATAGGTTAAGTTTTCATTTTTCCATTAGAGACATTTCGCATTTACCTTATGGGGTCCCCATAATCAATCCCCATAACGATAAGTTTATCGGTTTCGTGTCTCGTAGGAAGAAGATTGTGTATCTTTAGGTAAAAGTACCGAAACGCATTTTTCTTTCACGAATAGCGGGAAGCTAAACTTGGAAGAAAATGGAAACATATGGAAATACCGAACCTTGAATTTTTTTCTTATCCAAAAGAAAAACACGGCTTTTATGTGTTAGGTCTACAAGCCCTCCAAAAACTATCTCTCTTTACTCTTTACTCCCTAACGATATCTGTAATAAAAATTACAATTTTTCATCAGCTCTCATCTGGCGGATTCGAACGAAGGATTTTCCTTGTTGTACCGAGAATTTTACTTCTGGACTAATGGTCTACCGTTTCTTTACAAGAATATTAACCAGACAAGATAGACTCCTTTATTTTCTCGTATGTTTCACGGTAATTTGCGTGCATTCCTATATGTCCTTTATTAAGTAAAAAAGCACGGCAGAGTAAAAAATTTAATTTTTTTTGTTCAAAAATAATTCATGTTTCAATTTTAAATACAAGCATTTCTTCTTTGAATGGCTAGAACAATTTTTTTTTATTAAGAAAATGATTGGAACGAGGATCACCCGTAATTCTAATTAATTTCTTTCCCAAATGGTCTAACCATTCCTTAGATTCGACGCTCCAAGAACCCATGGTTTCCACAGCAACAGGTTGGAATATGTAGCCTCTCTCTTTAATTTCAATATATTTTCTATGTTTTTTTTAAAACTATCCAATTAACACGTTAACCTATTGAGATCTATTGTGAATATTTCATTTTTATTTGGTTTGAACGTCCTAATTTGAATTTTTTAGGATGGGGGTAATGGGGGTTGTACATTCCATTCGCTGGGAATCGCACAAGCTACCCACATTAACCTCACCCAGCCTGGGTAGGGCTGGAAATAACAGCCTCACGTGTACGGAGGGACCGGAATTTTTCGTTAGAAAATTCTGCCCACCCCAGGATCGAACTCAGACACTCTGGACTACGAGCAGTTGTCACAACCATTACACCACGGAGGCTTATTATGACCCCTGATAGACGGAATAATTTATTTGTTATAATATTTTTGGAGAGCCCGATTAGTTCAGTGGTTAAGCACTCGCTCGCCATGCGGAAGGTCGGGGATTCGATGCCCCGAGCCGACAAAAAATTTGTACTCTTTTAGGTTACAGTAGTTTGTACGGTATACGGTATACCACCTCCCGGTGTGCTCGTGTTGACCCAGCACCTAAATGGGAAGTATTGTGTCACTTCTCACCCATCAGAGGGGAGGCATACTACGGGATGAGCAGGCTACAACACAGCCCCCAAGCGTCTACAGTAGCTGATGTTTCATGGCTATGAAATACTCATCTTTAAATACATAATAATACTAGCGGGCTACGCCCGCTTCGCGTGGCCAAGGCACGGCCACATTTTAGTTAAGGCATGGCCACCGCCGCTGCATAAGTTTTATGGTTATTGAAGCACTTCTTTATACACCAGGTTCTTTGTTATACCATCTGGCTGTAACACAATGAGGGACTTGGCAGACCTTACTCTTGAAAAAGCAACATAGAGCTGACCGTGGGAGAAGCAATCTGTTCTAAGGTCAATTCCAGCTAGCTCGAGAGTTTGCCCCTGTGCCTTATTTATCGTCATGGGAAAACATAGTTTTATGGGGAATTGAACTTTTTTGAAATTAAAGTGGTAGCCGAAAATCACATTAGAACCCAAGTGCATAGTTGCTAATGAATAGATGAGCACACAAATAGCTCAGTGGTTAAGCACTCGCTTGCCATGCGGAAGGTCCCGGGTTCGAACCCCCGCGCCGACAAAAAAATCCTGTGTACATATACCGTTTCACCTGCACCAGCCCCTGTGAATATAACTGCCTCGATAATGTTTTTTTTTTTTTTTTTTTAAGAATGTAATTTGAAGCCGCGTGCCGTTACACAATTTCGGGGGTGTCAGATTTCTTAGTAATATTATTGGTGCTCCAACCTTAAGGCATAGCCGATGGGGTGGCAAGCCAGGAGGATTTAGTGTCTTAAGAAATTCGGTTGGGTAATGGATGGCTTCTTCCTCTTCCACAACAGTGTCTACGGATTCGTAAGTTGATAGTTCAGAAGGCATTCTTTTTAATAAGTCATTATTAATTTCCAGAGCATTATTATTCTTTGGTGTCAGTATGGCCCTTATCTTTAGCCAAAAATGGACAACAACACTTGGGTCATCTAGATTGGTGTAGATAGTGTCTAGGAAGGTGTTGTAATCGACTAATAACTGACAGTGTTCGGTAGGAATTACAATTTTTTCATTTTGTTCAGGTAACTGTCCATCACCTATCCGAAGCAAAAGCTTCGAAAAAACTTCTGCATTTTGATCAGCGTGAAGGTGTACAGCATATTCAAATTTAAAGAAAGTACAGTTATCTGTGGCCACAAAATGGATGACTTTAAACATGCCTTCACTTCGTCAGCTCTTGTTCCACGTGGAACAACGGGTAAAGTTTGTCTAAAATCTCCAGACAGTAGCACAGTTTTACGACCCATAAGATTTTTAACACCACAAATGTCTTGTAGAGTACAGTCCAGTGTCTCTAAGCCAGTTTTATGAGTCATTGTACATATATTTATATTTCAAAGGTAAAATATTTCTTCCATCTCACTACCGAGAGGAAGCGTGCCTCTGATGCTCGAGCTATTGCCCCTTTGGATGGCCTGTGATATTTTTTGTATCAGGAACTGATGCGAGCGAGAATCACCAGAAACGCGCCGAAGGGCAGAGCCAATCTTTTTTAGAAAATAAATCGACTCAGCTGCCCAAGGACCCAACGTTTCAACTGAGAACGCAAGAAAGCTATAATTGTCTTTAATCCTTGAGTATTTCAAATGCTTTTTGCGTGCAGCGTTCTCAGAGGAAAATCCAGGTCCTTCAGCATAGTTTCTGTTAGTTCTCGCTAGCGAATCAGAACAGGTTGCATCCCACACCAGCGCACGTCCCCTCTCCCAAGCAACATTTGTTACGCCATCCGGCCTCTTCCTATCTTAAACATTCATCATATACGATCAATTTGCAATCCCTGAGGACTTTGGCCATATCACTTTGCTTTCCAATAGTACAGCTTAGTGTATCTACTGAATTTAAATTGAGCGGCAATTTCAAAGCAGAATGAGCAGTGCGGCCTCCTTCTATCAGTGTGGCGGCAATACCGGACGATGCAACAGCAATGGCAATATTTCCATCTTTGCGTATTGTAGCTAACAAAAGGTTTATTAAGAATGTTTTTCCAGTTCCACCTGGAGCATCTAGGAAGAACAAATTATTACCTACAGAATCAATAGATGAAGTGACGCTCTGAAGCACAGTTTCATACACGTATCTCTGTTCACTATTGAGTAATGGCACTTTTTCAGAGACGAAAGACCTCATTTGAAACGTGTTGTATGAAATTTCTGCCAAATAAGTTCTGTTGGTAATAAAGTTCACATTGCTGGCGCATCATCAAGTAACAAACCCATGGCTAGGCATGCAGCATGGAACGCAGGGTATTCAATGCCGCCTACCATTTTGAGGCTTCTGAATGAAGCAGGTCCTCGCACTTTATGTAGAAGTAATCGTAGGTAGAAACATTCTGAGTCATTCGGATGTACGGTATAAACTCTACCAAGTACGTGGTCTTTCTTTACACTCAGAACATGTCCTGCAACAATTGATCCTTTTTTCCTTCTTTGGAACATGTTGTTTTTCCACACATAAAATGCTGGTACCTCATTATAAAAAAGAGTCTTTGCAAATTCATCCTGGTTGCATAGTTGGAAAAACGCCATTAATGTTGTTTTGGGCGGGTTGTCAATTCTCTGTTGAACATTTTCGGTTGTAAAAACTACCCTTTGTCCATTTTCAAAGTGGACGGCCAAATGTATGAACGGAGAGTATCTTTCATGAATCGAAAAACATAGTATTCGCCATCCAGCTTGACCGTAAGTTGAGAACCCCTATTTTCTTTTAAAATTTGTTTCTTATTATTCCCCTACATCACAAAAGAAGCTGTCTGCCAAATTTCAAGTCATTCGGCTCAACCGTTTTGAGAATCTTGAAAGACGCTAAAATCTCTACTTTTGTCCATAAGTTGAGGACCCCTGTTATCTTTGAAAAATCCTTTCATAGTAAGCTTCTTCATCACTGAAAGAAGTTGTCTGCCTAATTTCAAGTCATTCAGCTCAACCCTTTTTGAGAATCTGACAACACTCTAAAAATGACTAATTTTGACCATAAGTTGAGAACCCCTGTTTCCTTTTAAAAAAATCCGTTCTGAGTACGCCCCTACATCATAAGGGGAAGCTTCCAGCAAAATTTCAAGTCAACCGGCTCAGCCGTTTAGGCTCTGCGTTGATTATCTATAAACGTTAATTTTTGGCCGTAAGTTGAGAACCCCTGTTTCCTTAAAAAAAAAAATCCGTTCTTAATACGCCCCTACATCATAAGGGGAAGCTTTCTGCAAAAGTTCAAGTCAATCAGCCCAGCCGTTTAGGCTCTGCGTTGATTACCTATAAATGTTAATTTTTGGCCGTAAGTTGAGAACCCCTGTTTCCTTTAAAAAAAAATCCGTTCTTAGTACGCCCCTACATCATAAGGGGAAGCTTTCTGCAAAAGTTCAAGTCAATCGGCTCAGCCGTTTAGGCTCTGCGTTGATTATCTATAAATGTTAATTTTGGGCCATAAGTTGAGAACCCCTGTTTTCTTCAAAAAATCCGTTCTTAGTACGCCCTTACATTATAAGAGGAAGCTTCCTGCAAAATTTCAAATCAATCGGCCCAGCCGTTTAGGCTCTGCGTTGATTATGAATAAATGTTAATTTTTGGCCATAAGTTGAGAACCCTTGTTTCCTTCAAAAAATCCGTTCTTAGTACGCCCCTACATCATAAGGGGAAGCTTTCTGCAAAAGATCAAGTCAATCAGCCCAGCCGTTTAGGCTCTGCGTTGATTACCTATAAATGTTAATTTTTGGCCGTAAGTTGAGAACCCCTGTTTCTTTTAAAAAAAATCCGTTCTTAGTACGCCCCTACATCATAAGGGGAAGCTTTCTGCAAAAGTTCAAGTCAATCGGCTCAGCCGTTTAGGCTCTGCGTTGATTATCTATAAATGTTAATTTTGGGCCATAAGTTGAGAACCCCTGTTTTCTTCAAAAAATCCGTTCTTAATACGCCCCTACATCATAAGGGGAAGCTTTCTGCAAAAGTTCAAGTCAATCAGCCCAGCCGTTTAGGCTCTGCGTTGATTACCTATAAATGTTAATTTTTGGCCGTAAGTTGAGAACCCCTGTTTCTTTAAAAAAAAAAATCCGTTCTTAGTACGCCCCTACATCATAAGGGGAAGCTTTCTGCAAAAGTTCAAGTCAATCGGCCCAGCCGTTTAGGCTCTGCGTTGATTACCAATAAATGTTAATTTTTGGCCATAAGTTAAGAACCCCTGTTTCCTTCAAAAAATCCGTTCTTAGTACGCCCCTACATCATAAGGAGAAGCTTCCTGCAAAATTTCAAGTCAATCGGCCCAGCCGTTTAGGCTCTGCGTTGATTATGAATGAATGTAAATGGATTTTATATATATAGATTAATAAAATAAATAAAAAAATTGCGTAATAAAATCAGTGGTTCTCAAGCCAGCCCCTATTTACTCCTAAAGGACCGCGGCCCTTTACTATACCTCCTATCTATTTTCAAGAGGTCCTTGCGGCCTCGTACAAGGATGCGGACCACATTTTAGGAAACACCGCGAGATCAGTTCCCGTTGAGAATAATAATAATAATAATAATATCGCCTTATTTATACTGCCCGATTAGGACTATTAAGTCCCATTATTCCAGCAGTAAGCCCAAGACATATTATTATGTGGTAAAAATCCCAGATGGGAGGATAACTTGTCATGTCCCGGCTGGATTTCGAACACGCCACCCCTGTTATTTCTGGATTCACAGAGTGCCGCCTTTACCACTGAGCTACCGGGACATGTAATTTGTGTGTTTTACAAACGTTGGATGAGTTCATTCTAACCAATATTAGTTTCCTGGGAAATCTAATAGGCAGTGACAGCAGTGGTTGAAAATGATATGGAAAGAAATTGAGGAAAATAGAAACACGGCAGAAAAAAGTTTGATTACAAAAGATATACATACATATAATATTCAATGACTCTATAATGAACAAAGTAATATAATTAGAGAAATATGAAGGATGTAGTTTCTATAATATGAATAAATCTTATTTATTTACATACATTATGGATAAAAGATAATATAGAGATTTCAATAAGAAGGAAACATCTTGATAAAAAGTACCAATACAACAAGATTCAAGGAATTTTTACTAGAAGTCATTTTTCTTTTGTTTAATGCAGTGAAAACAAGTACAACTTTGCCATAAGAACGGCTCATCAATTTTTTTTTTATAAATTTCTCACCAAGATTTATGGCCTCTAGACTTACAGGTACATAAGAACTGCGATAAGAATTGCACTAAACCACCTAATGCATATTATTATTTTTTTTTAAATTGGGTTTCACGTCGCTTTCAACAGTAAGTGTGTATCACGACGGGGGTGTTACCCTCCATGCGCAGGAACCTCACCCAGCCTGGGTTGGGCCGGAATGCCAGCATCACGAAGTCTTCACCTCGCTGGACGTTGCTTGAAGTCAACAACTAAAGGCCTAAATTTGATTAGTTCAAGATTAAATTCTTCCATTTGCAATAGTGAAACTGAAATTCAAACTCTTGATGTGTAGCACAGTTCAGTTCTAATAAAATAAAATTCACAAGTAGAGGGTTTTCCAATAAGTAATAAAATCTTAAATCTAACAACTAATCTATTAAAATCTTTGAGGGAATGGAAGGAAATATATTTATGAGAAACACAAGAAGGGAATAATAATTTTAAAATTCTATGGTTCCTAGCATTTTCATATAAGGCACTTAGATTGGTCCACTAACACTATTAACAACGAAATAACACAGTTTAATTTTAACATAAAAAATGTAACAAAAATAACAACGTAAAATCTAACTAATTTTGATTGAAAAAATGAGATTTCCGATTGCAATGTTTTGCAACTTCTTTCAAAAGTGCATAAGGTTTTTAGAATGATAGGGAAGAGCTAGAGTGAATTAAGAGTCCATACACTGCCTATTGTAGGAGGAAAAGTTCAGACTACATAAGAAATGTGTGTAACCCTTATATAAAACATTTGGCATTAAAATAGACATGCTTCAGATCTGGACTGACAAGGGAGGAAATACACGAGAAGATAACAAGAGTGTCTAAAGTAGAGACTTTTATAACCATGCATATAAACAGAATACTTGATCTAAAAAGTTATAATTAAGTAAAAGTTAAGTTATCCTGTTGAATTCAAGCTTAAGACCAAAGGGATTTTAAAATTAAGATTGAGCATTTTCATTAGCTAATTTCAAATTTTGATTGATATATTTTAAAAATATGAAATTAGCTAATGAAAACATTATTTTCTAAGTAATATAAAGATTGCTGCTTTCTTGTTTATTTGGGTTTAAAGTTGGTCATTTAGTTTTATGTAATATTTTTATTAAGTAATACCGTCAAACTTGGATATAAGAGAACTGAAGGTGAAGGATTTTTTATTTTATATGCAGGTTTCTAATATAAAGGCGTCATTTCCCCTTATATCCAGGTTTAACAGTAATATGAATATTAGGGTTTAACATTTTATGTCCCAGTATGCTTTGTCCTTACTGGATTTACTTTTACAGTTCAAATTTGATACAAGATAACTGGATATTAGAGAACAATATTCAGGGTCCAATTCAGCTCTATATAAAGGAAAATAACCTCTTTATAAGAGAAACCTGGATTGGATATAAGAGAAAATAATTCCGATCCCTAGATTCTCTTAAATCGTTGTTCGACTGTAATATTATTATTAAATAGCTCAGTTTTATGTAATATTTGTACTATGTAATATGAAAATTCAAAATCCTTTTGGTTCTCACCACAAACAACCCCCCGAAGAGACTATCAGGTGGCTCGGGGCGCCCCGCTGTCTAGCAGCACAGGGATTTGGCGGACTCCGCCTCGCTCAGGGGCGGTGCGTCCAGAGAGGAGAGGGGCGAGATTTCGACCACCCCGCGCGGGTTGGCGGAGGTGATGTTGTCAGAGTCGTAGACCCGCAGAGAAGAGGTGTGGAGGCATTCCTGAGAGAGACAGATGAGGCCCTTGGACACGTTGAGAAACACGTCTTCAATACCTGGGCAGTCGAAATAAACGTCAATCAATAAGTTTTCTTACAACTGCTAGGCTAAAAGAAATTCAAATTAGATTAATCATAATAATAATAATATCGCTTTATTTATACTGCCCGATTAGAACTATTAAGCCCCATTATTCCAGCAGTAAGTTCAAGACTCATGGGATGATAACTTGTCATGTCCTGGCTGGGTTTCGAACCCGCGACCTCTTGTTATAGTTTGCTTATATCAGGGAATCCCTTCCTTCTAAATTCTAATGGGCAAGAAGAGAAAAAAAATTTTAGGTGCTGGGTCAGTATACTTATAACCTTAGGGCAAAATTAATACAGACAAAATGAAGATCTCAAGTCATGACTTAGTATTAGTTGTCCCCATCTAAGATAATACACAGACAGTGTATATTTCACCCTAAATATGCATTGTACTTTGTAATACCTTATTTTGTCTAGTACCTAATTAGTTAGAACTATCATTCTGAATGTAGTAGTATTAATTCAATAAAAAATAAGAAATAATATACAAATTGAAAACCTCAAGTTTCAGCCATTCTCACTAACCCTGGTCTTGCAGTGCAGAGGTTTCAAAGTAGGTTCCTCCGATGGATTTGGAGTAGTGGAATGCTTCCTCCCGGTTGACCTCTCGGCTGGACTCCAGATCTGTTTTGTTTCCCACCACGCACAGGACCAGAGGCTCCTCTACGTTTCTCTTCAGTTCTGGAATACAGAATAATGTAACAATTGATGTGTTATGATCAATTAGCATTTGTCCCTCAATATGAATTGAGAAAAGTGTCAATGGCCTTGAAAAAGGCCATTTGGAAAGCATGTTATGTTTGCCAGTGATTTTTTTTTTTTCATACACCTGATCACCTAGAAAATATCTCAAAACAAATCCAAGGCTTTTTTTTTGTACAATTTCACAGGAAAAGGGAACTAAAAAAAGGAAGTGGAAGGGCAGAAAATAAAAGGAATAGCCATTTAAAAAATACATGTCCCTAAAAATACAACAGTACTTAAAGGGATTTTTATAACTAAGAGAGACGATTTAAGAAATGTTGAAATAAATCTTATTATTATTATAAATCTTATTATTTAAGATGCATCAAATTAGAGAATTGGAAAGTGGTAATTTCCAACCCAAGTGTTGATATCAAAATATTCTCTAATAAACTTCTAATGAATACCTTTATGCACATACCTTTGACCCAAGTCTTGATAGCAGCAAATGAGTGGTACTGAGTAATGTCAAACACCAGTAGTGCTGCATTGGCATTTCTGTAGTACATTGGAGCCATTGATCTGAATCTTTCTTGTCCAGCAGTGTCCCACACCTGTTGCAAATAGGGATATATTATTATGTTATCTTACTGTCTATATTAGGTATGTCTATTTATAAAAATTGCAACCTTGTTTTTTTACAAATTAAAAAATTGATTGTTATTCCTGATTTTGAAAATATCAGTTCAACAAGTAGTACTATATAAAAAAAAAAAAAAATGTGGTATACTTTGGAAAGGTCCAGCAGTGTCCACTTCAAGCATTAAAATGTTCCACTAAATTGGAAAAACCAACTTTTAGGCCAAAAATGTGATTTTTTTGAAACTTTGAGTGTGATGCTGAGTGGGTTAACACCTTCAAATAAACTAAATAATTCTGAATATCATTTTTTGCTAGTCAGATCCATGTCAGAGGGTAGTCTGTTAGAACAGTCTGTTGATTTTTTTTGTCACCACCTAAAAGAATTGGCCACTCTATTATCTATTTTAAAAAAATTCAGGAACTTGCCTGTAGTTTAACCCTGTTTTCACCAACATTGATTTTGCATGTGAAGAAGGATGCCCCAATGGTTGGGCTAATGTGGTGACTAAACATTTTACCAATGTATCTCACAACCATACTTGTCTTTCCCACACCTGAAATTTTAAACAGATTAAAAGTATTTTTATCCATGGTGATGTGAAGATGGTGCAGGAATGGGACAAGTAGAAGAATTATGTATTATTGTTTAACTTTTGTAATTTTTTTTTTATAAAAATACTTAAAGTTTAAAAAAAAAATATCCATTAGTTCTGAGGGCTTGTGCAAACCAAGATTTGCTTTTTTCAGAGTAGTCACAGGGCAAGTTTCTAGATTGTAATGGTGGATCCAATAGTTCCCTACATTTAAGTTTCTAAATTCTAATAACTGAGTGATGTCATATGACCCACCAGATGTGTTTAAATTTCATTCGGTGCAACTTTGGGATCCAGAAGATTCACCATGAGATGTGAAGGTTGATTTGGTTTGTAAACATTAGTGAATAAAAATTTACTCTAGTGGTGGAATAATTCAAAAAAAATTGATAACCCTTTTTATATTAGGGTTATTATAAGGGTTGGGTGGAAGAGATTGCCATAGGCAATAACCCCGCCCTTTAGTTAGGACATCTGTAAATATATTTTATCTATGTTGTTTATTTATTCTTATTTATATTTATATTGTCAATTTTGAATTTTAATTTTTACCATTGTTTGTTTGTACATATGTCCTAATAAATTAAACTACCAAATTAAGAGGTGAAAATTCTTATTAAAATAAAGAGTATAGTAATAATATAGTTTTTGATTGTGTCTGCCCAATATTATGTTATATATTTTGACATTACTCATATAACATGAAGAAAAAATGTGTAGCTTCTTTGACATTACTGATATGACACAAAGAAAAAATGAGTAGCTTCTTCTGAGTTGACAGTGGCTAATGGTAGAATAATGGACAAACAAGTAAATCACAATGATATTACAAGGTGTTTGTTTCTCTCATTATGAGATAGACCTGGAAGGTAATACAAAGAAAACACATGTATTATTATAAAAGCAACTAGATCATTTGAGTCTATACTGGTGACTTTGTATTGTACTGAATATTATGATTAACATACCTTGAGCCCCCAAGACTACAACCTTCCCTTCAATCGTTCTCATTATGTAATCACCCTTTCAGTTTTTCACAAAGAGTTGTTCTTTTGGTTTCTCCAAAAATTGAATATATTTTCAAACACTCGAAAGAATAAAAGAAAAACACACTAATCAATGCGTTCAAATAACTAATTAACTATGGAATAATAGTTAATTTAATTGATAATAATTATCTGTGTGTGAAAAACCACTTGTTAAAAAATATAGAAAAAATCAGAGTACCTACAAGGTATACAACTTTGAAATTTTGCGCGGAGATTCTGAGATTCAAGATTAAGCTCCTTTCACATTATCTACGGTTTGGAAATTCGCCGGTTGCCGGCAACCTAGTTTGATTATGTAATTTTAATGTAAAGTATCCGTAGAAATCTATGGTTTTTCACAAGGAAATTCTAATTTTTTTGATGATCACTGAAATGATTCTGAAATAATATCAACGATTAAACTTTATTTATTACTTTAATTTTAATAGAGCACCTGTCTATTTCATCAAATAAAAATATTAAATTGTATGTTGTAAACGAATCTTACAATCTAGAAAGTATATCAAATAGATTTTTTTCAACACTGATTTTGATTGGATGAATGATCATTTCAAATTAAATTGTTTACACAAATCCACCAATCACGTACTTTTATGATTCAGATAATCAATAATTTTACCCTATTGAAGTGTTTCTGAAATACAACAAAATTATCAACATCAACAAAAATTCAAATACAGAAATCTTTTCTCTTTTCGAAATCTTTTTCTCGTTTACGTGAATTTTGTGTATATCGTACGTACTTTTAGCTTAATTGAATTGAATAATCGTAAGCTGGATCTAAATCCATCATCCGTAATCAATTTTAACTCCTTTGTTTGAAACAATTATGTAAAAGTAAAAATTCATCCGTGTGGAAAACTGTCTTGTCAACATCTCCATAGTAAACCACAAGACATACTTATCTGCCTGAGTCCTACTTTAATTTTGTTTCAAATAAGCATTTCCAAATAAGGTATTAGTGTTTTCTTTTTCTTTTTGTTATTTTTTTTCTGATAATTTACTTTTGGAATCCGCACACTTCGCTATCACACTCATAGTTTAAAAATTTCCATCCTAGAATTTTACCTATCTCATGATTTAGATTGATTGGTTTAACCTTCCATTATCAACTGAGGATTTGCAGACTCTGCCCCAAATAAAGTAGGTAAGTATTGTGTGTCAGTGAAATCACGAGCCTAGTGCTTTGCCTATCATTGGGTCTGTTATTCCTGGTCCAAATATTAAGTACTACAGGAATTACTATTTGTTCCAGTGTCTGTCAATTTCCATCAAAAAGGCAACTGGTTTTCATACTCATCTCACACTTGGAAGGTCTTGGTTCTATTCCTTGTTGGAATAATTCCAATTTGCTTTCTAAATATCCATAGCTTCCTTCAACGTTTAATTCATCAATGGTAGCCCATGTATATATGTGATACATTTATCTTGCACATGAGAGGTCTTGGCTCAATTCCCACTGTGACAATTTTATTTAATATTTATTGGTACCTTAAAAAATTAATATTTACCTAAAACAAATAAAAACAATTTTTCAAATGTAACTAGGACATGGAAATATATCTCTTGAAGACAATATATCCATAATTTTGCTGTTCTTGTAACTTCAAATTCTAAACTGAATGATGATTGCACTACACTGTTGGTCTGTACCTAATCACCTATCAATAGTTTTTAAATAAAATCAAATAGGATTTAATAGGTATCTTCCTCAACAGATCCC